>JAYESA010000008.1:102764356-103191856 GCA_036927795.1 Iris macrosiphon | reverse complement strand
TCATACGTATATGTATTAGAAAAAAAAAATTGTATACGTTCATGACCACACACATATATAACTATATTATTAAAACTCCTGCGATCAAATATACATATAGTGATTAATGTTTAATTGACCTTAATATATTATGGGCAATCATTAAGCTATTTCTTAATACAAATAACAATACATATACATGATAAAGGGTCAAATGTACAATTACCTAAGTTTCGAGGGCCTTTATGAAATTCCTATTCTTATTGCAACCATGCATGCACGTGAACACTCCTTGCTACTTCTATTGGTAACAAAGTAATGGTATATAATAATTACTTGCACGTGAACACCTCCTTGCTACTTCTATTGATAACAAAGTTATGGTATATAATAATTACTTGCACGTGAACACTCCTTGCTACTTCTATTGGTAACAAAGTAATGGTATATAATACTAAGTAATTGATAACAACATAATGGTATAATATGTAGTAAGTATTTGTTTAAAAAAAATTCATTAACAACTAAATATTGGTTTTCTTTCTCAATATTTGAAATTTATGCAATTATATAAAAAAGGAGGCTTTTATATAACTAGACTAAGTGATTACTTCCAACAGAGGAACTATTGGTATCCACGGTCAAATAAGTCTTAAATTCACCATACATTATGCAATAATGCTAACTTTACTACCAAATGCTTACAACCTTCTTACAATCCTCTCACACTCCCTACTATATGGGCCACCCTCGATCCTATTTCTCTTCCAATGAACGACTGTCACGTGACATTTCGATTACGTGGCGACCATCCGGACAGCCAACGGATTTCACCTTTTCTCATTTTTCAATGGACGACCGTCACGTGGCAGCTGTAAGAAGATTGTAAACATTTGGTTATAGTCATAGCATGGTCCTATATTCTGTCACCAAGTCCAATCTAATGTATAGACTTGCAACTTAGCATGAAATTGTTTGCCATTTAAATTGGAATGCTTAAAATATAACATCTTCATGGTACTATTTACGTTAGTCATGGGAGTATGCAGATGTGCTCTAAGATCTAGAATGAATGACTCTGGCTGTGCACACCTCGATTTTAATAAGCTTCTATGATTATTAAGGAATCATATATTTACTCTACACGGTGTTGTTAATATGGTGTTAACCTAAGTACTACAATACTTTAATACTACTTTGGTGACAACAAGCCATGGTTATCCTAAATACTATTACAATAAATACTACACTACTGCAATCACTCTGGGTCGTAAACCATGGTGAGTCTCCGTTGGAAAACAGAAAAGAAATTCAAGAGGGGCCAAGGACTTTAGCACGCACCTATTACGGAAACGACGAGGATCAATGAACGAAGGCTAGGAGTACTAGCTGAATATGGCTCGGCAAGGCGCCGGAAGTGCAACAGAACTCGCCGGGAGATTTGCCACGCGGTCACTGGATCCGTTGCAGCGCTGTGGGTGGTGTTGAGTGGGTGGGATTCCCAGCCTATGTAAAAAATATTCCGGAGCTGGATTGAGTATTTCAACATATAATAGGAATACCTCAATATATTTGGATTGAGTATTCCTATATATAATAGAATATGTCAATGGATTTAGAATTGGATTGGATATTTCTACATATAATAGGAATATGTCAATGGATTTGGATTTGGATTTGGTATTCCTATATAATAGGAATACTAGTTGTGAGTTTGAGGCTATATATATTAGGTGTCTCCAAGCCCTAAAATATATCCCACATCTCAAAAATATTGCAAAAGAATACAAGAGTGCTTTTACAATATTGGAAGGAGAGAAGAAGAGATTGAAGGCTATTTCGAAGAGGAGATCGATTTCGGGTAATTCTTTTCTCGTCATCTCCGTTCTTCGTTTGTCTGTGATCTATTTTCTATTCCAAAGAGTTGTAGTGATCCGTTTGGATCGGTGAGAAGTTTGTAAGGAATCGGTGTATTTCTTATTCCATTAGTGGAGGTTTTTCAGGGTTGGACTCCGATCGTCCCGTGGTTTTTTTTATTTGGATTTTTACGTAAAAATCTCTGTGTCTGCGATTTGTGTTTGGCATTTTTAGTTTGTGTGCTTTTACTCGGTTCTCTCGCAGGGCTTCTTGGTTTGGGAAACGGTTTTCGCACTTTCGTTCCCAACAAAGTAGTATCAGAGTGAAGGAGACAGATGATGCTACTCGGCCTCGATACAAAGCGAGGCCGGTAGTTAAAGACTACAATCAGACCGGGGTAAACAGGTTGTTCCTGATCCGAACGAATGGGTCTGCAGTACAAAGATGGTGCCTCTATTACGGATCACTTGAGTAAGTTCCAAGGCGTGGTGGAACAGCTATCCTCGATGGGAGTCAAATTCGACAACGAAGTACAGGGACTATGGTTGTTGTGTATATTGTCAGACTCGTAGGAAATCGTACGAGTGTCTATGATCGCTTTTGTTCCAAAAAGCGTGGTAAGTCTGGAGTTTGCCAAAAGCGGGATACTGAATAAAGAAATACGGAGACGTTCTCAGGGCACTTCATCCACATCCCACCCAGAGGCTCTAGTTTCAGAGAGCCACAAAAGGAGCAAGAGCAGGGGACCATGTGGTGGCAGAGACAATAACAGGGACAAGTCCAAGGGTCGATACGAGAACTCGGAGTATTATCATTGTGGCAAGAAGGTCCACATCAAGGAAAACGGTTTCGCTTGGAAGAGGGAGAAGAAATGCGACAAGGGGAAGAAAAGTGAGAACACTACATCGGCGGCCTCGGCACATGGAGGCGACGTGATCATTTTACGTGATGAGGTAGTTATGAATCTCACCTGCGATGAAAACTCTTCGCTGGTGGACTCAGGTGCTTCAGCGCACGTATCTCACAACCGGGCACTATTTGCTACTTACACAATAGGCGAGTGTGGAGTGTTAAAGATGTGCATGATTTAATGTGCGCCGAGGTATGACACATCATGTCACGTGTTAAGTGATTTATTTGGGTTGTGCACCGAGAATGTCTCCAAATTTCTGAACGCGTGATATTATAAATATATACTGTTTCTCTAGTACGGACATAATAAGTGAGTCAACTACCAAAGCATGGCTATGATATTGATTTACTGAATATTGCATACACGCTCTGGTGAATCCAGATTTGACTTCCATGGATTCGTATCTAGCTTGTCCGTACTTTGTACGACATCTTAAGAAAAATTTTCATGTGAACATGCCTTGAGATTTCGAACACAATATATGACTAATTAGGTAACTAAAAGTAGTAGTAGCATTTGTAGGGAACGGTATTCCGAGATCATGCCAACGAACCTTCCCATAGAGATTCATTCTAAGTGCGGTGTGGAATGGCCACCACAAATACTGTGTATCATTTGCCTTAGTGGAGTGCAGTATCTGACCTATTATTATGTCGAACCACTGTTTCACTATAGGAACACCGGAACCGCTAATACCGTACTTTTAGCGTAATGGCCCTACGGGAAACTGGTGTATCTCGTGAATATATATTTTATTCATCTATTGGTTTGGTTAGCTCATATTCGACACTGGTATGATCTGAGGATACCTATTATGCATTATTTCTGAGATAATCTCAGACTCCACAAAAAAATAGCAAGTCGTACAAGTGATTGACCTATATAAAAAAATAGACTTGGTTGTGATTGTATTATTTCGGTTAGTAGCCTAGGAAAACGGACTATCATAGTGTGATAGTTCAACCTTTATCCTTATTTGGTTATAGGGTTGGGCCTTTGTTCTAGGATATGCCATGGACCTAAGTTACGACACAGAACCTATATATTATTATGTAATTTTTCTTCTTAGGTTTGTGTTTCTCCATTCCGTGCTTCATTTGTGGTACTTTCTATTTGAGGTCTAACCCCATTGGTTTTGCATGGCCAGGTTTTGAGCCAACATCCAAGGATCCAGCGTATCTTTCTCCTACTCAAGCGCGTACCAGGAACATGGTCGCAGGGGATAGCAAGTGGATTTTTTTCTTCCTTGCTCATCATTGAACATTTACTTATTTTGGGCGTTTAGCCACCGACACCTGTTAGCCGGCTCGTCTGTACATTAGTTTTCTTACATTATTGTATTAAATTAAACTGCAGCTGATCACTGTCATGTACTTTTGTTACTCTTCTAGTTTCTTATTTTGCACAACTGGTCTCTAGAATATTTTAAGAAAGTATTTGGGACTCCTTATTACTTTATCATATATGCTCTATGCTTACTGTTTCTTGTTTAAATGATTGAGATATAGAAGTTCTTGACCCTAGGAGACTTGATTGTAGCATGCACCACCTTGTCTTATACAGCCGTGACCACCGTACGACGTATAACATCTTGTTCGGGATAGCTAGCCTTGTCCGTCTCCGTATTCTTGTACTGGAGCATGACATTCTTCCTTGGATTACAAATCAAGCAGAATTCACAGGGAATATTCATCAATCAAGCAAAATATACTAAAGATCTACTTAAGAAGTTCGATATGGACAACGCAAAGTCTATCGGCACTCCTATTACAACTTTGACTAAACTTGATCTTGGTAGAAATGGAAAACCAACTGACATACGTAAGTATCGAGGTATTATTGATAGTTTATTATACTTGACTGATAGTCGCACAGATATTATGTTTTCAATTTGTCTTTGTATGAGATATCAGGCCAATCCTAAGGAATCTCATGTGAGCACAGTTAAGCGAATCTACAGATACCTTAAAGGCACTTTAACAACCGGCTTGTGGTATCCCAAAACCATATTCTTTGACCTCGTCGGTTATTCGGATGCTGATTTTGTTGGATGCAAGGTCAATCGTAAAAGTACCAACGAAAACTGTCATTTCGTAGGAAAGTATTTAGTCTCCTGGTTTTCTAAAAAGCAAATTTAGTTGCATTATTAACTACTGAGACTGAGTATATAACCGCAGGACGTTGTTGTGCACAAATTTTGTGGATAAAACAAACCTTAGAAGAATTCAATCTTTCTTTTAAAAAATATTCTCATTTACTGTGATAACACTAGCACTATTAATCTCACTAAAAATCCAATATGTCATTCACGCACTAAGCACATTAAAATACTACCAAAATATGATGAAATAACGATATTTTTAGCGATGTTGTCATCAAACGTCACTAATTTTAAAGATTTTAACGACTCCAAAAATAAACGCTGCTATACGTCGATGTTGGCGATGCATAACGACTAGTAGCGACTATTACTTGGGTTTTTAAAACTGTAAACACCTTAATTTTTTAGAATTTAATTTAAAATTTTCATTAATTATTATTGTAAAAATTTTATTATTTTTAGTTAATTATAATAAATGTTCATTCATGGATTTATATTTTTTGTATTAAATTAATTATTAAAATAGGGCAGAAAATATATTTTTGGGTGTAAAATTAATAACAGAATATTATGTAATTTTTTTTTTCAAATTTATTGGGGTCCAAAACTATTTTTAATGGCCATATATGCATATATGTATATATTGTAAACCAACCCAAACCAACCCAAACTGAACCAACCCAAACCAAACTAACCAAAACTGGACCCGGATCCCAAACCCATACCCGTAACCCACCAACCCGCAACCCACCAACCCCTTCATCTACAGATCCAAAAAAAAAAAACCAGCCGATCCTCTTTCCCTCATGAAACCGCCCGACCCCCTCCCTTTGTCTCCTTGTAACTCCCTATTTAAACCCTAACCTAGCCGACCACCACCACCACCATCTCCTCTACCACCCCGACCAACCTCAGCCGACGACGACCGTCAGACAGTCGCCGCCGCACGTCCCAAAATCCTGAGCAAACAACACAGCGAGGTACCCATCTTCTAGCCCTTGTATCTCCCTGCACAGTAATCAAAATGTTGATCAGTCGAATTCTATGTGAAAATCACATGACCCTCTTGAATTAGTTTAGTGTAACATGTCCTGTGTGGGTCGCAATTTGCGACGCAAAAAAAAAAAAATGACCAATGTTGTAGTTCAGAAACTGTCCTAACCACCCATGTTCATGTCTAATTTTCTTCCAACCAAGTTAATATTTTTAAATTCTACTTGAACAGTAATTTAGACAACATAATCAAGTTTTAATCTCTTTAATTAGTTTATTTTAATTCATTGTATGTTGTGTTTTATTCGCTGTTGAATTTGACCGAAAACTTAGTTTTTTAAACCCAAAATTTTTAAAATTGGGTGCGTTCCGCTAAACGAGACGACTTCGTCATATGCGAATTACATCGAAAGGCGTATATGTCAACGTGGATATGTAAGATTTTGTGAAAGTTAATTTGGATGTGTGTGCACACCGGAATCAACGCGTATCCGTTGAAAAGTCATGTATCGATATATTCTGACACTCATCATAATTTCGTGTGTGCTTATCATTTCATAACGAAAATTATGCCATCAGATTCACAATGTTATGCTGGTCCTATGACCCAAGTTTGGTTTAATTCTGAGAACGTTGACGAAATCTCATTTTTGTGGGCCCTATGGTTCTATTTGACGGGCGATTTCGTGTTCGGCTCATCAAAATCTTGTTCTGGATGTTCTATTGGATTCGTATCATCATTTTGGACTCATAGACACTATGTTTGATAAATTTGGAGAACTTTGTCTCTATCACATTTTTCGGTGCGAAGTGGGCCACATGTGGACCCTGCTTTGATCAGAAACTGTCAATTCAGACCCTGTGTCCAAATTGGACTTATGGATAGTCAATCCTAGCTATTTTATGTTTTCTGAGAGCAATGGTGGTGTTTGTTTCAGCATCCAGATGCATACCTGGAGATTCCACTTATATTGAAGCAACTGACGGAGCTCAGAACCTGTGGTGCCCCGTTCCCCCTATTCGGGGAGCGCGGCTAAGAAATACTAGACGGTATCGTTCGATCGGGATAGATTGAATCAAGAACTCATCCTCGTTATGGATTTATCTCTTCGGAATTGATTCCCATATTCAGTGGACCGTGCCCCAAGGATCGACTTAGCGGCAGAGTCAGGAGGGACCTCTCCGCTGCATTCTTTGTTGCCTAGTTTTCGCTGTCGCTTGTTGCTTTCGTGCCTTGAGTTGGTTTTCGGATTTGTTTGGGTTTTCTTGAATGGTTTCGATAGATTTCATTGCTTTCATTCTTAGGACTGCACTTCAATTCCGATAAGGGAAAGAGAGAAAGAAGTACTGATCAGCTGTTCGTGTCAATACAGGTGAACCAGCTGTAGTCGTCGCTCGAGCGGACTCCTAAAGCACTTCTTTCATTTTTCTTCCAACTACCAAAGTGAGTGGCTACCAACCCGATTAGCTAGCCCTACTTGCTAGTCTTCACATCTAAATCTTGTGTCCGTGCTTTTGCCCGATCAAACGATACCAAGTAAATAACTAAAAGATATCAAGATAATAAGGGAATAGACTTGGGAAATATTGCTTGTCAAATGAAACTTGTGAACGGTTACTTACTTATATGCTTGCTCGTTTGGAATGTTCATCATATGCATAAATATAAGTTAGAATATATATTTCTTCTTAAAACTGTGCTATGTATAGAACTCATTTTCAAAGCAATAACCTAACAGGAAGACTATGCTAAAGTAGATCTTGCCCTGTTATTGCCCTGTGCCTGATTTGCCTCAATGTTAACTTAGTGTACTGCGTTGATCACGAACAACTTGTGCACAAGGTCTTAGTTCCTGCGGACGGTCGCTGGGGCACTGGCACCGATCCGATCCGGACGGAACTCATGATAGTCGCCTGCTTCGGATCGAGTGGCTTGTGGCACCTCCTGTTCTCTGCGCCGCACGCCATTCCATCCCGAGACTAGCCCGTCCATTATGGCAACGTGCCAGTGATCCCCTCATATATTTAAACCTGTTGCTACTAACTTGTGTCTTCTTGGCAGGGAAGGCAAGGTAAGTATTATGCAGGTGGTTCAGACGGGCAGGTAAATATCACCGAACGGTGGCGAGTTATTTCAATGATTCTATATATATGTCTTGCTGTAAAATGAACTAAGGCAAGATAGAAACCCACAAATATGCATGCTTCATTAAAACAACGTGTTGATTGGTATAGTTGGGATAGCTTGCCTTCACCAGTACGTTTCGATGTACTGACCCTCGTTGAAACAGGTTCCCCGCGCTAAGGAGAGCCGAGCGAGGAGCAGGAGACAAACCCCAATCCAGTCCAGCTGTAGGCACGCCTCGACCGTGCCAACCTTTGAAGCATTTTGAAGAAGAAAAAGCATTTTGAAGTTAGAAGCTAGCCACCAAGCAACCATGCAACTTCGTGGCAAAGCAGTCGTTCCGACGCAAGGTCTTATATTTTGAGTTTAGTAAGGATGTAATATACAGGACTGCTATCTCATTTTGTGTCAACACTTTTGTAAGCCCATAGAGGCAATCCTTATGACTCAGTTCAAGGAGTTTGTAATAGATGTTCATATTATCAATAAAAAGAGAACTTTTCCATGTTTCAATATGTGTTTCAATTATCTACGTACTCTGGATATGTGCTCGCTATGCGAAACAAAAATACTTAGCCTTGTACGGAGCGCAACCTAAGCCCGCACGGCGGTCACGCCCGGGGGACGACTAACGATTCCACGGGATCGGGGCATGACATGTTGGTATCAGAGCATAGCTTCAAAGTTCCTTTGACTTGAACTGGAAAAGTTTCCTTAACGATAAATCCCTGTGCGAACTCCTGAACTCGTTAAGGCCAAAATGAGATACGTTCATGCAATAAGTCCATAATACATTATGATCCTGATGTAATTTACCTTCCTTTCAAGGAACGACGCAAGCGCAACCATCAGTGCTGGCGCCAGGCGAGACAAGGACTCAGGAGAGCAGTTCCGGAACTTCAGGAAGCTCTCGGAGCCAACGGGGCATGTCTCGATCAGATTACCTTCAGCAGGTGATGCAAATGTTCACGAAGCAACGACAGAGGGATGATGCCCGCCAAGCCAAGTTCGAGAGCAACCTAGAGGCCCGGCTCTCAGTCCAACAAAAGCAGGTAGATACCCTGCAACAGCTTGTTCAGACCCTGGCCTCCAACCATTCTGCCGCAACGACAGCTACACCAGTGGAGCAGCCAGTGCTTGAAGTCGAACCATTGCCCGCGCCAAGGACGAGGGAAGTGACTGCCTTTACCTTTGTCAACTTCAAGAAGGTCTGCAACACGCCGTTTAATATGACTGAGGACCCGATCGTGGCCCTAGATTGGCTCACCGAGCTTGAAGATCATTTTTCTCTCCTAGAAGTGCCAGAAGACAAGCGCGTCACCTGTGCCCAACTATTACTTTGCCTCAACGCGCACGACTGGTGGGACGTGCATCGACGATCTCTTCAACTTGGCCATGGAGAGGAGGCGATCGCGTGGACGACTTTTCGTGCCGCGTTCTAGGAGGAGTTTATACCCCCACCACTACGACGTCAATGGGAAAACGATTTCGTTCAACTCCGGCAGGGCAGCATGACGGTGAAGCAATACTCGACAGAATTCAATAAACTGGCCAAATTTGCTACCGCTTATCTACCGGATGCAGCGAGTCGTGCCAGACGATTCGAAGGGGGGCTACGTCCTGGCATTCACGGGCACGTAGCCGTTCCGCAGTATCAGACAATGCGGGAAGTATTAAACCATGCCCTTTCGCTCGAACCGCAGTATCCTCACGTTGCCGCCGGCGCTGTGCAACCTTCCAATCACAAATGCCAAGGCAACGATAAAGGAAACAACGCTGCAAAGCGTCAAAATAACGGCGGTCGTTAGCGAGAAAACCAGGGGCAGCGTTGCACCTACTGCAACAGAAGAGGGCACACCGAAAATGTCTGTCGCAAGCGGCTCGGCACTTGCCTCAGATGCGGCGATCCTGGCTATCAGATTAGCAGCTGTCCGCTTCGTCTACCGCAACAACCAAATCAGACTCCGGCTCCTCAGGCAAATCGAGCGGCGCCTCAGCCAGGGCATAATCAAGCTCAAGGCCGAGTCTACACCTTGACACGGGAAGAAGCTCTAGCTTCGGATACCGTCGTGTCAGGTACCTTACTTTTCAATAATATACCTGCTCGCGTTCTATTTGATTCAGGTGCAACCCATAGCTTTATTTCTACAAACTTCGCCACGGAGAATAATGTTAAAATAACTCCGTTGCATTTAGATTTAAGCGTTAGCACCCCATCTGGTACAAAAATTCCTGTCTGTTCAGCATGCCTAGGCGGTTATATCTGTATTGGGGAGAGAAAGCTGTCACTTGATGTTTTAGTTCTTGATGTATGGGACTATAATATCATTTTGGGAATGGACTGGCTAGGCGCGTGCGCAGCAACTATTGAGTGTGCAGAGAAGCGAATCGTTTTCCGTCTGCCCGGAGAAGCCGTGTTCTGTTACACCAGTAGTCCAGCGAACAATGCGACCAGGGCCTGCATGGTGATTTCGGCAAAATCTGCTCGACGAATGCTCTACACAGGCTGCGAGGGATTCCTAGCATCGGTTCGGGACACACGGCAGGACTACGCAAACGTCGAGTCAACTTCCGTTGAGGCAGAGTTCCCCGATGTGTTCCCGAGCGAACTACCCGGTATGCCGCCAGACCGAGAGATTGAATTCACTATCGACACATTTCCAAATACACAGCCAATTTCCAAGTCTCCATACAGAATGGCACCTGCAGAGCTGAATGAATTAAAGCGCCAACTCCAGGAATTACTTGATCGCGGGTTCATCCTCCGAGCGTGTCTCCTTGGGGCGCTCCCGTGCTCTTTGTGAAGAAAAAGGACGGAACTCTACGCCTCTGCATAGACTATAGGGAATTAAATAAAGTCACAATCAGGAACAAATATCCTCTGCCACGGATAGATAACTTGTTTGATCAGTTACAAGGGGCAATAGTGTTTTCTAAAATTGATCTTCGCTCGGGTTACCACCAGCTGAAGATTAAGCCAGAAGACGTGCCCAAGACTGCTTTCAGAACCCGCTACGGCCACTACGAGTTTTCCGTGATGCCGTTTGGACTGATGAATGCTCCTGCTGCATTTATGGATATGATGAACCGTGTCTTTAGGCCCTTCATCGATAAATTCGTGGTGGTGTTTATCGATGACATCTTAGTGTACTCGAAGACTAGGGATGAGCACGCAGGACACCTGCGGATGGTGCTGCAAACCCTTCGAGACCACAAGTTGTATGCCAAATTAAGCAAATCAGAATTTTGGTTGGACAGTATCTCGTTTTTGGGGTATATCATCTCCTCGGAAGGCATCTCAGTTGATCCGAAGAAGATAGAAGCAATCACGCAGTGGAAACGACCGGAGTCAGCTAGCGACATCCGAAGTTTCCTTGGTCTGGCAGGGTACTACCGGAGATTTATACAAAATTTTGCTAGAATCGCTTCGCCCTTGACTCAGTTGACACGAAAGGGTGCGAAGTTTACTTGGACAGAGGACTGTGAAGCTTCATTTACGGAGTTAAAGCAGCGCCTCATCTCTGCCCCAGTTCTCACTCTGTCGAGCGGACCGGATGACTTTAAAATATATAGTGATGCCTCAGGAAAGGGTCTAGGATGTGTCCTAATGCAGCGCGATAAGGTGATAGCCTACGCTTCTATACAGCTAAAGCCACACGAGCAGAATTACCCAACGCATGATCTCGAACTTGCCGCGGTAGTGTTTGTATTGAAGCTGTGGCGTCACTATCTTTATGGCATGCCGTGTGAGATTTATACGGACCATAAGAGTTTGAAATATTTGTACACTCAAAAGGATTTGAATCTTCAGCAGCGGCGATGGCTTAAACTCCTGAGCGACTTCGATCTCACGATCAGATACACGCCTGGAAAGGGAAATGTAGTAGCTGACGCGTTGAGTCGAGTGTTTGTAGGGAGTTTGGTTATTGATGATAGGCTGCGCCGAGATCTTGAATCACTGGGCATTACACTGAAAATAAGATATAAGAAGTGGGCGCAAGTAGCTCAACTGCGCCTCGAGCCCGACTTGTTACACAAAGTGAAGGCCGCTCAGAAGGACGACCCGTTCCTGCAGAAGATTCATGCCCTCATCTTGGCAGGAAAGGCATCCGACTTTGCGGTAAGCACAGATGGGATACTTCGAGTAAAGGAAAGACTATGTGTTCCGAACGACGCGGCCCTCAGACAAGAGATACTCACGGAAGCTCACTATGCTAGTTATACTTCTCATCCGGGTAGCACAAAGATGTATCAGGATTTTCGCACGACGTTTTGGTGGCACGGCTTGAAACGGGATGTGGCGCAGTTTGTGTCGCATTGTATGGCTTGTCAACGAGTAAAGGCCGAACACCAAAAACCAGGCGGAGAGCTTCAGAACCTTGCTATTCCGGAGTGGAAATGGGATGATATAACGATGGACTTTATTGTTGGCTTGCCGAGGACGCAACGGGGACATGATGCAGTCTGGGTTATCGTCGATCGACTCACCAAGTCTGCTCACTTTCTGCCTATCAAATCTACTTGGAGTGCCGACCGCCTGGCTCAGATATATCTCAACAAAATCGTCCGACTTCACGGCGTGCCCGTAACCATAGTCTCCGATCGAGATGGTCGATTCATATCACGTTTCTGGGGAAGCCTGCAGTCAGCAATGGGGACGAAGTTGAAATTCAGCTCCGCCTACCATCCACAGACCGATGGCCAAACAGAGCGCGTCAACCAGATCCTCGAAGACATGCTGCGACTCTACGCCTTGGACACGAAGACTAGTTGGGACCTTCATCTACCTCTAGCCGAATTTGCTTACAACAATAGTTATCAATCAAGCATTCAAATGGCGCCGTATGAGGCGTTATACGGACGGAAGTGTAGATCTCCTATCTGTTGGGACGAAGTCGGGGAGCGGCAAGTACTTGGCCCTGAGCTCGTGGAGCAGACCGTCCAGAAGGTTCGGCTGATTCGGGACAGATTAAAGATAGCTCAAAGTCGTCAGAAGAGCTATGCGGATGTTCATCGGAGACCGCTAGAGTTTCAAGTAGGTGATCGGGTATTCCTCAAGGTCTCGCCCATGCGAGGGGTCAGCAGGTTCGGAGCGAAGGGAAAGCTAAGTCCACGATTTGTCGGCCCGTTCGAAATACTAAAGCGGGTTGCTTCAGTTGCTTATCAGATCGCTCTACCACCATCCCTAGCTGACGTACATGATATATTCCATGTTTCCCAACTTAGAAAATATATGTACGATCCAAGCCACGTGGTAGACCTGGGACAACTGAACCTTCAGCCCGACTTGACGTATGTAGAACAGCCGGTACAAATTTTGGATAGAAAAGAAAAGCTGCTTCGGACCCGTTCGGTTCCTCTAGTGCGCGTGCTTTGGCGGAATCACTCTGTCGAAGAATCTACTTGGGAGCTCGAATCTGATATGAGGGAATGGTTCCCCTCATTATTTCCTAGTGGTAGGTTTTATTCCTTAAGTTTCGGGACGAAACTTCCAATTAGTTGGGTAGGATGTGGTGTCCCGTTCCCCCTATTCGGGGAGCACGGCTAAGAAATACTAGACGGTATCGTTCGATCAGGATAGATTGAATCAAGAACTCATCCTCGTTATGGATTTGTCTCTTCAGAATCGATTCCCATATTCAGTGGACCGTGCCCCAAGGATCGACTTAGCGGCAGAGTCAGGAGGGACCTCTCCGCTGCATTCTTTGTTGCCTAGTTTTCGCTGTCGCTTGTTGCTTTCGTGCCTTGAGTTGGTTTTCGAATTTGCTTGGGTTTTCTTGAACGGTTTCGATGGATTTTATTGCTTTTGTTCTTAGGACTGCACTTCAATTCCGATAAGGGAAAGAGAGGAAGAAGTACTGATCAGCTGTTCGTGTCAATACAGGTGAACCAGCTGTAGTCGTCGCTCGAGCGAACTCCTAAAGCACTTCTTTTCTTTTCCTTCTAACTACCAAAGTGAGTGGCTACCAACCCGATTAGCTAGCCCTACTTGCTAGTCTTCACATCTAAATCTTGTGTTCGTGCTTTGCCCGATCAAACGATACCAAGTAAATAACTAAAAGATATCAAGATAATAAGGGAATAGACTTGGGAAATATTGCTTGTCAAATGAAACTTATGAACGGTTACTTATTTATATGCTTGCTCGTTTGGAATGTTCATCATATGAATAAATATAAGTTAGAATGTATATTTCTTCTTAAAACTGTGCTATGTATAGAACTCATTTTCAAAGCAATAACCTAACAGGAAGACTATGCTAAAGTAGATCTTGTCCTGTTATTGCCCTGTGCCTGATTTGCCTCAATGTTAACTTAGTGTACTGCGTTGATCACGGACAACTTGTGCACAAGGTCTTAGTTCCTGCGAACGATCGCTGGGGCACTGGCACCGATCCGATCCGGACGGAACTCATGATAGTCGCCTGCTTCGGATCGAGTGGCTTGTGGCGCCTCCTGTTCTCTGCGCCGCACGCCATTCCGTCCTGAGACTAGCCCGTCCATTATGGCAACATGCCAGTGATCCCCTCGTATATTTAAACCTGTTGCTACTAACTTGTGTCTTCTTGGCAGGGAAGGCAAGGTAAGTATTATGCAGGTGGTTCAGACGGGCAGGTAAATGTCACCGAACGGTGGTGAGTTATTTCAATGATTATATATATATGTCTTGCTGTAAAATAAACTAAGGCAAGATAGAAACCCACAAATATGCATGCTTCATTAAAATAACGTATTGATTGGTATAGTTGGGATAGCTTGCCTTCACCAGTACGTTTCGATGTACTGACCCTCGTTGAAACAGGTTCCCCGCGCTAAGGAGAGCCGAGCGAGGAGCAGGAGACAAACCCCAATCCAGTCCAGCTGTAGGCACGCCTCGACCGTGCCAACCTTTGAAGCATTTTGAAGAAGAAGAAGCATTTTGAAGTTAGAAGCTAGCCACCAAGCAACCATGCAACTTTGTGGCAAAACAGTCGTTCCGACGCAAGGTCTTATATTTTGAGTTTAGTAAGGATGTAATATACAGGACTGCTATCTCATTTTGTGTCAACACTTTTGTAAGCCCATAGAGGCAATCCTTATGACTCAGTTCAAGGAGTTTGTAATAGATGTTCATATTATCAATAAAAAAGGAACTTTTCCATGTTTCAATATGTGTTTCAATTATCTGCGTACTCTGGATATATGCTCGCTATGCGAAACAAAAATACTTAGCCTTGTGCGGAGCGCAACCTAGGCCCGCACGGCGGTCACGTCCGGGGGACGACTATCGATTCTACGGGATCGGGGCGTGACAGAACCCAGACAAGTGTACCTTGCCAACTTGCAGTAGATCATGTGATATTTTTGCTTGTATTCTTTCTATATACTTATGGGTTATACCTATTCAACTTAGGACCGTGAGATGCTTCTTAATGTCTGAACGAGATTCGGGTGTCGATGCCGTACGTGGAGTCGAGCAACGTCACTTAGAGAGTTGATACCACGATCCTATTTTACGTGCTTGCACTACTAGCGCGACAGACCATAGGACACATGACACTGATTACATGAGACAGAGCTCGTCTTGATGTATTTCTTAGTGCCAGGATTCTATGTAGGACTATAGGCTTCATAACATTTACAGACATACTTATATACTTGTACTTATGACTCGTGGTGATAGATAGAGGTCTTGGCACTACGTGTTACTATGTGATACATGAGGTTACATGGGAGGAGAGAGTCACACCATACTACAGGCTGATTATTCATATATATATATATATATATATATATATATACTACATTACTGGTGGTACCTTAGGCTCTGTCTTTGGCACATTAGTGGCCCTTCGGGATATTACATGTTGCTATGGGCTCCCAGTCACAAAGCCTGTAGTAGTTTCAGCCTGAGTATAAGTAATGCTCTCATTTATATTTTACATAGCTGGTTACATAGTTTGCCCTGAGGATTTGTTTTTACTTACTGTATTTTATTTGGCTTGAGTGTTTATTGTACCTTTCTATATCCCCTGAGAATCTGGATCCAAATTATGTCCCCAGGTACAGTAGTGGAGGATTACCTGAGATATACGGGATAGGAGCTGACGCTGGAGCAGTACTAGCACCAGAAGACGAGGATGTGCCAGAGGATTTTTCCTGAGTATTCTATTACATACTCAGTTATTTATGCTTCCAATTATTTCATATCTTGACTCATGGACTTGTGTATTGACTTATTTTATCGGGTTGTTCCCCGAGACACTACAAATATTAACTTAATGATGAACTATTTTCTTTATCTATTATCTTGATTAGTCTATCATATTTAGTTATGTTTCTTTCTGTGGATGAGATTAAAATTATTCTGTGATAGATGGTGTAGAGTGTATTTATATTTATTACAGCTTAAGTACACTCTAACGGGTCCATTAAATTGGGTTTGCCTATTAGAGTTGTGATGTTGGCCATTGCCACGTGGCTAGTCCTTCTGTATTTTGGGACTGGGGCGTGACATAATTTTTTGTGGTGGCCCATGTAGGTTTACGACTATGTTGCTTCAGTTTCAACTAAGGAACCGAGCAAGCCTACGATTAGGATAGGATATATTATAGGACCTCATCCACTTGTTGATCTGTTCTTGACCTCTATATCGACTTCAAAATAATTCTTGACTTGCATCATGCCTTGATTCCTTTGTGCGTCTCTCATAGTTTTCTTTGTATGCAGAGTAATGGATCCATAAGCCAGTGATGAGATTCCCACGGGTATACCACAAGGTGTTGTGATCACTTACAACGATGGGGTGACACTACTAAATGGAGATCCCTCTACTCAATAAAGCAATCAAACAGATCAGCACGCCTCGAGGTTTCGGCGAGACGATATTCCACTACCGTCGCAATTCACTCCACCGATACCAGTTTTTCCACCAGGACAGCCTATGGACGAACATCAGATATTCCAATAGTTTTACGCAATGATGCAAGCCCAACAGCAGGTTCATCAAAAGGCTCAACATCAAGAGACAGAGAACCTGAAAAACAGTATAGTAACCACACTAGAGTAGGCGAACCCACCAGCTAGACGGCCATCGACAAGATCTATCACTGATTTTTTCCAGCTGAAGCCCCGTACCTTTTCATGCAATGAGGATCCCACTAAAGTTTATGAGTGGCTCACAAACACTCAACACCAATTGAAAGCAGCTGAGCTTCTGAGGGAGCGTTGGATGACTACCGTCAGGATGTAGTTGACGGATAATGCACATCACTGGTGGCTATCTGAGGAGAGATGGCTCGGACCGGACCGAGTCACTTGGGAGGAGTTCTCTAGACTCTTCCAGGAGATGTATATTCCAGCCATTGCCAGAACAAAACTTAGGGATAAGTTTAACCGTCTCATTCAAGGCAACATGACGGTAGAAGAGTACAATGCAGAGTTCATCCGTTTGAGTAGCTTCGCCTCTACTCTGATCCCGGCAAAAGAGGATAAGGCGGAGAAGTTCTTCGACGGACTTAGCTTTGAACTACAGAGATTAATCGGCTCTGTTGCACCTACTTCTTATACTGACGTCCTTGTTGCAGCCCGACACATGGAGCGCATCATCAGGAGAGAGTCCAGCCTTAAACGGTCGTTCATATCAGCACCAACCAGAGCACCACAAGGGAAGCCTGCAAAGAGACCCCAGATGAAACCACCACAGGGAGCAGTATCACGATCCCTAGCCCTTCCTACTTGTCACTACTGTGGCAAGGTAGGCCATATTGAGAAGGAGTGGAGACTCAAATTGGGGTTATGTTTAGCTTACGGATCCAGTCAATATTCAGTAAGGGATTGTCCTGAGCGTCGAGAAGGAGCACCGATGGTAAACCGATAAGCTTTACCAGCACTGGAAGGATATCAGCCGAGGCCACCCTTGGCACCACAGACAATACTTTTTCAGCAGGCCCAACAACAGCAGATGGCACCACCACAAGGACGTGGACAGGCTTTTGCAATGACAGTGGAGGAAGCACAGTCTCGAGGAGTAGCGAATATGAGTAAGATTTAGTTTTATCATAGCTAGCTATAATAGCGAGTATTCCTAGTAATATTTTAGCATGTGCTTGTTAGTTCTATTCCTTAGCCTAAACCTAGTATTATGTTAGCATGAACTTGTTAGTCTAGATTAGTAATATGCCAGTGCTACCCAAGCTTTTATTTCTTTTCTACGTGTTCTGCTTGAACAAAACCCCCACACTTCCTCTCGATTTCTCCTTGTTCATGGTTCCTTATTCTTTGTGTCGTGCTTCAACAAACATGTCTTGCAACCACATTATCTCTTCTAGAGCAAACCTTTCTTGACCGGTTACGTTTCATTTTTTTAATTGTGAGGACATAATTCTTTTAAGGTGGGTAGATTGTAAACACCCTAATTTTTTAGAATTTAATTTAAAAAATTATTATTTATTATTGTAGAAATTTTTATTATTTTTAGTTAATTATAATAAATGTTGTTCATGGATTTATATTTTTGTGTACTAAATAAATTATTAAAATAGGGCAAAAATATATATTTTTGGGTGTAAAATTAATAATAGAATATTGTGTAATTTTTTCTGGAATTTATTGGGGTCCAAAACTATTTTTAATGGCCATATATGCATATATGTATATATTGTTTTATTAAACCAACCCAAACCGAACCAACCCAAACCAACCCAAACCGAGTCAACCCAAACCAACCCAAACCGAGCCAACCCAAACCAAACTAACCAAAACTGGACCCAGATCCCAAACCCATACCCGCAACCCAAACCCATACCCGCAACCCGTAACCCACCAACCTGCAACCCACCAACCCCTTCATCTACAGTAACCCCAAAAAATTCTCCCAGCCGATCCTTTTTCCCTCCCGAAACCGCCCGACACCCTCCCTTCGTCTCCTTGTAACTCCCTCCCCTCACCCCTATTTAAACCCTAACCTAGCCGACCACCACCACCATCATCTCCTCTACCACCCCGACCAACCTCAGCGGTCGACGACCGTCGGACAGTCGTCGCCGCACGCCGCAAGAAGCCACCGCACAGCCGCCCAAAATCCTGAGCAAACAACACAGCAAGGTACCCATCTTCTATCTCTTGTATCTTCCTGCACAGTAATCAAAATATCGATCCGTCAAATCCTATACAAAGACCATATAACCCTCTTGAATCTTGTATAATTAGTTTGGTGTATCGTGTCCTGTGTCGGTCATTATTTGCGATACAAAACAGGAAAAATGACCAATTTTGTAGTTTAGAAACTGTCCCAACCACCCATGTTCATGTCTGATTTTCTTCCAACCTAGTTAATATTTTTAAATTTCATTTGAACAGTAATTTAGACTATACGAGTTTAAATCTCTTTAATTAGTTTATTTTAATTCATTGTATACTGTATTTTATTCGCTGTTGAATTTGACCAAAAACTTAGTTTTCTAAACCCGAATTTTCCCGAAATGGTGTACGTTCCGCTAAATGAGGTAACTTTATCGTGTGCGAATTGAACCAAAAGGCGCGTATTGTCAACATAGACGTGTGAGATTTTGCGAAAGTTAATTTGGATGTGCATGCACACCAGAATTAACGCGTATCCGTCGAAAAGTTATGTATCGGCATATTCTGACACTCGTTATAATTTCGTGTGTGCTTGTTGTTTCGCAACGAAACTTGCGCCATCGTATTCATAGTGTTATACTGGTCTTGTGACCCAAGTTTGGTTCAATTCAGAGAACGTTGACGAAACCTTATTTTTATGGGCCTCACGGTTCCACTTGACTGGCGATTTCGTTACCGGCTCATCAAAATCCAGTTCTGGATGTTCCGTTGGGTTCGTATCATCATTTTGGACTCGTAGACACTAAGATTGATGAATTTGGAAAACTTTGTCTTTGACACATTTTTTGGTGCGAAGTGGGCCCATGTGGATCTCGTTTTGACCAAAAACTGTCAATTATGCCCCTGTGTCCAAATTGGACTTATGGGTAGTCAATCCTAGATATTTTAAGTTTTTTGAGAGCAATGGTGATGTTTGTTTCAGCATCCGGAGGCATACCTGGAGATTTCACTTATACCGGAGCAACTAACGGAGCTTAGAACCTAGGCAAGTGTACCTTGCCAACTTGTAGTAGATCATGTGATATTTTTGCTTGTATTCTTTCTATATACTTATGTGTTGTACCTGTTCAACTTAGGGCCGTGAGACGCTGCTTAACATTTGAACAAGATTCGGGTGTCGACGCCGTACGCGGAGTCGAGCAACATTACCTAGAGAGTTGATACCACGATCCCATTTTACGTGCTTGCACTACTATCACGACAGACCATAGGACACCTGGCACTGATTACATGAGACTGAGTTCATCTTAATGTATTTCTTGGTACCAGGATTTTGTGTAGGACTATAGGCTTCATGATGTTTACAGATATACTTATATACTTATGACTCGTGGTGATAGATAGAGGTCTTGACCCTGCGTGTTACTATGTGATACATGAGGTTACATGGGAGGGAAGAGTCACACCATACTATAGGATGATTATATATATATATATATATACTACATTACTGGTAGCGCCTTAGACTCTGTCTTTGGCACATTTACTGGCCCTTCGAGATATTACATGCTGCTATGGGCTCCCCGTCACAGAGCCTGTAGTAGTTTCAGCCTGAGTATGAGTAATGCTCGTATTTGCATTTCACATAGCTAGTTACATAGCTTGCCCTGAGGATCTATTTTTACTTACTGTATTTTATTTGGCTTAAGTGTTTATTGTAACTTGTTATGTCCCCTGAGGACCTGGATCCTGATTATGTCTCCGGGTACAGTAGCGAAGGATTACCCCAAGATATATGGGACATGAGATGACGCTGGAGCAGTACTAGCACCAGAAGACGAGGTTGTGATAGAGGATTTCTCCTGAGTATTCTATTACATACTCAGTTATTTATGCTTCCAGTTATTTCATATCTTGACTCATAAACTTACATATTGACTTATTTTATGGGGTTGTTCCCCGAAACACTACAAATATTAACTTAATGATGGATTATTTCCTTTATCTATTATCTTGATTAGTCTATCATATTTAGTTATGTTTCTTTCTGTGGATGAGATTTGAATTATTCTGTGATAGATGGTGTAGACTGCATTTATATTTATTACAGCTTAAGTACACTCTAACGAATCCATTAAATTGGGTCTGCCCATTGGAGTTGTGCTGCTGGCCATTACCACGTGGCTAGTCCCTCGGTATTTTGGGACTGGGGCGTGACAAAAACATAGTCGCTATACGCTTCTTTAACGTCGCTAATTGTTCTGATTTAGCGTTGTTTGGCGATATTTTTATCGATGTTTCTTATTTTTAATTAGCGACATTTATAAATGTAGCAAGATGTCGCAAATATTTTTAATTAGCAACGTTTACCGACGTTCAATTTAGACGTCGATAAAAAGTTAATATTGGGTTTTAAGTTTTTTATTTTCCCTCATTCTCTCGATCTCTCCCTCTCTGTTGTTACCCTCCACACCCCCCGCCGCCGCCCCGACGACCCTGACCCCTCTCGACTCCGGCGACCACCCTCGTCCCTCTGCCCCGACTACCCCAACCACTCTCGAGTTCGGCAACCACCCTCGGCTCCCTTCCCCAGCGCCCTTCGGCCCCGACGAACCCCTCGGCCCCCTGCCTCGGCGTCCCTCAGCCTCGACGACCCCCCTCGACCCCGACGACCCCCCTCCTCGATCAGAGGGTCATGTTACCCTATCCCTATCTCCCTATTGCTGACATGACACAGACACACTAACACAGTGACACTGACATGACACATATACATACACACACAGTGACACAACACAAACACACAAACACATACATGATTAACTTTCTAGCAGTATACATTTTTTTCTCGTATTTATAGTATAAACATTCTCTCTAATTTTTTGATTTTGTAAATACTTTTGGCCTATTTCATGGGATGTCCCCATTTTATTTGTCATGGACTTTTGACTATTGGACATATATAGTATAACAGTAGGCGAGTGTCAACCTACTTAGGATAATAGCACTTTGGATGGGTTGATGTGAGCCCTAGTATGATTAAGACTAATTTTGTATTGCTTACCTCCATCAAATTCCTATTTGACTTTGTCCCTAATTGATATATTATGTCATTGGACTACTAGATCACTGGATTTAGTGCTCATTTCTTATTTTTGTTGTGGTACATTAATCGGTTTGTTACAAAGAGCCAAATCCAGTCTTATAAAAAAATATAGTAACTAAGTTAACCATCATTTGTATTATGTCAAAGGAAGATCGATACCAAGATGAAGTAATAGAATTGGAACTATCGTAGAGTTCTAGAATTTAAAGGCTATGATCCTTTGAAGAAAATAAACTGTAATTGAATTGCACATTTGTAAAGTTTATATATCTACAAATGACAAGTATGAGGGAGTGTAGTAACTCTATAGAATACAGGCTATACAACACTTGGAAGTTATACTTGAGACCCTAGAATAGCTCTAGGTACAGTTTGGGTTGACCACCAAAAACTTAGAAATCAGTATCTAGAAATGGATCTGAATTACTACACATGTCATCGTTCGTGGATGTACAACCGTCATCCTGATGACATATGCGGTATGCGAGATAAATTCATACATGGGTCTAGAATAGTACACTGACCTCTTGCCTTGGCTGCTGCTGCATTGCTGATGGCGCTGTTGCAACTGCTGCTTCCATTATAACAAAATTTAGACACAAAAATATTCCTTTTGAGGCTTTTAGGTCTAGAATAGTAGTGACTATGATCGTGCCTATGTTGGACACTCTGAAGTCAAGTGTCCATGTGAGCCCTTCTCTGAAATAAAATTTTTGAGGCTTTTAGGTATAGAATAGTAGTAACTAGGCTTTTAGGTTCTACCATGTTGAATACTTAGGTTATACTTATGTTGGATACTCCGAAGTCAAGTGTTCCTTCATGGGCCATTATGTGAAAAAAAAATTGAGTTCTGCAAGCCTTTTGAGGATTTTAGAGTTATACCAGAAAAGACTAAGAATGAAAGGATCTAAATATCTAAAAAGACTTGTGGTGAGAACTAGATTTCAAGTCTTCTTAGATTTTTTTTTAAAGGAGTAAACAAAGGTCTCTCAGTCTTTTTAAATAATTTATATAATACTTGGCCTTTTCTAGGATTTTTTTTAAATTTTGTATAACTCTCAGTGAATTTTATTTTCAGATAATGGATCAGAAGGGAACACGTGTTTATTATTATGAGCCGCCCATTTAATGGAGTTTGAAATCAGATTTGTCCATATGTCTTCTAAGTTTGAAATCATATCTTCATGCTATTACTTTTGCAAGCCTTTGAACGATATATACTTGAATAATGTGTATCAATCTTTGCAGAAGTATATTAATGGATATGAATTACTACCTACGACATTGTTCGTGGATGTACAATCGTCATCCTGATGACATATGCGGTGTATGGGATAAATTCATAGAGGGTGTACATCAGTTCCTGTAGTTCGCCAAGGCGTTCCCTTAGTACATGGACGCTACCAAAATTAAGTGTCCGTGTGTAAGATAGCGCAACTTAAAATATCACTCAAAAGTGGATGTGACATATCATTTGAAATCGAGAAATTTTACGCCAAATTACGTTCAGTGGACCTCATGTGGAGAACTTGTGTCTTTAGCATCGGAGCTGGAGCCTTATGTGGAGCCGTATATGGATGTCCACGACCACGATGATTATGACAACGGGTGCATGAACATGGTTTTCGATGATGTCGGGCCTAGTTTTGATCCGGACAATGATGATGCAGCTGATGAGGCACCGAATACCGATGCTACAAAGTTCATGGAGTTACTAGATAATGTAATGAATCCATTATATCCTGGTTGTGAGGATCATTTACCGTTGAATGTGGTTACAAGACTGTTGGACATCAAGTCCAATTTTAACATGTCGTAAGAATGCCACAACCGACTGATGGAGTTGATTATAGAGATATTGTCGGCGAGTGCTAAGTTACCTAAAGACTTCTATCGGTCTAAGAGGATGGTGAGATCGCTCTGGATGGGATACGAGAATATCGATGCATGTCGCAACGGGTGCATGTTGTACTACAAAAAACGACAAGGATGAAGACGTGTGCCAATTTTGTGGTATTGATCGTTACAAGGCTACTAGTACAAGAAGGCCTACCGGTGCAAGAAAGTCAACCGATTTGATGCACTACTTGCCTTTGACGTCGCGGTTGCAGATGTTGTTTATGGTAAAGAAGACTGCCAAAAATATGACATGGCACACGTGAAAACAGATTGAATGAGTGTTGGATCACCCATCTGATGGAGAAGCATGAAAGCACTTTGATCGAGAGTATCCCAATTTTGCTTCGGATCTGCATAATGTAATATTGGGGCTCTCCTCCGACGGTTTTACCCCATTCGAACTTTCGGGCTCCCAGTATTCGTGTTGGCCTGTGATCGTCACCCCGTACAACCTACCGCCTTGGATGTGCATGAAGACTCCGATTATGTTCTTAACCGTTATTATTCTGGGTTCGAACAATCCGAAGAGGAACATCAATGTGTACTTGCAATCGTTGATAGATGAGTTGAATCAGCTGTGGGAAGTAGGCGCCAACATGTACGATATTTCAAAAAAGCATAATTTTCAGATAAGGGCGGCACTTATGTGGACCATCAACGACTTTTTGGCTTATGTCATGTTATCAGGATGGAGCATCCATGGTCGTATCTCATATCCGTATTGCATGGAACGTACTAAGTCTTTCTGTTTGAAACACGAAGAAAAATCGTGCTTCTTCGATTGTCATCGATAATTTCTGCCGTCGGATCATCCGTTCCCGAGGAATATGATTGCATTTCGTGCCGGCGTTATGGAGAAGGCAAATCCAACTCCAAATTGGCCCGGAGACACGATATGGGAAGAGGTTAAAGACTTACCAAGTCCTATCGAAGAGCCTACTAAAGGGTACAAGTGCGATAGATTTTGTCACACTCATAACTGAACGAAGAGGAGCATATTCTGGGATCTTCCATATTGGAGCACCAATCTGATCAGACATAACCTTGATGTCATGCATATCGAGATGAATATATTTGAAAACATGATTAATATTGTGATGGACGTAAAGGGGAAGACGAAAGACAATCTCAAGGCCAGGTTGGACTTGGAAGAAATATGCAGACGCCCTACGTTGCATTTGATAGAGAAAGATAATGGAAAGTATATGCAGCCTAAGACAATTTTTTTACTGAACAATGAGGATAAAGAGAGACTTTGTAGGTGAATTCAGGAGCTAAAATTTCCAGACGGTACGAGTCAAATCTGAGAAGATGCGTCGACCCGAAGGAGATCAAAATGATGGGTATGAAGAGCCACGATTGTCACGTATTCATAGAGAGGTTAATTCTGATTGTATTTCGAGAATTTTTACTGCAAGTAGTTTGGGATCCTTTAATAGAGCTTAGCATATTCTTCAGAGATCTTTGTTCTACCAAGTTGATCGTCGATCATCTAGAAAAGAAAGAGGAGGACATTACGGTAACACTGTGCAAGCTTGAAAGAGTGCTCCCTCCTGGATTCTTCGACTCCATGGAGTATTTACCAATTCATCTTTCCTACGAGACATGTGTCGGTGGTCCTGCTACTATGTGAATGAATTTAGGTTCAAGTCAACAAAAGCCCCGATAAGATACAGCTTCTTGGATCTCGATTCTATAAAACATAGTTGTTTGTGTATCAGATCTTCGGGCTACAAAGATGTCGATCCAGGTAATAATTTCTATGGCATCTTACGGGAGATTGTGGAGTTGACATATAATTATGTAATAGATCCTGCTAAGATCATGTTATCAGGCATGATTGGTTCGATCCGGTCCATAATCAAGGTTAAAAAATAGACAAGCATGGTCTTATGAATATAAACTACCAGCGTCGATTCCAAGACTATGGACCATTTGTCTTATCAAGTCAGGCTCAGCTCATGTACTTCACAACTTATCCTAAACAGGGATCAATAAGGTCGGAATGGTGGATAGTATGCAAGACAAAAGCTAGAAATACTTTTAACGTTAACGAAATAGCTTATCAGGAGGATGAGATACCTATTGTAACAAATATTGTAGATGTTGACTCAACGAAAGTTCCTCATTACACGTCTAATCGTATAGAAGAGGTAAAATTATCCGAAGAGGAAGACGAAGTAGATGAAAGTGAAGATGAGGAGGAAGAGGAAGATGAGGATGAGAAAAATGAAGAAAATAAATTTTCAGAAGAGGGTTGAAAATAAAATGAAATCCATTTAGAACTCTAGCCATGTACTACATTTTTAATGTGGAATATAAGATTTATTTTTAACTGTATGGATACATATATTTATATTTGTGATTAATTATATTTTTTGTTTCCATCTATCTTACCAGACGGCACCCATGATCCGAGCACGTGCACGTCGCTTGAGAGAGGCACCTCCTACTGTTAAGGAGGAAGTGGTACCTCATACTGTTAAGGAAAAAGTGACTATTAAGGAGGAAGTTGCACCTCCTACTGTTAAAGTGGAAGCGGTTATTGAGGAAGTGGAAATCCTACTGTTAAGGAGGAAGTGGTATCTTCTACTGTTGGGCAAGCACCAACTTAGAGGTGAAGTTTCAGTCATCCAGCACCTACAGCGGAGATTGATCACCTAGACACTGCTTATGCGAAGTATCTGAGGGACTGGGTTCTGCCCTAGCGTATTTGATTTTCTTGAGAGATTGAGAAATTGGATAAGACTTCTGGTTTGATTGTGATACTTTTATTGTGCTTATTGTGTGACTGTGATACTTTTATTTTATGTTTATTATGTGACTGTGATATTTTATATAATTTTGTGATATTTCGTATCCAGAAAATTCAATGGAGGGTTGCTCCGAGTCTGTCTATTTTTATGATCTGTTATAAGTCTGTGTATTTGTTTTATCATCATATATTATTATCAGGTATGGCTGGACAAAATGGATCGTTTGGAGTTCGATCCTCTAGTCGAAGTGCTCCTCCGGTACAAGCTACTGGTTCCGGATCCTTGTCACAGAGTACTCCAGTGTACCGATCTTTAGCATCTCCGACTCCGTCGACAATACAACATGGCAGTACTCCTGGGACGAGTAGTTCTAGGCCTGAGACTACTCACTCGTCTAGCGTTCCTTCAGCTGATGGCGCCATGGAGACAAAGAAGCAGATGGAGGAGGTCGAGCCGACTCCGTCTGCGCATGATCAGAACGATCCTCTATGCGCACCTCCGGATGAGACGAGGATGGAGATTTGGACCGACGGGCCTCATAAGTAAGTTAATTTGTCAACATTTTGGATCGACAGGCCAAATAATTATATCTTTACATTCATGAATTTAATTATCATTGTATAGATATCGTCCGTTGGCGGTACAGAGAGCACTGGGGGTATTCCTGAGGCAGAACTATATTGGGCCTTGGATCAAATACTCAGATTCTCTTGAAGATAGGAAGGCATTATGGTTTGCCCACTTCAAGGTAAAAATATATTTACTTTTAATATCAATAATTATTTATGCATATTATGTAACTCTCTATATTACTTCTTGTAGAAAACATATTTCTATCCACCACACCGGGCTGAGAAGATCAAGGAGCAGTTTTCTGTCATCGCCAGCTGATCCATAATGCGATTAACGACCAGAAGGTCCGTGATCGCGATGGAGAACCGATCCACGGTTGGATCACACCTGAGCAGTGGACTGCGATAAAGGCGAGATTCGACGAACCCAAGTACACGGAACGGTCGAAGAAGGCAAATGCGTCTAGGTCGAAGGCAGGAAAGTGGTACGGTGGCTCGATTCCCATAACAAAATATTTTTGTCGTCTGGTATGTATTCTATTGAATATATATTATTTTAATACAAGTAGGATAAGATGCTTAATTTTAATAACAAATAATATAATTTTAACAGGTACAGAGGGGTGATGACGCCAACATGGTGACAGTCTTCCTGGCCACCCATCGAAAGGACAAAAAGCTCATCGATGAGAATGTCACGCAGACCTATGTATGTTTTACTATCATGTGCTAGTTTTAATATAACTTAAAAAATATGTAAATTGATATCTATATATTTAGTAATAAGTAACTTAGGCATTAGCAACCACTTTTCTAGGACAGTATCTTAAACTACGTGAACGGGCGACTACTAGTGCACCTATAGAGGGAGGGGCTGGTACTTTCTTACAGCCCTCTACAACTCTGTCGGCGGACGAGCTCTAGATGACCGTCGTTGGTGGTCTTCATAGGGGTGCGACTACGGTACAGGATCCTATGGTGCCTATGTTGCGACGCAGTCATCAAGGGCCCTCTCTGTCAGTGTGCATTCCTCGCAACCTTCACCGGCGTCGGCACGAGCCTAGGAGAGCGTTTGTCACGACCCGCACCCGGATATTCGGGTACGAGTACGTGGGTACGTCCAGCCTACGCCGCAGTGTCGGCGGTAGTACGCTGTCTAGGGCATCTCCACAGTTACATTAACTCTAGCTCATTCACGGTAATTAAACAGACAAGGAAAAGAAAGGAAATACTGAGATTTTATAACCAGAAAGTGACAATCAGATCCAGAGTTATTACAAAACCAGAAGTTAAATCGGGGACAAACCCGATTACTAAGATGAAAGGAAAACAAATAACTAATGCTAACTACTCTGCAGGAGTAGTCTCCTGGGTGGGAACCGGCTCTGCAACTGTATCACCTGCCGCCTCATAGGGGCCATAATAGGTGGGGGCAAGGTTCTCATCATCGCCTAAAGCAACGGATCCAGTCAGGAAAGGAGCAAAGTACACAGTGCACAACAAGATTAAACTAAATATTTATGACAATTAGATTGAGTATCATATTGAGAATATGTATAAAAGAAACACAATATCTCAGAGTTAATGCTATAAACAGGAATATGAGAAAATAGAAATAAATGAGACAGGAAATGAAACTACTACAGTCAACAAGAACTATAACAAGACCAAAAGCTATCTGTGTGAACTTGTGTTTATTTTAGAATACATAGTTGGCATGTAGGGGTTTATAAGGCTAATCCGGCCGTCATAGACGGCTATTAAACATGATCAATCAGGATCCGGCTGAGGGTACAGTCGCGCACCAACAGCTATTAAACACGGTAGGGGAAAGGGTAAACTACATGCCTTCTAGTATTCTCCCACCCGACATGAAAAATAAGACATGAACTCCAGTATTCAAGACATAAAATCCAGTGTTCTAGCACTACGTGTAATCATCAATGGTACTAGTAAAGCAGGGAATTAATTATCACAATATAAAGATTAACTTGAAGTGCAGGTACTTGCCTGTTGTTTGGATCCAGTTAATTGTACTTTGGAAAATATTCCAGAGATGAGTCCAGATACTAAAATAGACATTACCAATATGCTCAGAAGACATCAAATAGCTAGAAACGCCTGTCCTTGGGTCCAATTTTGAGTCAAGGGCAAAAACGACAGTTTCGGGTCAAAACGGGGTCCGCCGGTGGGCCCGCTTTGCACCGAAAAACGTGTCCGGGTCAAAAGTCTCCAAATTCACCAAACTTAGTGTTAACAGGTCAGGAACGATGATACGAACCCAACGGAACTTCCAGAATTGGATTCCGATGAGCCGATCACAAAATCGTCCGTCGAGCGGGACCTGTGGGGCCCACGAACGCGATTTCGTCAACGTTCTCAGAATCGAACCAAACTTGACCCACAGGACCAACATATCGTTACGAGTCCGATGGCGTAAGTTTCGTCTCGATCCGACGAGTGTACAAGAAGTTAGGGCGAAATGCAAAAAAATTGGATACGGGGCGATGTCCGCGGATACGCGTTGATTCCGGTGTGCACGCACATCCGAATCAGTTTCCGTGAAATCTCACACGTCCGTATCGATAGCGCGCACGTATCTGTGAAGACCGCACACGACCAAGTCATCCCGTTTGGCGGGGCGTACTCAGTTCCGGGGTGAAACAGGGTCTGGTTTTTCCTATTTTTGGATCGCGGTGTGCGATCACCATAGGACGCGATGCCCCGAGCGGTTTGTCCGGGCACCGAGAGGGTCATACAGGCTTCCCAACGCAATTTACGGAATCGAAAATGGAGATACAGGGTGCAAGATACGAGTACCTGAACCGGGCTCTTCGAAACAGGGAAATTCGTATCCGTGTCGTGTCCGACACGACACGACGAATTGGGGATTAGGGTTAGGGTTCTGAACTCCGGCGAGGGGAGCCCGGCCGGAGGAGGACGGCGCCGCTGCGGGGGAGGCCGGCCGGAGGCTGGGCGGGTGCTGCGTGGCCGCGGGCGACGGCTGCCGGGGCGGCGCAGCCGCTGCTGCTACTGATGCTGCTGTCGGGGTCGGGGAGAAGAAGGAGGAGGAGAAGGGACGGTGCGGCGAGGCGAGGGCGGAGCACGGCGGAGCTGGCGGTGGCGAGGGCCGGAGGGGAGCTACGGTGGTGGGGCGAGTCCGGGCGGTGGCGGAGTGAGTGAGGAAGTCGAGGGGGCGGCTGGGTTAGGTTTAAATAGGAGGAGAGAGGGGGGGAGGTGGCCGGAAATGGTGGGGAGGAGGTCGTCGTGGCCGGGGCTGGCGGGGGCGAGCCGGCCGGAGCGGCGGGCGGCGCGGATCTGGCGGAGGAAATGGACAGCGGAGCGGGTCGCGCCGGGGCTGGGGTGGAGACGGGTCTGCGGGTGGCGGGTCGGGTTCGGGGGACCCGACCCGACCCGCTAAGAAGGGCTGGGCCGGTGGGCTGTTGGGCCGGGCTGAGTTTGAGCCCAATGGGCTGGGCCGGATTTAAAAGAAATAAAAAAAATAATAATAATAATAATAATAATAATAATAATAATAATAATAATAATAATAATAATAATAATTAATTAATAAATTAATAAATAATTAGTTTTTAGGTGATTAAAAATAGGTCCGAGGTCCAAAAAATTCCAGAAAAATTATCCTAAGTCAATTTTTTAATTTTACACCCAAAAATATTATTTCCATGATATTTTAATATTGTTTGTTAACAATTAAAAATTATTTAATATTTGAAAATTCTGATTTTATTTACAGAAAATTTCCAGAAAATTCCAGAAAATTACGAAAAATCCAATTTTAGTATTTTTGAAAAAATCAGGGGCTTACAGCGTTGATCATCAGATTGCTGACCTGGGTGACGAGTTACTACAGATGATTATGAAGCGGCCACAGTCTATGCCGCAGACGGACGATGCGACGATCACCGCACGTTTTGATTCACTCGAGCATAGCCTTATGGAGCTCAGGACTATGGGCCAGACGATAGAGAGAAGCTTGGCAACTCTGGCCGCATCTACGGAGCGAAGACAGACGGAGCAGGAGGGGTCGCATACGGCCATAAGCGACTCACTTGCGAGGATCCATGCGGCACAAGATTTGTTGAGCCGGTCGGTGGTGGAGAATACTTCGAGGGTGGTATCTGCCATGGTTTCATACAATGCTCAACTGCTAGCATTGGAGCAGATACGTCCTCCTGGTCCGCCGATATCGATACCGCCTCCATCACTGCCTCCTCCATCGGCATTGGTGACGCTTTCACAGGAGCAGTATTAATTCCTTCTATTCCAGATGCGCGGTAGTGCTCTTCCCGATCAGTAGTAGTCCTTGTTTGGACTGGTTTTAGTACATTTGTGTGTATTGGTCCATTCTTGGGTCTTTGATGTATTTATTTCATACTTTTTATTACATTCTGAGACGCATGTGACACTTATTTTAAATTCATTTATCTACTTCTTGGGACATATTTAGTGTAATGTAACTTTGTAGATTTCTTTCTATGTGAGTTTAGTTTATTATTCATATTAACTGTACACCAAAAAATTTCGGTGTTGAGTGTTCCATCGAAGGGGTCGGGAACCCAGAGAATTTAACGGAGGGTTGCTTCGGGTCTATTTATATAAACTGTGATTTTATAACTGCAGGTAGAGTTTTGTTGAAAAATATTTTACAAACAGCATTATGTATTTTTTTCAATTTAGCGACGTATTACGACGTTCCGCGACGTACATTTACGTCGCGAAAAAGTATCGAAACATCGCTACCTGATACCAAGGACATCGCTAGTATGTCGCTAAACGTCGCTGACATGGCAAAACTTGCCATGTCAGCATTGTTGTAGCAAAACGTCGCTCATAATGTCTCTAATATAGCGACGTTTTGCAACCAAATATTACGTTGCCATTTAACGATGACACGTCGCTAATCGTCGTATATTCTGCGACGTCGTGTCGTCGTAAATATACATCGCTACAGTGACGACTAGTGAAATTTTTGTTGTCAGCGACCATGAAATACGTGACACCGTAAAAACGTCGCTAATTACGTCGCTAAATTATTTTAGCGACGTTAGTTTACCTATTAGCGACATTTTTAGGCGTCGCTAATATGTGTTATTCTGGTAGTGAAATTAGACATCATTTTCTAAGAGATCATCAACTACAAGGTAATATATGCTTAGAATTTGTTGACACAAAACATCAACTCGCAGACATATTCACTAAACCCTTAGCTGAATATCATTTTAACTTTATACGTCGAGAATTATGTATTTTGGACAACGAAATCATATAATTCACTTATATTATTCCGTTAATCAATGTTCGCCATATGTAAAGATCATTTTGGGTACAAGACGAAATGGTCCTTCTATCACAGAGACGTAAATAGCCTTAAGCGACACGATATTTAAGTGTCTTCGGAGCACCGCTAGTTGGGATCCGGCCCCTACAGCTAACCCAAGAAGATCATTACGTTATTCGGACATAGATTAATTAATAATACGAGTAATTAATGTTTCTCTAATCTAAAATACTAATTTTTGGTTTACATAAGTTAAATATGCATCCAATATACATAAAGAATGAAAATCATACAAAACAAATCATGGAAACAAACTAACCGAACTCGGACAGAGTTTTGTGCGAACTTGGACCGAACTCAGTTGTTCGGGTTTCCAGATTTAAGTTGTGTGGGCCCCACTCTCGTGTATACCTATTTATCATATCAAAAATCGTCGGGGGTGTTTAGGATTTGTTAGGATTTTGTTTTAGAGGGAGTTGGTTAGGATTTTGTTTTAAAGGGAGTTTGTTAGGATTTTGTTAAGGAGGCTTTGTTTATGCAATTAACAAGTTACCCTTAACTAATTAATATGAATTTGAACCCTAAATGGAATGAATTCTCCTACTCCATAACTTAATACAATTACATTAAATAAAATTTACATAATATAATTACCTTAAATAAAATCTAATTAATATAATTACCTCAAAATAAATCTAATTAGAAAAGTTTAATTGATAATTGTATTTAGAAAATTAAATTAGTTTGCCAAAATAATATCTAAATTTTAGATATTTGGGATACGAAGGTTACAGAGGGGGGTACTAGAGAAGCAAACATGTCTCCCATAAGAAAATTGTTTAGAGCTAGAAAAAAAAGTTATACTAGAAAAGTTCAAAATTGGAAAAAAAATTAGGGAGGGACATATATGGCCTCTCTGGTCATGCTATAAAACATTAATATCTGTGATATCTATCTCTGGAAAGAAAATTCAAAATAATAAGGTTCGGATATGCTTTCTGAATTTTTTTTTTTTAGGTCTTTAGATACATTTTTTACTTTAAATATTTTCTAAAATTTTAAAATTATTACTATTAGTAATAATTAATCTAATTGATGATGCTCAACTAAACAGTTAGAGGTAACTTTATCTCATCTTGATCATATAATTATATTTTGTAACTATTTTTCAGGTCATTAACTACCAAAAGAATTATATGAAAATTAATACAGTAAAAAGTGTATCTCTTCATCCCTCTCATTTATTCGGGATCGGATTAGCTGTCCATTTTTTTTTTTTTTTTCTGTCCATATTCTGTTTCTCCTCTATTGTACGTGGATTCCATCGATCATAAATTTTTTTCCTAAAAGCAATAGAGAGACAGTAAAAATTGGACACAAGATCCGACCTCCATTTATCCCCTCTCCGCACCCAAATTGACTACAACACAAATAATGACAAACTCACTCACTCCAAAGTGTTCTCCTAAATTGATTACAACACAAACTTACTCATTCCCAAAGTGGTCCCGCTGAGAAAGAAAAAAACATAGTTTCCAACTACAGAAATTCAAATAGGAACTAAAAATAAGAACTTAATGTTAATTTATTTTTCTGTTTAGATCTTAAAAGTATATTTTTCTGTTTAGGTCTTTAAAAAATCGAAAAATGAGATGAATGTATGTTTTAAAAATTAGTAACTCATGAGTTACTATAGGAATTTTGAAGAAAAAGTAAACAAACAAAACACCACGGTTTGGATGACCAGTCAATTGGTGGTACCAAATAAAAAGAACTAGATGGACACAATTCATCCGCTGGACCGATCCTCCAACAGGTTTACCATTTGGCTCCCGACAAGTAACGGACAGCTGTCGGTCAATCCTATTAGAAAATTACATAAAATTTTATATAGGAAAAATATATTAGATAAAATTACATGAAAGAGTTTTTTTTTTTTAAATTTCTATCCAAGGGGAGGTGGCGCCAACACTCTTGGCTCCCCAAAAAAAATAATAATAATAAATAAGTGTGGCGCCAATGAGTCTGGCTTCGAAAAAAAAAAATAGTTTGGCCAGCTACTTGGCTCCAAGCAAAAATTCGGAACATATATATATATATATATATATATATATATATATATATATATATGGTAAACGAAATATGAGCCATAGTGTTTAAATCAGATTGTTGATAAATGATTAAACCAAATTCGAACGTTGCCAAAAAAATTAAAAAAATAGTTTGGTGCCAAGACAAATGGAGCCAAACCCAAATTTTTTTGTTTGAGGCCAATTATGTTGGAGCCTAGACATTTTTTTAAAATTTTTTTTTCCGGCCATGTGGTTTGGAGCCAAGATCATTGGCACCAACACATTTTTTGGGAAGGGGGGTTGGAGCCGGCATTGGCATTGGCATCCGCCTTTATTTTTTTTTTTAATATTCTTGGTGTCCAAACATGTTTTTTTTTTTTTTTCTAATTTTGGCTTGGAGCCAAGTAGCTTGGCGCCAAGCTCTTTTTTACTTTGATTTTATTTTTGCGTCACATTTTTCTTTTTTGGAGCCAAGAGTGTTGGCGCCACTCCTCCTTGGATAGAAATTTGAATTTTTTTCACTGTTTCGTGTAATTTTACCTAATATTTCTTCCCTACATGAAATTTTCTGAGAAAATAACTATTCCGTTTCAGCTGGCTCCCGATCATTTAAGAATTAGGAAGACAGCTCCAAAATGTTGTAAGTGGAGCCGATTAAACGGACATATTAAGTGACCAAATATTGGGACTTCCATTTTTTTTTTTTTATAAGAAAAGGAACGGAGAAACATGCTATTGGGAGCAATCTCATTGTAACCATGGATTGACCATTAAATATTCTGATATTTTTTATGCTTCTCAAATTTGGAATATTTATGCGGCATGCAAATCAGTTTGATGATTTGTCAAAAGGAAGCTTATTGCGTCTCATAACTTGTCCTTGCTTAATTAGACTATTATGTGTATACAGTTTGTCATAGGTGAGAACTACTTCGTTGATATTTTATGGTAGCTTCTATTGTCACGTTAAATTTTGCCTCATTAAATATAAAAATGATCCATCAATGACATAATTAGATGGCCATGACACTGTCACATTCTTAATAATCCCATTTCGTTCGACACATGTTTCTATATACGTTTCGGTTGGGTTGCCAATCTATCAATTTCTGTCAAAATTAAAGTATTTTTTTTTTTTTTTTTTTTTTTGTTTGGGGGTGAACATCTTGGTGGTGGCAACCATGGACCTTGTTGTTGTGACGACTGAGTGTCGGCATGGCATTTATTGAAACGGTCACATTGTGGTCAACCAGCTTCTATGGTTCAACTCTTTGGCAACCATAGAAAGTGTGGACACAGAGCCACCTTTGCATATTGATTGGCTACGCAAAGGTCTTGCCATTGCCATGGGGGGAGCACACAAGTGACTCAAGAAAATGCAAAGGGGAAGAAATGCCATATGGGTGTCTTAAAGAGCACTGAAGCTACGCTTTTCCTTCTTTTTTTCTTCTTGTGCAGAAGAAGCCGCTGAGGACTATGAACACTACTATTTCATAGGTACACTTTGCTTTCAGTCTTTTCTTTTGCTGTGGTGGTGGTGAGAGACTCAATGTATGCTATTTTAGATCACTGTCCTGTTGTAGTTCTTTGCAAAGTTCTCTCCTTGGAGCAAAACATATGCTGTGTGCTATTGACTTGAACTGCCCATCTCTTTTTTTTTTTTTTTTTGGCAAAGATGAAATTCTTCTGATTTTTTTTGATATTTTGTCGTAGCCATGATGAAAAGTTTGGATCTTGATTGACTAGAAGAAGAGATTTTGTTATTTACTTCAATTTTTTTTTTTTTACAAAAAGTGTGGATTTTGATAGATTACAAGAAGAGATTTGGTTATTTACTTCCATTTTGTGATAATAAGTTTGGATTTTGATTGACTATAAGAGAGATTTTGTTGTTTACTTCCATGTTTTGATAATAAGTTTGGATCTTTATTGACAACAATAAGAGATTTTGTTATTTACTTCATCTTTTTGATAATAAAAGAAGTTGATATCTTGATTGCATAGAAGTAGAGTTCCAGATCTGGGTTTGTTTGAATTTGATTGAGATGTGATATCTTTGCTAAATTCCAGATCTAGGAAGTGTGATGCTGTGAGAGGAAGGAGGAGAAGAAGATGGGAAGGAAAGGAAAATGGTTTGGTGCTGTGAAGAAGGTCTTCAGTTCTGACTCCAAAGAAAAGAAAGACAAGGTTTCTATATAGTTCTCTCTTTATATAGCTTCTTCAATGTCTTCAAACAAATGGGATCTGATCAAAATGTCACGTTTTTTTGTTGTTGTTGTTGCCAGAAGGCTAAGAAATTGGGGCTTGGGAAAGCCAAGGACTGCAATCCGTCGTCTTCGGAGCCCTTGGAGAGTGCATCTCAAGACCCTGGTCCTCCTCGGCCACCGCCTTCTAACCCTCACCCCGAGGAAATTCTGTTGGTGGCGGCGGAGGATGAGCAGAGTAAGGCTTCTTACTCGGTGGCAGCTGCCGCCGAGACTTCTCGGGCTGCTGCAGAGGTCATCCGCATCACTGTTCCAGCGAGATTTGTCGGAAAATCTGACGAGGAGATCACTGCGATCAAGATCCAGACGGCGTTCCGTGGATACTTGGTATGAATATGTCTAACTACTGTTTCATTAGCCACAGTATAGAAGAGCATGGGAATTTTACTACTTTAAATTTCTTATTTTTACTTCATCATTTTTGGAGTTTTCACTGTTTTTAGTGCAGGTGTATAAATTCTGATATTTTGCGGCATTTGTATCAAACAGTAACACATGAATACTCTGTTGACTAGTTTGAACTAGACAAACTATGGATAAAAGAATAAACTCTCCAACAATAGATCATAGAAAATGCAATTGGTTTGTTTCTTTGTGACATTATGGAGACTCCTGAATTGAGAATCTTCAGTGGTGTTTACCTAGGCCCATCTATGTTATTCAATTCAAGTTCAATAGTTTATAAGAAGATTGAATTAAGATGAGATAGTTTCTCTCTGAGAAGAATTCTACACTGAAAAGATCTGTTATTTTTTATTTTCAGAACCTCCTAATTAAGAATGATCAATGTTATCAATTTTTCTTTTGCTTGTTCAGGTTCTATAGAAGGCTCTTTTTTGGTACAAATCAATAGAATCTTCGATGCAAAAGATTATTTGTGTTTTATAGAAGTGTCTTAGAAGAAGGCTTGCATCTTTTGTTAGATACATAGTCTAATCTTTTAACTAACCTCTCAACATATGGTGTCATTGATCCATCAAATATGGCCTCGTTGAGTGAAATTTCTCACATTACTACGTGAAGCATCTACTAACACCGGTAGTCCCTCAAGCACTTATACTCGATTTCCAGATGATTCCTAATCTTACGATTCATCTTTGAAAATGTTTTGGGTGACATTGATCATCAAGTATGTTATAACTGGGTCAATTTTCCTACATTTCAATTCAACCATCTACTTGCATTGGGAGTCCCTTCCATACCTACAATTTGCCTACACATACCTACAATTTGCTTACGCTTGCTTCCCAGCTGTAATTGCCAATTTGCTTCCATCTCGAGTTTAAAGTTATAGATTTACTTATTTATTTATTTTTAGTTATCAAGAACACAAAAAGCAACTTCAGTTTTTTACCCTTAAGATACAATATTCATTGTTAAGTACCATAAGCAAATTTGCGTATATAAAGAGGTGACCTCTGCTTACATGTAGCAGTTTATGTATAGTACTAGAAAATAATTTTCTGTATAAATGATCCCACTGCTCCACTTGTTCTTTTAAATATTACTCTGCTCCTCAATGCAAAGTACTAGCCTGGTTATGCTACACAGACTACCAAATGTTAACATGATGCAGATAGAATTTGATAGAATTATCACTTATGTTTATTTGGTAAGTGCTCAATTTTGCCTGCACTTAACGTGAATGAAAACTTTTTAGTATCATCTTTTTTTTAAAGGCAAGAAGAGCACTACGGGCCTTGAGAGGACTAGTAAGATTGAAATCACTGATCCATGGCAATTCTGTCAAGCGACAAGCAACAAACACACTACATTGCATGCAAACATTGGCCAGAGTTCAGTCACAGGTCCGTTCAAGGAGGATTAGGATGTCAGAGGAGAACCAAGCTCTTCAGCGTCAGCTGCTACTAAAACGCGAAAAAGAACTAGAGAGTTTGAGGGTATGTGCTTTATCATATGCATTGTGTACCATGTAAGAGAACAATATTTCTTATTTACGTATTCTTATAATATCGGCAACTTTTTATAAACTTCTATGTTCCTATAAATTTGAATTTGATACATATACTAGGGAATAGATTTGACACTTACTTGGATCATGGTTTCCAACCCGCATGATGAACACGTAGCATCTTTAATTCTTGCGCATCTTCGATACATACTATACCCCACCAAGCTTGTGCACTATGCAATCGTACATCTTAATATCTCTTTTTCCTTAACTGACACTCACAAACTGATCATCACCCAAGCGAACACTATTAGTCTTCTTCTCTAAAGAAAAGAAATAAAACAAGACACATCTGAAAAAAATATAGAGAGAAATATCAGAATCTAATATCCTGGTAGTAGTAGTTTGATTAAGGATACTATGAGCTGATCATACCACTGTCATACCTGTTTCCGTCACCAAAGTCGTAATTCTAGAACCTTTGTTCACCGCGCGCTATAGACATTTTCTTCTAATATGGCCAATCTCCTTGCATTTGTACTACCGCATACCGTTTTTTTTTTATTCAAATCCAAGGTTCAATGTCAGAATCGGTATCGGAACCTTCATATGGGTATCAGGATCGACAATATCGATGGTTTTAGATCGGAGTATAAAATTTTTGGTATAGAAAAGCAAATAATTATTAACAAATTATTCAAATTTTAGAAAAAATATTTTACACATTTAGGCATAAATGTAAGTATTTTATGAGTTGTTTCTTAGTAGTTTTGAAATTGAATGAAATAATAGTCACCCTTGCTGATCGGTTTACATGCTGATTGCTTTACATGTGATATATTTGATACATTTAGACAATTTTATATATTATATATTGTTTTTCATTAGTTTTAAATTTAATAATATTAATAGGATGAATGTTGTGAATTTATATATATACAACTTCGACAAATGGTAATGGGTAGTATTTATTAATAAGAAATCATATCAATATACTATAACATTATCAGTGAATCATTGTGTTGACAATATTTTTAAATTTTTTAATATTTTTTCATTCAAATTTCTCTACTGAATTGATTGGGAAAGAGAAAGAGAACAGCAGCGGTCGGTAGCGAATCGAAACATTCCAAACCATATCGGTATCGGCCAATACTGCAAAACTTTGCTCAAATCGAGATTGTGTCACTCCCGATCCATTGTCAAACATCCTTCCACTTCCATTGTTGCCCATCAGTTGCTTACCCTACACCTAAGGCTATTTTCTAACAACAACAAGGCGATATCCAGCTCCACCATATCCTTTCCATATAAGAGCATCGTCACAATGTGCTTACACAAAGTAGGAAGCGAGGCAAGAAGCACAAGTGTCGTATCTTCTTCCTCCATCTTGACACCAATTGTGCTGAGCTAGCTCAAGATTTTGTTGAACACGTTTAAGTGCTCCAACAAATTGTCACCTTCCTTCATCCTCAGACTGAACAACTGCTTCAAGAAAAGCTTCCCTGGAAAGCTTATTGCAAGATACAACCTCTCCAACTTCTCCTAAAGTCCCATAGTCATATTTTCATCTACGATGTTGAGGATCATACTATCCCCTAAACACGATATAAAGATGCTAGTAGTACGCATATCCATGTCCTCTCACTCGTCATCATTTACTGCCTCTGGCATTATAAATTTTTTCAATAAGACTTTGTGAAGGTCTTGTTGTACCAAAAAAATATTTAACCATTTTCTGCCATAACCCGAAGTTCCTTTTGTTGTCGAAATTCGCCTCGAACTGTTCGAACATTATCAAGGTCTTTGCCGCCATTATCGATCTTTCTGATCTTCAGTCGAAGTTTTGATACTACTTTGTTGGGAATAACTCCAGAGTCTATTCCGTAAGAATCACTCCCACGATGAACTGACAATCAATGGTGAAACCGGTAGCCGACTTTTTGAAAAATAAAAATACAAGCACTACCACAAAGACGCAAGGATTATATTAGAAAAACCTAATCGATAAAAAATACCGAGAGAGCAAGATTGATACTATAATATCAATGTTATAAGACAATTTACAAGATTTTCTAAACTTCCGGTACAGAAAGCAACCCAAGAAAACTACTTAGAAAAATTACCGAGGAATCTAAGAGAAGACAAAGAACGAGAAGTTTGAAGGATCTACAAAATAAAATTGCTTCTTTTAGTCTCTCTCTCTCCCCACTTTCTTGCTTGTGTTGCTACACCCAATAACCACCTTTTGTTGCTTTCCTTTGCATGTTGTTACTTTTCGTACTCAAACACTACTAACCAACCTAACCAACCATGATTGGGAGACTTATTTAGTCCACCATCGGATAGAAAATAAGGAGGCTAGCCTCCTCCTATATATATGTACCCCCTCTCTTGGAAGTAAATCAATAAATTATTTTCTCTCTACATGGTATCAGAGCCAATGCTCTGAATCCTTTTTCCAAAACAAAAAAAACAAGGAGAATTTTCTTTCCCCTGTCTCTCATCCGATCCTCCCCCGCCTTCCTCTACCCGGATGGAAGCCCCTCGGCCTTCCTCTGTGCGTGGAAGCCCCCCCTCCCCCACCCTCGGGTGTAGTAGACGTTTCCTGCTGGTTTGCCTGCGGGTGTCGTAAAATCCGTCGTTGGATCGTGGATAATCAGAGAGGAACCCTTGTGTGATCCTCTGATTTTGATTTCAACGTGGGTTCTGAGATTAGAGAGCATACTTCTTGGAAAATTTTGCACAAATCTCTATTTCTAGCCCTTGTTCCGGCAAGTTCTATCCATCGTGCATTTCTCATGCCGCATGAGTTTGGGGGTGTACAGATAGATGGAGAAAGTCGTGATCGCATGTAGGCGCACGCGTTTGACCTCGTCCCTGTGTGCAACTGTGGAGATGGGAACACCTATGACTAGTCAGGAGTTGAAAGAGATACTGGAGCGGGTGGTCAGGGTGTTTCAGGCCAAATTAGAGGAGACCTCATCTAGTAGGGAAGTCGTGCCCACACCAGAACCATCGCAGGTTATAAAGAAGATAGAGTTGCTGCCAAATGACATCAAACTCGAGGGGACAAGAAACTACCTAAGTTGGTCTAGGAGGGCGTTGCTGTACCTTCGGACCAAGGGACTTGAAAAATATGTGAAGGGAGAGTGCACTGAGCCAAAGGATAAGACGAGTGTTGAGTGGAGCACATGGAGTCACCTTAATTCTCTGGTGGTTTCTTGGCTGCTGACTTCTGTGTCTCCATCCATAGCTGGGATGGTGGAGTCGATCTGTAGTGCAGATGATGTCTGGACGACATTGGCTAGGATGCACTCTGGAGCTGGGAGTGTCATGATGATGATGGAAGTTGAGGAGAAGATTGATGCTACCACACATGGGGAGAAGACAGTACTCCAGTATGCATCGGAGCTACGTCGCTTATGGGCGGACTTGGACTACTATGATCCGCTATCATTGCAAAATCCGGTAGATGTTCTCCTTGAAAAACAGTACATTGAGCGTAGGCGTGCGGCTCATTTTCTCAAGGATCTTAACCCGCAGTTTGAGACTAGGAGGGCAGCAATGTGTCATCTGCTATCTTTTTCGTCCCTGGATGAGGCTGTTGCATTGATGGAGCAAAAGGAGATCCGATAGAAGGTGATGAAAGGCGATACCTCACAAGCTGTCCGTTCTGCATTGGTGGTTCCAAGTGCTCCCAGCAGTGATGATAGGGAGTGCTACAATTGCGGGAAGAAAGGACACCTCAGCTACAACTGTCCTCAATCCCGCAATTCTGGTCGTGGCCGAGGAGGCAGAGGACAAAGAGGTGGACGTGCAGGTCAAGGAGGCAGGGGACGCGGAGGCCGGGGAGTTGCTCACCTAGCTGTGACGGAGGAGTCCACTACTGAAATGACTGGAGCTGAGATGATAGAGCTGGAAGAACTACGTCAGTTCAAGCTTCAAGTTTAGAATTCTAAGGACAAGAAACTGGCCACTCAGGATCTAGATAACACTACCTACCTTGGTAACTTTACTGGTTGCGCTGCTCATATGGGCAAAGGTATTCTGGTTCAGACACTTGCATCCACTAAATCTCATACTGGTTGGATCATAGACTTATGTGCATCTAGACATATCACAGGTGCATCCAGTGAGTTTGCATTATATTATCTGAGCAAGCATATGCATCCCGAGACAGTTCAGACTGCTGATGGGACATCCCAACCCATCAGGGGTACTGGCTTGGTCCATTGTACTTCATCTGTTACCCTGTCATCTGTATTGCATATTCCTTCGTTTTCGGTCAACTTACTTTCTGTTCGCTCTTTCATTGATCAATTGAATTGTACTATTCTTTTTGATCAGGATGTGTTCTTTTCAGGATAAGGCCACGGAGAAGAGGCTTGGGACTGACATCAAGCTTGATGGTCTTTGGTATCTGAACCGGGAGGCTGCAATGCTTGCTGCTACTACTAGCGGAGGTCCAGAGATAGAAGCAATGTTCCAACACTGCAGATTGGGGCATTTATCTTTTGATAGTTTGAATAAGTTAGAACCTGAGATAATGAATAAAGTAGACAAAAAATATTATTTTGTAATGCTTGTAAACTTGGAAAGCATACACGTTCTACTTATAAAATGGTTGGTCTTCGAAGTTTTGAAAGTTTTGAGCCATTTGCACTTGTTCATTCTGATGTTTGGGGACCGTGTCCTACTACTTCTATCAGTGGATTCAGATGGTTTGTTACCTTCATTGATTGCTACTCACGTATGACCTGGATCTACATGATGAAGCAGAAAGCTGAGGTGTACAAATGTTTTCAAGACTTTTCGGCATATGTGAAGACCCAGTTTGGAGTACATGTGAAGATTCTTCGAACAGATAATGGGACCGAGTACACCAACAAAGAGTTTGCTAATTTCATCTATAGTCAGGAAATTCTTCATCAAACCACTTGTCCAGACACTCCTGTTCAGAATGGGGTGGCTGAACGTAAGAACATGCATTTACTAGAAGTGACACGTTCTTTGATGCTGACAATGAATGTGCCAAAAAATTTGTGGAGTGGGGCTGTTATGACAGCAGCTTATCTAATCAACAAGATGTCGTTCTTTGATGCTGACAATGAATGTGCCAAAAATTTTGTGGAGTGGGGCTGTTATGACACGTTCTTTGATGCTGACAAGAGTATTAGGGATGAAGACACCATGTGAGATGTTCTTGGGCTCTAATATTTTTATTGTTCCTCCCAGAGTGTTTGGCTGTACATATTTTGTGCGAGATCACAGAATAATGGTGAGCAAGCTGGATCCACAAGCAGTTAAATGTATCTTTGTGGGCTACTCACCAAGTCAGAAAGGATACAAATGTTGGTGTCCCACTGAAAGAATGTTGTTTGTCAGTATGTACGTGACCTTCCGGGAGTTTGAACCATTTTATGGGGAGAAGATGGAGTTAAGTTCCTTGTTCGAGGATGGCTCTACTGATGCTAGTATAGAGGAAAAGAATGAGAGTGTCATCGTGGTTGGTATGATTCCATGTCCTTTTGAGTCTCTGAGGAGTGATGGTATCTCAAGGGGAGACGACTGTCAGGGGAAGCTGATAGTATATAGGGAGCATGAGGAGCAACAGCAACAGGAGCAGCAACAACAAATGCAGCAGGAGGAGCATGAGCAGCATGAGCTTCCTCCTGATGTCCCTATGCTAGTACCCACAAATGCTGATGTCCCAAGTCCCTCTTTTCCGGGACCTTCTTCGGCCCTTCCATCTGAGTCACCTGGTAATAATTCCTCCCCTGATACTTCTAATCCTCCTGTCTTGCTTCGTAGAATTTCTAGAGTCAATGCTCGAAAACCTCCAGCTAAGTTTGGCAGTTGGGATACTGACATTGCACATTACATTTCATATGCTTCCACTCCACCTGCATGTAAGTCCTTCCTTGCATCATTAGATTCAGTGTTTGTACCTAACAACTGGCAGTTAGCTAAGCAAGATCCTAGGTGGTTGAGTGCCATGCAGGAGGAACTTCAGGCCTTGAAGAAGAACGACACATGGGAGCTGGTATCACTGCCAGCTGGGAAGCATGCTGTTGGATGTAAATGAGTTTATACTGTTAAGCAGACTCCAGAGAGCAAGATTGACAGGTACAAGGCCAGATTGGTTGCTAAAGGCTATAGCCAAACTTATGGTATCGACTATGACGAGACCTTTGCTCCAGTCGCAAAGATGAGCATTATGCGAGTGTTGGTGTCATGTGCTGCCAACTTCAATTGGCAACTACATCAGCTAGATGTCAAGAACGTCTTTTTGCACGGGGATCTCCAGGAGGAGGTGTATATGGAAATTCCATCAAGCTTTGCTAATTCACAAGCAACGGAAAAAGTATGCAAATTGAAGAAGTCTTTGTATAAGCTAAAGCAGTCTCCAGGAGTATGGTTTGATAGATTCAGGCTTGCAGTATGTGGTATGGGGTATAGACAATACAATGGAGATCATATTGTATTTTACAGGCACTCAAGACTCGTATCACTGTTCTTGCAGTCTATGTTGATGATATTGTAATTACCGGAGACGATACTGAGGAGATTCTACGGCTGAAGAAAAGGCTTGGAGAGGAATTTGAAGTTAAGGATCTGGGACAGTTGAAGTACTTCCTCGGAATTAAAATTGCAAGGTCACGAAACTGTATAGTACTTTCTCAACGAAAGTACGCTCTGGACCTTCTTTCAGACATATAAATGCTGGGTTGCAGTGTTGCTTCTACTCCTATTGAGCAGAATCACAAGTTGTGTGCCGAGGGTGGTGATCCGGTGAGTAAGGAGCAATATCAAAGATTAGTTGGTCGGCTCATATATCTATGTCATACGAGACTTGATATTACTTATGCCGTTAGTGTGGTGAGTAGATATATGCATGATCCTAGAGAGCAGCATATGGAGGCAGTTCGCAGAATTCTTAGGTATATTAAAGGAAGTCCAGGAAATGGTTATGGTTCAGAAGTTCTGAGAGTTGAAGGCTACTGTGATGCCGATTGGACGGGTTGTATGGACGATTGCAGGTCCACTACAGGTTACTGCGTTTTTGTTGGAGGCAATCTTGTATCTTAGCACAGCAAGAAGCAAGATGTAGTGGCTAGGTCTACAACTGAAGCCGAGTACAAGGCTATGGCAGTTAGCCTGTGCGAGATGATGTGGGTGAAGAGCTTGTTGACTGAGATGCGTTTGTTTAGAGGAGACTCCCTGCAACTTTGGTGTGACAATAAATCAGCAATTGATATTGCAAACAATCTAGTTCAACATGATCGCACCAAACATGTGGAGATTGATCGGTTCTTTATCAAGGAGCAGCTGAGTAGAAAAGTTTTGACTTTGAGCTATGTAAAATCAGCTGAGCAGTTAGCTGATTGTTTAACTAAAGGTTTAGGTCCTAGAGAGTGATACATTTTTGTAACAAGATGGAGATGATTGATATCTATCGTCCATCTTGAGAGGGAGTGTTGAGTTATGGGGGACTTATTTAATCCCACATCGGATAGAAAATAAGGAGGAAGCTAGCATCCTCCTATATATATGTACCCCCTCTTGGAAGTAAATCAATAAATTATTTTCTCTCTACATGATCTATGTATCTACTCGATATAGTAGGAACTTCTATTCATAGTAGGAGTAGGCTCTTGCTATTTTTTCTTGCGCTGAATGCCAAACAGCCAACCTTAATCCGCTCAAAGCACATGCATATAAGGAAACGAACCGTGCGTCATAACAATCCAAGGCCCATTAGCAAATACTCATTGGATAACTATCCAAAACTCCTAATTTGACTTTGACCTATTTCCATGTCCTTCACCAAATATGAGACTATGTGCAAGCCAGACAACATAATTATAGTTATCGAACATTAGTTCGTGAAACTTTCATACAAATTACTATGCATATCTTAAACTAAACTCTCTATTAAAATAGGTGAGAACTGGGGGACATCCACTTGGCCTGTCACTTTTGTAGCTTAGCCTAGTTCTAAAATAGGTTTCCAAGAAGTCTTAAGATGCATTGTCATGAAGTATAAATGCTTCTAGGAGTTGTGTGACTGGTAAGGTCTAGCAAACATTGGACTAAAATAACATTACACTTGTAGTCTAATTATCTACTGTGTAAAGATGTCATAATTAGATGCCAAAAATGTGAAATGTTATATTCTGAAGCTAAAAATATGACCCATCTGGCTAGAGTACTTGTGTTCCGAGCATTTCTTAATGTCAGCCCTTTTTGAATTGATATGTAGACCGTATCCAAGCTAACTGTTGATGTGAGAGCCCCTTACTAACCTCGACTTTTCTTTCGTAATGTTTTTTTACAGGGTAACTCTACTTAGAGTTTGTCGGATCACATATCTAAGCTTAGCTTGACAAGTAATTGAGCAGCTTGATCTCTGCTTTGTTAGAGTCTGTTTACAACTTTACATTGAGCAACTAGGTTCCCGCTCAAACTTGGACTGTCTAAGTTTGTTGACTGAACAACATTATCTCATCTTAGGCATTTTTTATATTAGCTACTGGCTCAGATTAAAAGAGTTTGTTTTTTGGATTTAGTTGTTATTATTATTGTTGTTGTTGTTGTTGTTGTTATCATTATTATTATTATTATTATTATTATTATTATTATTAGGGTGTTGTTATTGACACTCCTAAAACGTCATCCTGTACTTCTCTTTAATTTTCTATCATTCAAATTCCAAATATACCCTTACATTAAATCTTAATTTGTGAATTCATGGACGGATGATATTTTAGGAGTGCCAATAATTGCTTCCTAGGATGCCGTTATTGACACTCCTAAAATGTCATCCTGCACTCCTAATGTAGGAGCAGATTTGGGATTTGAATGTTAGAAAATTAAAGAGTGCATGATGACATTTTATGAGTATCAATAACGACACTCTATTATTATTATTATTATTATTAGGCTAAATTGCAACTTGATACTCTCAATTATTCGAGTTTTTCAACTTGATACCCTCAACTTTGATACGTACTAACTTAATACCTAAAAATAAAAAAAGAACAAAATTGTCCCTCCTTCTCTACCCCCACCCTCGGCTGCCCACCCCTCGCTGCCGACACCCCCTCCCCCCCCCTCCCCTCCCGTGCACAGCGGCAGCGCTAGCGCACAAAGAGGGGGGGGGGGGGGGGGTGCAGCCAGAGGCGGGCGGGGCCGGAGCAGCCGGGTGGGGACGGGGTGAGAGAGGCAGAGATAATTTTGTCTTATATTTTTAGGGTATCAAGTTGATATCTATCAAAGTTGAGAGTACGAAGTTGAACAATTTGAGTAGTTGTGAGGGTATCAAATTGTAATTTAGCCTTATTATTATTTCAACTTAGGTTGAACTGAAGATCATTGGTAAGTTGTGGGAGTGATGTTTGTGTGTACATTGATGCATGCATTTCCATGTATGCATGCTTCTCGTTCTCATTTGATTTGTTTAATATGCATAAGTATTTCCAGTGAAATATGAACAAAGATGAGGATAAATTCAATGCCATAACAATTCTCTACATACTATGTATGAGGATCTCCCCTTGTCACTCCTGCATAATGAATGAATGTATTTAGGAGGTTGCATCTATAAGATATTTATGCAATTTTTAGATGAACAGATGCATCTGTAAAATGATATAGTTTACACATGGGAGATTGAAATAGAAGCTATATAAGTGGATATGCTGTCAGGCTTTTTACACTGGGTCCAGCAATATTGTGTTGCAAATGCTAATAGCTAATAAAAATAGTAGAGCAGTGAAATTATAAACGCCAAGAGCATTTTTCAAGTGCTGAACCATAGGTTGTTCTGTTGCGCTTGAGCATCCCAATTTTAGGGCCATTTCTTCTTGGCAAATGCTTGATACAGAATTGATGGGCATTTGTTTGTGTAACACGGCCAATACATACAAAACCTTATTCCATTTCTATTTCATAATCCCATAAATATAGGCAAGGTTTATCGCTTTTTACTGGTGCCATTGAGTTTCTTTCCTCGTCAATTTAGCTCCAACAAGGGCTTCTTCATTTGTTTGCTCTTGTTGCTGGATACTATTTATAGTTTTCTGATGATTTAGGCTACTGATCTTCATTTGCTAACAGATGGGCGACGAGTGGGATGCCAGCCTGCAATCCAAAGAACAAATCGAAGCAAGTCTGTTGAGCAAACAAGTGGCTGCTGTAAGACGAGAAAGAGCACTAGCTTATGCATTTACCCATCAGGTACTCTGCAGTCTGGCTGTTAGTTATTCCTTGGAAGGCTTCGTCCTTGCATTTGCCTTGTAGATCTTCCATGTGTTGTGTCATTCGTGCATTTTACTCTTGATTCTTTGATATCACTCAATCTTCAGCAACATATGCTCCAAATTGTTGCCGTGTCCACGTAGGACACAACGAGGGCACTCCAAAATACACTATGACACCAGAAACGGTGTGGTGGATCCATGTAACCTTGTCCATTTTGTGTTGTACTCATGTCCGTGCACCATAGCTTATTGCTGCTTTTCATTGGCTTATAGCTGCAAAATGGTTGCCTGTGTCCATGTAGAACACGATGAGGACACTCCAAAATACACTACGACACACCAGAAACGGTGTGGTGTCCATGTAACCTTGTCCATTTTGTGTTGTACTCGTGTCCATGCAACATAGCTTATTAGTGCTTTTCATTGGTTTATATCTGCACCACAATCTCCATACAGTGGCATTCATACACCTAGTTTTGGATCCATTTGACTGTTTTGATCCCCTTAAAATTGCCATAAATCAGGGGAAGAACTCTTCAAGGTCGGCAAACCCAATGTATATGGATCCCAGCAACCCACACTGGGGATGGAGCTGGATGGAGCGCTGGGTGGCAGCAAGGCCATGGGAAACCCGGAGCACGACAGACAAGGATCTGAACAGCGACCGTGCCTCGGTAAAGAGTGCTGCTACGGGTGTCAGTGGTGGGGAGATAACAAAATCCTATGCTCGCCGTGAGAGCATCCTTGACAAGACTTTACCGACAGCCCAGAAGCCACTTCGTACATCAACCCGCAACTCACTTTCAACTCCCCAATCCAAGCCTCCGATCGTGGCTGCAAAAGTAAAATCAGCAAGCCCGAGGATGGGGTTGGCCCCTCCTCTGGACGATGAAACGAGGAGCATGGTCAGTATGAGCTTGGATCGGATCAGCAGGAGGCACAGCATAGCAGGTTCGTCTGTGGGGAATGACGAGAGCCTGGCAGGCTCTCCTGCTGTTCCTAGCTACATGGCACCTACACAGTCGACTAGAGCGAGGTCCCGATTCCAGAGCCCATCCAACGACACGATTGAGGGTCTCGATAAGGTCTCGGTCGGCTCTGCCAAGAAACGTCTATCTTTTCCTATGTCTCCGGGTTCGGCTTTGGGAAGGCGCCACTCCGGTCCTCCTAAAGTGGATTTGGCGACAGTGAAGGATGTTACAGTTCAGTAGAACAGAATGTGACCAGTGGAGAAAACACGATCGAGCCATCTATTCCTATTACTTCAATAAGAAGATATTACTATCTACCACAGTCGATTTATTTATTTATTTACTTACTTACTGTAATTTAATTTATTTCAGAGTGAGTTCTAAAATGGCACCTTACTCTACAGGCGATTGATTCGTTGGTTTGGGTTCTCTTCCATTTTTTCTTCTCGCTTTTGTTGTTCGGGTTCATACAAGAGTTTGATTCAAGGTCCATTTGTAAGGTCTGAAAGGAACAAACAGTGGATTATGGGAGCTTATTAGTTCTGTACTTAAAACTATTATGTATATGTAAAATTCAGATGATAACTCTTTTTCAATTTGCGCTGAGATGACAATTCTGCTATTTTTCTACAAACAAATGAGCAGGTAATTCTTAACTATAACAATGCGAAAGTCCATTCTACTAAACTTGAGGATTGTGTAGTGAATGGGTTGGTTGATGGAGTAGCTTAGCTGTGGGACTATGACGTAGAACTAAGTCGGATGAACACGATGCGGAGATCGTAGAGTTGAGAAGTGAAGAATAGGATGAGGTTTAGAGGAAGATGTAGTTGAGTTGAGATGATGAGCAAGAGGCTTTTGGATCATTTATATATTGATTTGTTTGATAATAATATATCTTACAAGTCATACCAATATCTATATATGTACTAAACTAAAAAATAGAAAATCTATCTAAATCAAGAATCCTAAGTCTTATTCAACAACTAAATTATAAATCCTATCAAGAATACTAAATTGACTCAACAACTAAATCATAAAATAAGAAAGAAAACACATGAACATATAACCGACTTCCTATGATATTGGAAGTGGACTATGATGTCCTACATCAATCCCCCCTTCTTCAAAGAAACACGTCCTCGTGTTGTCATCACAAAACATAAGCTCATTATCTCTATGGTAGGTAAAATTTCTTAAACGTTGAAGATGTTAGAGATGTTTAAATCGGAAGGAAGATCAATGATATAGGCATTGTCACTAATCTTGTGCAACACCTTGAAAGGATCATATTTCTTCAACTTGGTCTAGTTATAAGTACCAACTGAAAAACGCTCTTTCTGTAGATGAACCATGAGTAGTTCTCCTTCGGAAATGTCTTGAATCATCTATGCTTATCTGCATCTTCTTTATATTTGGCATTGGAAGCTTCGAGCTTGGTCTTAACGTCATGATGAACTTGAGAAGCTTTATCAATCATATTATATGTCTTAATGTTGGAACCCAGAATCTTGGGAAGCACAACGAGATCAAGTACATGGTTAGGCACCTTAGAATAAACAATTTCAAATGGAGTCTTACCCATAGAGCGATTGACCGAAGTATTAAAAACAAATTCCATATGGGAAAGAAGAGTATCATATTGCTTATTTTTGTCATTACACTTAGCTCGAATCAAATTTCCCAAAGAGCAGTTGACAATTTCTGTTTGACCATATGTTTGTGGATGACAAGTAGTGTTGAATTGCAAAGTAGTTCCTAACCGCATCCACAAAGTCTTCCAAAAGTAACTCAAGAACTTAGTATCATGATCTGAAGTAATTGACTTTGGTACCCCATGAAGACGAACAACTTCTTTGAAGAATAAAGAAGTAACATTGGAGGCATCTGTTGTCCTTTTGCAAGCAATAAAGTGAGCCATCTTTGAGTATTGATCAACTTTGAGTATTGATCAACTACAACCATAACAAAATTATTACCTCTCTGCGTACGAGGTAATCCAAAGATAAAATCCATGCTAACATCAACCCAAGGAGCATCTGGAACTAGTAAAGGAGTGTAAAGACTCGTATTCTGAATAGTGCCTTTAGACCATCGACAAACCATGCATTTATGTACGAATTTCTGAACATCACGCTTTAATGAAGGCCAATAATATCGTTCCTCCACCAGAGCAATAGTTTTATCATGACCAAAGTGTCTACCAAGTCCTCCTCCATGTAATACTTGAATGAGATGAATACGTAATGATCCTTGAGGAATGCAAAGACGATTACCTTTGAAAAGAAAACCATCTTGAATAAGAAAACCATTTGTACCATGTGCAAGAGAGCTATACTTTTCTTATATTATCTTGAAATCTTCATCTTCAATATAAAGATCTTTGAGATAATCAAACGCTAAACTTTCATTCTGAATTGTCACCGGTAGATGATCACGTCTACTTAAAGCATATGCAACTTGGTTCAACTTTCCACTCTTGTGTTTTATCGAGAAGATATATTTGTTGATTGTTGACAACCAACGATCATGCATCTGATTCGGCCGATATCTGTAAGAACTTCAAAGCTTGATTGTCTGTATTGATGACAAATTCACGATAAATGAGGTAACTATGCCATTGTTTAAGAGCTTGAACAAGAGCAATCAACTCCAACTCATAAGTGGGCCATTTCTTTCGTGCATCTGAATTCTTCCACTGTAGTAAGCAACCAGATGATCGTCTTGAGATAAAATTGTACCAATACCAATGACCGAAGCATCACAATCTATCTCAAAGGTTTTTGTTTGTAGTTAAGAATGAACTTTCTCATAATTCAATTTGCGCTGAGTTTCCATAACTTTTGTTTAAGAGTATGGAAACTCCTATCTACTTCTTCTGTCCGCACAAACTTCTCCTACTTCAAATAATCTGTAAGAGGTACTGCAATAGTACTAAAGTTCCTCACAAATCGTCTATAAAAAGATGCCAATACATGAAAATTCCGAATATCACGAATGCAAGTAGGCGTAGGCCATTATTCTATAGATTTTACTTTAGAATCATCCACAAGTATACCTTTGTCATACACCATATATCCTAAGAAGATAAACTTTGTTTGACATAAAAGTACACTTCTTCAAATTAAAATAGAGCATTATCATCAAGCACTTTGAACACCTTAGAAAGATGTAGGAGATGTTCGACTTCAATGTGAAGATCAAGATATCGTCAAAATACACAATCACGAATTGACTGAGGTGTTACGCCCCGCTCCCAATATACAGAGAGTCGAGTACATAATCAACATCCCCAGGCTACGTGCTTTACAAATAAACCTATATCTGTAACCACAATTGTTGCCTATAAGTTCTAGGATAAAGTATAGGGTAAAGCTAAACCATCAACAAGTAAAAACAAGATGTAGGAGATGTGCATCTTCAATGTGAAGATCAAGATATCGTCAAAATACACAATCACGAATTGACCAAGGTGTCACGTCCCGCTCCCAATATACGAAGAGTCGAGTACGTAACCAGCATCCCCAGGCTACGTGCTTTACGAATAAACCTATATCTGTAACCACGATTGTTGCTTGTAAGTTCTAGGATAAAGTATAGGGTAAAGCTAAGCCATCAACAAGTAGGAACTAATCACATTCACAACATCATTCTTCTTTATTTACATCTCATAATTTCGAGTTCAGTCTTCAAAAGAAAATATACAAGCTACTCACTAAAATATACAACCACATATCTGTCTCCTATAAAGATTAATACACATATAACTATATAAGAACATAAAATAAAATTATTCTACATGTGGCATCCCTTACTCTTCAGACTCGTCTACATTATACAAGGAAAGTACATCATCTTCGTCCTGGCCTTCATCTAGGGAACAAAAAAGGCAATCAAAGACATACAAGTCCTTGATTCAAGGAAGGTAAAATAAATAAAATAATATGATACATGAGATCAAGTACAATGGAAATCTAAACCGAATAAACTCTAAGTACATGACAATATACGACTTTGAGCTAACTTCTAAAGTGATCCTAATATGGTGAAATAATTGTATTCAAATCATTCCTTAAGTTCTAAAGTCAACTAACACAATCATAATACCATTTTTCCTATATGATGATGCAAATTAGAGAACATGTTTGGATCTCACATTCGCATTGTCACGAGCACTATCTAGGCAATAATCCTGTTATCAGAGATCAGGTGGTGGCAGGTAGGCACGGTACTTAGTAGTCCGACCACTCATCTTCGGGAGAAATAAATTATATACATCAATTAACACCAAATTCAAATTTTTATCGAATTAGGATAAACATTTACAGATAACACGGAGATACAGGTAGGTAGGTGATCTAAGCATTCACCCAGTTTCAACGCAAGGCCTTGCGAAGGACCTACAGGTACTGATCAGTTTTGTTAATTATATTGCCAAGATTTTATACTATGTGATCTAAATTGTTCTCTCCCGTCCAATGCTCTATTCTACAATCACAATCAATCCTAAGTCCATTCTAATAATTAAAACTCTATTTTCTAGATCAAGTATAAATCTTGATTTGTCTTTCTAGAATACAAACATTACTTAGCTGGAACGCTTCCAACTATTGAAATAATACCAATTACACTAACAGAATAAGACAAATTAGCGACGTAGGAAAGCGTCACCAAATGTCAAAAATACGTCGCTAATACCTAGTAGCGACGTATTTGGCGATGTTTAGACTTAGTCGCAAAAAAGCTAGTCGTTGATAAAAATGTTTGAAAACATCGCTGTAGCGACGTAATTTAGCGACGTTACAAAGTGGCAAAAATGACGATTCTTAGCGTCGAGTGTCGCCAAATTTGTGATGTTGAAATTTGGTCGGTAAATATCGTTAAATTTAGTGACTACCTGTGACAGAATCAACGACGAATAGCCGACATGGCCAAAATTCCCATGTAAGCAATATTTAGCGACGTGTATGACTATCAGTGACACCATGAGACAATTTAGCGATATCCTTACACGTCGCTAATGACGTCACTAAACGTCCTTAATAATAAAAAATAAAACATAAAATAAATAAATGCCTGCAATATCATAATATAACAAGCTTGCAGTATCATATTTCAAATAAATAGACAGACCTGGAGTAACCCTCCGTTGAATTCCCGGAGTTTGCCGACCCCTTCGGTGGAACACTCAACACCGGTACAATCACACAACAACAATGATGAAATAAATCAATAAAAATATGACTCTAAGGCCCGAATATAGTCACACAATATCCAGTCACACAATAAAAATGTACAAATAAGCCACACAATAAAATTGTACAAATAATAAGTACAAACTCCCATAAATGGGCCAATATACACATGTCGAAAAAAACTACTACTGATCAGGAGGAGGAGCCGCGTCAAATCTGAGATAATAACGCATGAAACTGCTCATGTGTAAGCGTCACGGAACCTGATACATGAGTCGATGTAGATGACGATGCAGGCGGACCAGGAGGACGTCGCTGTTCTAACTCTGTCAGTCGAGCGTTGCAAGTATCCATGACAGATAACAACCTCCTAGTACTATGCTTCACTCGCTCGCCCATATGAAGATGTGACGTCTGCATCTTTGATAGTGTAGCGCCCACAGTCTCCATTCGCTCGCTCATCTCAATATGTGATGCCTGCATCATCGATAGTGTATCACCCACGGTCAACTATGACTCCTGCAGTGACGTCACGTTGTGCTCTGTCGACATGGCCAGATCCCTCAACTCCATGATGCTACGCTCTAGCAATTCAAAATATGCTATGAGCGTTGTATCGTCCGTATGTGACTGCGGTTGTACCATAATCCTCCGCATCAACTTGTCATAGAGAGATGCGATCTGAAGGTCAACTCTCTCCTGGGCTCGCAGCGACTCCCGGAAGGGCTGTGGGGTATGCACATCGACATATAGTATCCTAGAGGACCGTGACGTAACATAGGCGCCGTAGAACCCCGTACCGTAGCACGTACCCCTATGCAGACCACCAATGGCTCTCATCCACAGCTCGTTATTCGACAGAGCTGGGTGGGGCCAGGGATTGCGAGGAACTACCCCCTCTTCCTGTGTGGGCTAGGTCGACTCTTCACGGAGCCTCATATACTCATCCTAGAAAATACATATCTATCGATAAGCGTACTACTTACTATATATCTTAGGTACTTATTACTAATTACATGTATTTTTTGCTAAGTTATATCAAAATTAACAAAACATAAGAGTAATACTTACGTAGCTCTGCGTTGCCCTATCATCGATAAGTTGTCCTCCCTTTCTATGAGTGACGAGGAGCACTGTCATTATGTTCGCGTCCTCACCCCTCTGGACCTGTTAAGAAATATATTATTTGTTATTAAAGTAAAAAATTAGGCCACCATGATTAAAAATTGTACGTATAGAATGGAAGACGTACCAAGGGACAAAAATATTCCGTCATCGGAATCGACCCACCACACCACTTTCTCGCCCTTTGCCTTGGCCTTCTCCGACTTTTCCCTATACCTATCCTCATTGAATCTAGCCCTCATCGCAGTCCACTGCTCAGGCGTGATCCAATATTGGATCGGTTTTACTTCGCGATCACGAGCCTTCTGGTCATCCATAGCATCACGGATCAGCTTGGTGCCGATGGAACAAAACTACTGCTCGATCTGTGCGGTCAGGTGTGGTGGATAGAAATATGTTCTTTACAAGAAATACAATAGTAAGTTATAAAATATTAACATAAAAATATTACTGATGTTAAAATCAAATATACTTTTACCTTGAAGTACCCAAACCAGAACGTCTTTCTCTCTTCCGAGGCATCAGAGTAGTTTATCCATGGCCCACTATAGTTTTGCCTCAAAAAATGTCCCAATGCTCTCTGTACCGCGGACGATATATATATATATATATATATATATATATATATATATATATATATATATATATAAGAAACAAATAACTAATTAACTTACTTTGTAGGGCCATCAGCCTAAATCTCCATTCTCGTCTCATCCGGCGGAGCGCACGGAGGATCGCTCTAATATGGAGACAGAGTCGGCTCAACCGCCATTTCCTCCCCCGTCTCCGTGGTACCGTCAGCAGCAGGAACACTGGACGGAGCAGGAACACTAGACGGGATACTCTCGGAAGTACTGCCACGTGTGGTCGTCGCAGTCTGAGGTACTACTGGTCGATAGTATGGAGTACTCGGGGACGAGGATTAGGAAGGAGTGTCTTAAAGGAGACTACGTCTAGAGGATCTATCGCGGGAATTGGATCCGCGTCGTCCAGACATATCTGAGAACAACATATAATGATAAAACAAATATACAGAGTGTCACGCCCCAGTCCCAAAATACGTAGGACTAGGAATACGTAACACGCCAGCCGTATGTATACGAACTCCAATATATGGAAACCATATACACACGTACGCTGTACATGAATATCCAATCCACAGTGGTAAATATATGTCATAATAAGTCACACACAGTTCTATATCTCATCCACAGCACAAAAATAGAATAATGGAAATCAATAACTGAATATCAAAGAAGTAGTCTCAAATAGTAATCTCAAATTGTGATAGTCGGGTGGAAACAAATCCACTGCAAATCGACTATAATAAACTACTAAAGAGAGAAGAGAATAAACTCTAATATAAGAATAAATGTCTAGAAAAGAATAGCAACTAGAATCTCTAAACAGCTGCAATGAATCACATATAATCAGAAGATAAGATCGTCTCAGACTGATAGGTAGCGTCAGGTCCAGGTCCATACTCCTGCGGGTACTCCTGCTCACCTATATCTGGAAGGGACCAGGTCCTCAGAGGGACGTAACAAGATACAAAAAAATATATGCCAATAAAGTACTGAAAGTAAACATCCATTGGGTTGCCTAACCGTCTAAGTGAATGCAGTTAAGAACACCTTTTCCCACAAGTGAGCTATCTGGCTGAAAATCTGGGATTTGGCATGGTTCTCTATTGGAGATCCAGGGGCCTACAAAGGCACGACGACTTTCGAACGCCGGAGGCCCGCCTGATAATAATATAATATATAGTGGTCATCACCACCCGTATCTCCGGCAGAGAATCCGGGCGCACAATAGATAAAAGTGCAAAGGAGCTCAAATGCGGTACTTGTTGTTCTCCCCACCCAATGTTCTAAGTATGTCATGTCCATGACACGATAAACCTCTAATAACCACCAGGTCTACTAGCATGCAAAGTTTCTATTGGCAGTTATCCCTATCCGTCGCACGACCTATACGTACCAGTGGCCAGCCGAGTACGCAAGTCCGTGTCCTACATGTGACTCACACTCGTGTAAGAATAGTGTCATGGCCAATGAAACATAAATGCCTCATGAAGATGGGGTAGTCTCATAAAGTAGGTCCAATGCATATACATAAATAAAAATATAGTACGACGACACCGTCGTTGCACCCAAGTTTCCTTGGACGCACAGTTTATATAGCAGTTTAAAATAAATGAACTAAATAAACAAAAAATAAACATGCATACCTCATATGGAATATAAAAACAGTACAATGACAAGGTATACTTGCCTGGCAAGAAATCTGTAAAGTGTACGCGCCCAAATGTCAAGGACACTGAACCTGGAACTAAGGACTCCGAACAAACGTCTCCGGATGCTGAAATAAATATCACCAACGTTTCCGGAATGAGCAAAATAGCTAAAAAGCACATCCATTTCGTCCAATTTGGACACAGGGGCAAAACGGTAATTTCGAGCAAAAGTGGGGTCCATGTGTGGCCCACTTTGCACCGAAAAATGTGCCAAGGGTAACAGTCTCTAAATGGGATAAACTATGGGTCAAACAACTCTAAATGTCAATACGAACCCAATGGTATGTCCAAATTTGGATTCTGATGAGCCGAACAAAATTTGGTCCAAAAAGTCAACTGTGGGGCCCGCCAATTGGCGATCTGGTCAACTGTCTCAGAAATGCGTGAAAATTGGGTCACAGGACCAGCACGTTACCACGAGTCGAGTGGCGCAAGTTTCGTCGTATTCTGACAAGCGTGCACAAAATACGTGCGAGTTCCATAAAAGTGGCGACACGAAATGTGTCCGCGGATACGGCCTGATTTCGGCGCGCACACGCGTCCGAATCAGTCCCCACGAATTTTCACGTGTCCCGTTATGCTGCGTGCACCATTCGGTACACTTGGCACACGGCGGGGCGGTCCCGTTTGGCGGGGCGCGCTCCGATCTCCAACTTTTGAAAAACCGGAAAAAGTGGGTGCGCGCAGTTTTGTGACGAATATAATTTTGTCCACAGCAACTAATAGCACAAAGTTATTATACAGAAAATAAACTAGGTCATGTAATCTACAGGTATCAAAAAGAATCACCGAATTCGGATCTCTGTGGTGGGAGATACGAACTCGGCAATATGGGCGGTCATTCTGGAATTCTGCGATTGCAGAATTCTGTCTGCTCGCGCTGACTTGGGCGCTATTTTTCACCTAGGGGCACACGTTTTCCGAGGTTGACTATAAAACAAATATTGGAGAGGGTTGAGGGAAGATCATACCTATGAAAACGGAACAGCGTTTGGTCAAGCGAGTCGACGGGAAATCACGCCGGAGCGAAGGTGCCTCGAGCGGAAAACTGTAGTTCGCGATTTCGGCGTCGACGGGATGGTTGGATGGCTTGGGGAGGCTTCTCTGGCTGTGGTGACGGCTCTAGATGGGAAGAGAAAGTCTGGAGTTTTAGGTTAGGGTTTTAGAGAGCTATTATATATATATATATATATATATATATATTATATATATTAGGAGAGAGAGGGGGTAAGGATCGGATTTCCGCGGGTGACTATCCGCTGGATTAAGTCTCGGGTTTGGGAAGTAAAGGAAAGGTCGGGTTTGGTCACTCGGCTGATGGGGTTGAGCAAAAAAAAACTAAGTTACTGAAGAGCAACTTTAGAATTAATTTGCTGACAAAAGAAATCCTAAGTAGCTAATACTATTATTACTATTATTATTATTAGTATTATTATTATACTATTGTACTTATTTAATTCTTTCTTTATAAAATATATATACATATATATATATATTTGTATATACATATATATATATATATATACTCATAAGAAAATTTATATATTAGGGTATTGCACATCGCTAGGCTAGCAACAGCTTAAGGGGTCTCCTACATGGAATAAATTCCGAAAAATTTCTGATGGTCCCACAAGTCATCTAAGTGCTCGAACACCTAACATAAAAATTATTAAAAATCTATTTCTCCTATTTAGACCTAATTACTATAATTTAATTAATAATTAATAAATAAAAGGTATATACGATTTTCTAGGAAGGGGATTTTATATTCTACCCAACTTGTAAATATTTCGTCCTCGAAATTAAAATTAAGCCACGATAGAATGCAAGGATGGTATAAGATATAAATTAACAATGTAAATTCATACCTTGGTCTGCGAATAGGTTCGGAAAACGCTTGCGCATGTCGTCCTCGCGCTCCCAAGTTGATTCTCCTGGTGCGCCATGCCTCCATGCTACGCGAACCAAGGGAATAGACTGGTTCCTCAATACCTTCTCTCGACGATCAAGGATTCCCACGGATTGCTCTTGGTAAGACAAGCTCGGCCCAATGGTGATCTCCGAATGGTCGAGAACATGACTGCTGTCTGCCACATATCGCCTGAGCTGCGACACATGGAATACGTCATGTACTCCCTCTAGTGAAGGTGGTAGCGCAAGTCGATATGCCACCTCTCCAACTCTCTCGAGCACGTCAAATGGTCCAATATACCTTGGACTCAACTTGCCGCGCCCTCCGAATCGGATGGTGCCTCTGGTCGGTGATATCCTCAAGAAGACGTGATCGCCCTCCTTGAACTCCAAGGGACGACGATGAAGGTCTGCCCACTGCTTCTGCCTGTCTTGCGCTGCTCGCAAGTGTCCCTGAATCTTCTTGACTGTCTCTACGGTGTTGACCACCAACTCGGGTCCCAACATCTGACGTTCTCCCACGTCACTCCAACACACAGGAGACCTATATTTTCTTCCATACAATACTTCAAACGGAGCCATCTGAATACTCGCTTGATAGCTATTGTTGTAAGAAAACTCTACAAGATGTAGGTGGTCCTCCCTTGATCCTCCGAAGTCTAACATGCAAGCTCTCAACATGTCCTCCAAGGTCTGAATAGTACGCTCCGATTGCCCATCTGTTTGCGGGTGGTAAGATGTACTGAACTTCAGACGAGTACCAAGACTCTCTTGCATGCTCTTCCAAAAGTGCGATGTGAAGCGCGAATCTCTGTCCGATACAATGCTTACTGGTATGCCGTGCAATCTCACGATCTGCCTCATATATAAGTCAGCTAAAGCTTCTGTCGACTGATCCACTCTAAAAGGTATAAAATGGGCTGACTTGGTGAGTCGGTCCACTATTACCCACACTGCATCTCTCCCACTTGGACTCTTGGGAAAACCCGTGACGAAGTCCATAGTGATGTGCTCCCACTTCCACTCTGGAATCGGAAGTGGTTGCAATAATCCTGCTGTCCTCTGGTGCTCCGTCTTCACTTGTTGACATACCAGACATTTAGCTACAAAGCGAGCTATCTCTCTCTTCATTCTATGCCACCAAAAGTGCTGTCGTAAGTCACGATACATTTTGGTGCCTCCAGGATGAATAGAATAGATCGAACTATGAGCCTCTGCCATCAGCTCCTGTCGAATCTCTCCATTTGGAACATAAAGACGATCACCACATCGTAATGTCCCATCCTCATGAATGCGCAATCCGGTCTGCTCTCCGGCCTCTGTCATTTCCTTTAGTCTCCTGAATCTGGCATCTGTAGGCAAAGCTGCCTTAATCCTCTCTACCAATGATGATTGTACTTGCAAGTTGGCTAGTGTCCCATCTGCTCCGGGTAGTATCACTTCAATGCCAAGCTCTTGCAAGTCCTCCAAAAGTTTCCTCTGTGCTGTCAAGAAGTAAGCTGCTGGCTTCCGGCTTAACGCGTCTGCTACCACGTTAGCCTTGCCTGGATGATAATGTAGCTCTATCTCAAAATCTTTCATCAACTCGAGCCATCGACATTGCCTCATATTTAACTCCTTCTGCGTGAAGACGTACTTGAGACTTTTGTGGTCTGTATAGATTTCCACTCGTTCCCCATATAAGTAATGTCTCCATAGCTTCAGAGCAAATACAACGGCTGCAAGTTCCAAGTCATGAGTCGGATAATTCTTCTCATGCACTCGTAACTGCCTAGATGCATATACAATCACCTTGCCATGCTGCATCAATACGCATCCCAAGCCTTTTCCTGATGCGTCACTGTAGATCACATATCCTCCTGATCCTGACGGAATCGCCAATACCGGTGCTGTAGTCAGTCGCTTCTTCAACTCTTCAAAGGCTGCTTGACACTCGTTGGTCCATATAAATTCTTGATCTTTATAAGTCAGACGAGTCATAGGTGCCGCTATCCTTGAGAAGTTTTCCACGAACCGTCGATAATATCCCGCAAGTCCAAGGAAACTCCTCACCTCTGCTGCTGATTTAGGAACATGCCATGTCTCAACTGCTGAGATCTTCTCTGGATCAACAGAAATACCATCTCTTGTAACAACATGTCCAAGAAATAAAACTCTGTCCAAGAAGAACTCATATTTACTGAGTTTAGCATATAACTGCTCTCTCCTCAAAGTCTCTAGAACAATCCGCAGATGCTCCTCATGCTCCTCGTGGCTCTTCGAATAGACAAGTATATCATCTATGAAGACGACCACGAACTGGTCCAAGTACTGGTGGAAGACTCGATTCATCGAGTCCATGAAGATCGCTGGAGCATTGGTCAATCCAAATGGCATGACCAAAAACTCGTAGTGCCCATATCTTGTTCTGAATGCGGTCTTCGGAATGTCCTGCTTCCGTACCTTCACTTGGTGATATCCCGATCTCAATTCTATCTTCGAGAATACCTTAGCTCCACTGAGTTGATCAAACAGGTCATCAATGCGTGGCAATGGATATTTGTTCTTCACTGTTACTGCATTCAAGGCTCTGTAGTCAATGCACATACGCACTGACCCATCCTTCTTGGGTACAAACAACACTGGTGCTCCCCAGGGTGATGCACTCGGTCGGATAAAACCTTTCTCCTCTAGCTCTTTTAACTGTGCCTTCAGCTCGTCCATCTCCTTCTTTGCTAGTCTGTAAACATGCGATGCTATAGGTGCTGCTCCGGGTGCTAGTTCAATTGAAAACTCTACGTCTCGGTCTGGGGGTAGTCCTGGCAACTCCTCTGGAAAGACGTCTAGAAATTCGGAAATAATAGGGTGATAGACAACATCTTCCATTGCGAGCTGCATACCATCAAGGATTTCTGTGGATCCTCGGGCAAACTCAAGTTCAGGCTGGCCTGGTACCTTAAAAAGAATGCTTCCTCCAAAGCAATCGAAGAAAGCGTGGTTCTTGCTCAGCCAGTCCATTCCAAGCACAATATCAAAAGATGGCATAGGAAGGACTAAGAGTTGGGAGTTCATCTCTCTGCCACGTATCACTATAGGGCCCGATCTACAAACTCGACTAACTGGTACAACTCCTCCTCCGGTAAGAATTCTAACACAACTAGATAATGGTGTAGAAGCAATATTGTGTTTGGCAATAAAACTAGATGATATGAATGAGTGGGTTGCTCCCGTATCAAATAATGTCACAGCAGGAAAAGTAAAAGCAAGGGTAATACCTGCTATGACATCCACCTCATGATCCAGGTCATCTACCTCCAATGCAAAAGCTCGCCCGTTCCTCTGCGGCAGTCCATGTCCGGTCCTCATATACTACTCCTCCTGAGTGGGTAGCGGTGGTCCTCTCTGAAATCCTCCTGCTGCTGGGGGTCGAGGTGCTCCCGGTCCAGTCATCTGCTGGGCTGGCCTCGGTGCTAGAAGCGCTAGTCTCTGAACTGGTGGTGGGAGTGTCGATGTCTGCATTGGGCAGTCTCTCGCCATGTGCTGCCCGGAGCCACATCTCATACACTGACCCAAGCGAGTCCGACAATCTCTCGATATATGTCCGTTCCTCCCACAATAATTACAGTAGGGCTTCTCTGGAATCTGGTACGGTCCGGCTCTGTATTGTTGATGCTGCTGTGCCACGGGACGTCTGATAGGTCCTCCCTGTTGTGTCCTGGCTGGTCCCTGCTGTATCCTTGCTGATCCTTGTTGTGTCTGCAGCAGACCTCCATTTCCTCTGTTAATGGTTTCCTAAAATCTGGCCTCTATCAGTAGTTCAGCGTAAGAGACTCGGGACTGCGAGCTTGTATAATGTTGTAGCTCCTGGTTCAGTCCTCGATGAAATCTCTTAGCCTTAGCCAAGTCATTTGGTATCAATGCAGCACCATATTTGCTGAGTTGACTAAACTCGGCATCATACTCGTCCACGGTTCGGTTCCCCTGCTTTAAGTGAAGAAACTGATCATACAAGGTGTCCCTGACAGTGTCCGGGAAGTACTTTCCCTCAAAGCACTCCAAGAACTGCTCCCAAGTCTGGTAAGTACCCAACTGGCGCTCCATGGATTCCCACCAGTGATGAGCATTACCATCTAGAAGCGTCCGTACACCCGTCATCCATAGGTCCGTGGGTAAGTGCGATGCCTCCAGTAGCTTCTGTGTGTGAGTGACCAAGTTGGTAGTCTCCTCCGGGCTCTCAGTGCCCTTGTACTGCCTTGCACCCATCTGAATAAATCCTTTACTGATCCAACCCTAGCTCGAGGTACTGGAGCTAGTGCTTGGGCTGGTACAGTAGCATGTGCAGCCATCCTCTCCAGTGCTGCCAAAAATTCTTGCCTCTGCTCGACTGCTTGCTGCCTCTGCTCGGCTGCCTGCTGCCTCTGTTCCTGTATCATCATCTGAAAGAATTGGAACATCTGCGCTTGGCCATCTTGCGATACTGGGGCAGGTGGAAGGTTCCCAATAGGTGAAGCAGGAAGATCAGATGGAACTGGGGTGTGAGTCTGTCCATCTGGCCCCGGAAGCCTAGGAATCGTTGGGGTCCCTCCTTGAGTCTGACCATTGACTCCAGAAGTTGCGTCGCCATTGGCGGCAGTACATCCATTCTGCGAATCCATCTCTCTGCAGTTGATGTACGAAACGATTAGAAAAAGTACAGGAATCAAACAGGATGCAAGTATTAAATAGGAAGGATGAATTTCAATCAAGCGTGGATGAGATCCTTATTCTCTATTCCTATACGCAGGCTTGTTCGGTACAGTTACGTAACCGAGACAATATATTCTTGACCTGCATGGGCCACCACAAAAACATGTCACGCCCCAGTCCCAAAATACGTAGGACTAGGAATACGTAACACGCCAGCCGTATGTATACGAACTCCAATATATGGAAACCATATACACACGTACGCTGTACATGAATATCCAATCCACAGTGGTAAATATATGTCACAACAAGTCACACGCAGTTCTATATCTCATCCACAGCACAAATAATAGAATAATGGAAATCAATAACTGAATATCAAAGAAGTAGTCTCAAATAGTAATCTCAAAGTGTGATAGTCGGGTGGAAACAAATCCACTGCAAATCGACTATAATAAACTACTAAAGAGAGAAGAGAATAAACTCTAATATAAGAATAAATGTCTAGAAAAGAATAGCAACTAGAATCTCTAAACAGCTGCAATGAATCACATATAATCAGAAGATAAGATCGTCTCAGACTGATAGGTAGCGTCAGGTCCAGGTCCATACTCCTGCGGGTACTCCTGCTCACCTATATCTGGAAGGGACCAGGTCCTCAGAGGGACGTAACAAGATACAAAAAACACATGCCAATAAAGTACTGAAAGTAAACATCCATTGGGTCGCCTAACCGTCTAAGTGAATGCAGTTAAGAACACCTTTCCCCACAAGTGAGCTATTTGGCTGAAAACCTGGGTTTTGGCATGGTTCTCTATTGGAGATCCAGGGGCCTACAAAGGCACGACGACTTTCGAACGCCGGAGGCCCGCCTGATAATAATATAATATATAGTGGTCATCACCACCCGTATCTCCGGCGGAGAATCCGGGCGCACAATAGATAAAAGTGCAAAGGAGCTCAAATGCGGTACTTGTTGTTCTCCCCACCCAATGCTCTAAGCATGTCATGTCCATGACACGATAAACCTCTAATAACCGCCAGGTCTACTAGCATGCAAAGTTTCTATTGGCAGTTATCCCTATCCGTCGCACGACCTATACGTACCAGTGGCCAGCCGAGTACGCAAGTCCGTGTCCTACATGTGACTCACACTCGTGTAAGAATAGTGTCATGGCCAATGAAACATAAATGCCTCATGAAGATGGGGTAGTCTCATAAAGTAGGTCCAATGCATATACATAAATAAAAACATAGTACGACGACACCGTCGTTGCACCCAAGTTTCCTTGGACGCACAGTTTATATAGCAGTTTAAAATAAATGAACTAAATAAACAGAAAATAAACATGCATGTCTCATATGGAATGTAAAAACAGTACAATGGCAAGGTATACTTGCCTGGCAAGAAATCTGTAAAGTGTACGCGCCCAAATATCAAGGACACTGAACCTGGAACTAAGGACTCCGAACAAACGTCTCCGGATGCTGAAATAAATATCACTAATATTTCCGAAATGAGCAAAATAGCTAAAAAGCATATCCCTTTCGTCCAATTTGGACACAGGGGCAAAACGATAATTTCGGGCAAAAGTGGGGTCCATGTGTGGCCCACTTTGCACCGAAAAACGTGCCAAGGGTAACAGTCTCTAAATGGGACAAACTATGGGTCAAACAACTCTAAATGTCAATACGAACCCAACGGTATATCCAAATTTGGATTCCGATGAGCCGAACAAAATTTGGTCCAAAAAGTCAACTGTAGGGCCCGCCAATTGGCGATCTGGTCAACTGCCTCAGAAATGCGTGAAAATTGGGTCACAGGACCAGCGCGTTACCACGAGTCCAGTGGCATAAGTTTCGTCGCATTCTGACAAGCATGCACAAAATACGTGCGAGTTCCACAAAAGTGGCGACATGAAATGTGTCCGCGGATACGGCCTGATTCCGGCGTGCACACGCGTCCGAATCAGTCTCCACAAATTTTCACGTGTCCCGTTATGCTGCGTGCACCATTCGGTACACTTGGCACACGGCGGGGCGGTCCCGTTTGGCGGGGCGCGCTTCGATCTCCAACTTTTGGAAAACCGGAAAAAGTGGGTGCGCGCAGTTTTGTGACGACTACAATTTTGTCCACAGCAACTAATAGCACAAAGTTATTATACAGAAAATAAACTAGGTCATGTAATATACAGGTATAAAAAAGAATCACCGAATTCGGATCTCTGTGGTGGGAGATACGAACTCGGCAATATGGGCGGTCATTCTCGAATTCTGCGATTGCAGAATTCTGTCTGCTCGCGCTGACTTGGGCGCTGTTTTTTACCTAGGAGCACACATTTTCCGAGGTTGACTATAAAACAAATATTGGAGAGGGTTGAGGGAAGATCATACCTATGAAAACGGAACAGCGTTTGGTCGAGCGAGTCGACGGAAAATCACTCCGGAGCGAAGGTGCCTCGAGTGGGAAACTGCAGTTCGCGATGTCGGCGTCGACGGGATGGTTGGATGGCTTGGGGAGGCTTCTCTGGCTGTGGTGACGGCTCTAGATGGGAAGATGAAGTCTGGAATTTTAGGTTAGGGTTTTAGAGAGCTATTATATATATATATTATATATATTAGGAGAGAGAGGGGGTAAGGATCGAATTTCCGCGGGTGACTATCCGCTGGATTAAGTCTCGGGTTTGGGAAGTAAAGGAAAGGTCGGGTTTGGTCACTCGGCTGATGGGGTTGAGCAAAAAAAAAACTAAGTTGCTGAAGAGCAACTTTAGCATTAAGTTGCTGACAAAAGAAATCCTAAGTAGCTAATACTATTATTACTATTATTATTATTAGTATTATTATTATACTATTATACTTATTTAATTCTTTCTTTATAAAATATATATACATATATATATATTTGTATATACATATATATATATATATATATATATATATATATATATATATATATATATATATATATATATATATACTCATAAGAAAATTTATATATTAGGGTATTGTACATCGCTAGGCTAGCAACAGCTTAAGGGGTCTCCTACATGGAATAAATTCCAAAAAATTTCTGATGGTCCCACAAGTCATCTAAGTGCTCGAACACCTAACATAAAAATTATTAAAAATCTATTTCTCCTATTTAGACCTAATTACTATAATTTAATTAATAATAAATAAATAAAAGGTATATACGATTTTCTAGGAAGAGGGTTTTACACAGAGATATTTAGATTACATGACATAAAGAAATACACAGAAGTTGTGAACTAGGCCACAATAAAAGTCTAAACGATAAAAGTGTCACCATCACAAAATATAAGGATCACAGAACTATGTCGCAAATACATAGATATATGTATCTATCACTGTCACAAACATAAGTATCACAGAACTAGGCCAAAAAAAAGTATCACCATCAAAAAACTAGGCCATGATAAACGTATTGGAAAATTAGGCCACCATGTCCTAAGTCTAAATGAATTTTATTTAATTTTCAATCATCATCTGAAAATTCATTTTGTTCGTCTTCCTCTTTCTCCTCCCCCTCTTCCTCTTCCTCTTTATTTTCATCTACTTCATCATCGTCTTCTGATACTTGTACCTCTTCTACTTAATGAAACATGTTATGAGTTACTTTCGCTATTTCGTTAACGTCAAAGGTATTTCTAGCTTTAGTCTTACAGACTGTCCACCAATTCGACCTCCCAGTTTCTCGTTTAGGATAAGTTGTGAAGTACACTAGCGGAGCCTGACTTGATAGAACAAATGGTTAATATCCTTGATATCGACGCTGGTAGTTTATATCCACAAGACCATGCTTGTCAATTTTCCAACCTTGATCTTGGATCAGATCGAACCACTTATACTTGAATCACATGATCTTAGCAGGCTCTATGGCATAATTATATGTCAACTTCACAATCTCTCGTAAGACGCCAAAGAAATCAGTGCCTGGATCGACATCTTTGTAGTTCGAAGGTTTGATACACAAACAACTATTTTTTGTAGAATCGAGATCCAGGAAGCTGTCTCTTATTAGGGCATTTGTTGACTTGAACCTAAACCCATTCACACAGTAAGTTGGCCAGATCTTGACGACATAAATTGGTTCCTTTACTAGAGTTCTAATAGATTTATTCTCAAGTGTTGCCTTTGGAAGATCGACCTAAATATCAAATAAGCGATATTAAGTTTAACGTTAATTATTATGCAAGTATACATACACAAAATTTAATTATTGAGATCCTTACATATGTTGTCAACCATAAAGGAAAATAAAATCGCATTTCCTGTTCTACTTTTTCATCTGTTATGTATGGTCTACTTGACCTTATTGCATCATTATATGTGCTGAAACACAACGAAGCATAGGCAGATTACTTATTGTTCTCTCCACCCTAAATGCCTTACTTATTGTTCTCTCCACCCCATGCTCTAGGCATGTCATATCTATGACACGATAAACCTCTAAATAACTGCCAGGTCTACTAGCATAGAAAGTTTCTATCAGCAGTCATCCCTAATGCACAACTCATACGTACAGACGGCCAACCCAATACGTAGTCCGGGATCTATATGAGACTCACAACTCATGTAACAACTGTGTCACGATCAATGAACCTAATGATACTCCATAATACTGGGGTGGTCTCATAAAGTAGGTCCAAAATCTACAAGAATAAATATCTATATAAGCAGAATTAAACATGCATGTATCAGTTGGAATATAAATAATAGTACAATGGCAAGGTATACTTGCCGAGCAAGAGTCTTGTATAGTGCAAGTCCAAATAGTATTTTAGTTTGTTGTAAGAAGAAGTGGGGTTAGGGTTTGGAAGAGTTTGTAATAACATATATATATAGAGATAAGAGGCGGTGGGGGTCACTTAATGGTTAAGAAACTACTGCCGCTGCTGTTTTCTTTCTTTCTTTCTTTCATTGGTTTTGATTGCGGTTGGGGAGAGTTTAGTAATAACAGGTAAAGAGGCGGTGGGGGATGAGTCACATGTGGGGGGTTGTTTTACGTGCAGTGGAGAAAATTAAGCGGTGGAGTTCTACTTTACGAGCGGAGTTGTTTACGCGTGGGGTTTAAACTTTACGCGCGGAGAAGGAAAGAAAGAGAAGTTGTTTTTTTTGCTACTGCTGTTGTTGATATTTTCCTAATGGGTTTGGGTGCAAGCGGGTAGTGGGTTTAGGAGTTGCGGTTTGGGTTTGATCCAAAAGAAATTATATATATATATATATATATATATATATATATATATATATATATATATATACATAGAAAACTTTAAAAATTATATTAGTGCATACGGTTAAGCCAGCAACTGTCCAAAGGGTCTCCTACATAGAATAATTTAGGAAAATTTATAATGGCTCCATAAATCCTCTAATTGTACAAACACCTCAAATAAAAATTAAATAAAATCTATTTCCTCTATTTAGCTCATAATTACAAAATAAATGAATTAATTAGTTAAATAATAATAAATACAGTTTTCAGAATTAGGGGTTTTACATTCTACCCAACTTATAAAAATTTTGTCCTCGAAATTAAAATTAAGTCATGGTAGAAAGTCAAGAATTGTAGGAGATATAATTTAACAAAGTAATTTATACCTTGGTCTTCGAATAGGTTCAGAAAACGTTGGCGCATGTCGTCCTCGCATTCCCAAGTAGATTCTCCTGGCGCGCCATGCTTCCATGCCACGCGGACCAAGGGAATAGACTGGTTCCTCAATACTTTCTCTCGACGATCGAGAATTCCTACGGGTTGCTCTTGATATGTCAAGCTTGGACCAACGGTGATCTCCGAATGGTCGAGAATATGACTGCTGTCTGCCACATATCGCCTGAGCTGTGACACATGGAATACATTGTGTACTCCCTCAAGTGAAGGTGGTAGTGCAAGTCGATATGCCACTTCTTCCACTCTCTCTAGCACGTCAAATGGTCCAATATACTTTGGAGTCAACTTGCCGCGCCCTCCGAATCGAATAGTGCCTCTGGTAGGTGATATCCTTAAGAAGACATGATCGCCCTCTTTAAACTCCAAGGGACGACGATGAAGGTCTGCCCATTGTTTCTGCCTGTCTTGTGCTGCTCGCAAGTGTCCTTGTATCTTCTTAACTGTCTCAACAGTGTTGACCACTAACTCTGGTCCCAGAATGTGACGTTCTCCCACGTCACTCCAACACATGGGAGACCTACACTTTCTTCCATACAATGCTTCAAACGGAGCCATCTGGATGCTTGCCTGATAGCTATTGTTGTAAGAAAACTCCACAAGGTGTAGGTGGTCCTCCCATGATCCTCCAAAGTCTAACATACAAGCCCTCAATATATCCTCCAACGTCTGAATATTATATTTTGACTGCTCCTCCAAAAGTGTGAAGTAAAACGCGAATCTTTGTCTGATACAATGCTGACTGGTATGCCATAAAATATCACGATCTACCTCATATATAAGTCAGCTAAAGCTTCTGTAGATTGGCTAACTTTAAAAGGCAAGAAATGGGCTGACTTGGTGAGTCGGTCCACTATTACCTATACTGCATCTCTTCCACTGGGACTCTTAGGAAAACCCGTGACGAAGTCCATAGTGATGTGTTTCCACTTCCATTCTGGAATCGAAAGTGGTTGCAATAACCCTGCTGTTCTCTGGTGCTCCGCCTTTACTTGTTAACATACCAAACATTTAGCTACAAAGCGAGCTATCTCTCTTTTTATTCCATGCCACCAAAAGTGCTGTCGTAAATCATGATACATCTTGGTGCCTCCAGGATGAATAGAATATATCGAACTATGAGCTTCTGTCATCAGCTCTTGTCGAATCTCTCTATTTGGAACATAAAGATGATTACCACATCGTAATATTCCATCATCATGGATGCGCAGTCCTGTCTGCTCTCCGGTCTCTGTCCTTTCTTTTAATCTTCGAAATCTGGCATCTGTAGGCAATGCTGCCTTAATCCTCTCTACTAGAGGTGATTGTACTTGCAGGTTGGCTAGTATCCCGTCTACTCCGGGTAATATCACTTCAATGCCAAGATCTTTCAAGTTCTCCAATAATTCCTTCTGTGTTGTCAAGAAGTATGCTGCTGGTTTCCGGCTTAACGCGTCTGCTACAACGTTAGCCTTGCCTGGGTGATAATGTAGCTCTATCTTAAAATCTTTTATCAAGTCGAGCCATCGACGTTGTCTCGTATTTAACTCCTTCTGCATGAAGACATACTTGAGACTTTTATGGTCTGTATAGATTTCTACTCGTTCTCCATATAAGTAATATCTCCATAGCTTCAGAGCAAATACAACGGCTGCAAGTTCCAAGTCATGAGTTGGATAATTCTTCTTATGTACTCGTAACTGTCTAGATGCATTTGCAATCACCTTGCCATGCTGCATTAATACGCATCCCAAGCCTTTTTCTGATTCGTCACTGTAGATCACATAGCCTCCTGATCCTGATGGAATAGTCAATATTGGTGTTGTGGTCAGTAGCTTCTTCAATTCTTCAAAAGCGTATTAACACTCGTTGGTCCATATGAACTCTTGATCTTTGCAAGTCAACCGAGTCATAGGTGTTACTATCCTTGAGAAGTTCTCCATGAACCGTCGGTAATATCCCGCAAGTCCAAGGAAACTTCTCACTTCTGCTGTTGATTTAGGAACATGCCATGTCTTGACTGCCGATATCTTTTCTGGATCAACAAAAATACCATCTCCTGTAACAACATGTCCAAGAAATGAGACTCTGTCCAAGAAGAACTCATATTTACTGAGCTTCGCATATAGCTTCTCTCTCCTCAAGGTCTCTAGAATAATCCGCAGGTGCTTCTCGTGCTCCTCGTGGCTATTTGAATAGACAAGTATATCATCTATGAAGACGACCACGAACTGGTCCAATATTGATGGAAGACTCGATTCATTAAGTCCATAAAGATAGTTGGAGCATTGGTCAATCCAAATGGCATGACCAGAAACTCGTAGTGCCCATATCTTGTCCGGAATACGGTCTTCGGGATGTCCTCCTTTCGTACTTTCACCTGGTGATATCCCGATCTCAAATCTATCTTTGAGAATATCTTGGCTCCACTAAGCTGATCAAATAAGTCATCAATGCGTGGCAGTAGATATTTATTCTTTACTGTCACTGTATTCAAGTCTCTATAGTCAATGCACATACGCACTGACCCATCCTTCTTTGGTACAAACAACACTGGTGCTCCCCAGGGTGATGTACTTGGTCGGATGAAATCTTTCTCTTCTAGTTCTTTCAACTGTGTTTTCAGTTCATCCATCTCCTTCTTTGCCAGTCTATAAACATGTGATGCTATGGGTGCTTCTCCCGGTGTCAATTCAATCAAAAACTCTACGTCTCTATCTGGGGGTAGTCCTGGCAATTCATCTGGAAAGACGTCTTGAAATTCTAAAATAATGGGATGATAGACAACATCTTCTATTGCGAGTTGCATACCATCAAAGATTTCTGTGGATCCTCGTACAAACTCAAGTTCAGGTTGGCCTGGTACCTTGAAAAGAATGCTTCCTCCAAAGCAATCGAAGAAAGCATGGTACTTGCTTAGCCAGTCTATTCCAAGCACAATAGCAAAAGTCAGCATAGGAAGGACTAAGAGTTGGGCGTTCATCTCTCTGCTACGTATCACTATAGGACACGATCTACAAACTCTACTAATAGGTACAACTCCTCCCCCGGTAAGAATTCTCACACAACTAGATAAAGGTGTAGAGACAATGTTGTGCTTGGCAATAAAACTAGATGATATGAATGAGTGGGTGGCTCCTGTATCAAACAATGTCACAGCAGAAAAAGTAAAAGCAAGAGTGATACCTGCTATGACATCAATCTCCTGATTCATGTCATCCACTTCCATTGCAAAAGCTTGTCCGTTCCTCTGTGGCTGTCCATGTCTAGCCCTTGCGAATTGATCCTCCTGTGCAGGTAGCGGCGGTCCTCGCTGAAATCTCCCTGCTGCTGGAGGTCGAGGTGCTCCTGGTCTAGCCATCTGTTGAGATGGCTTCGGTACTGGAAGTGCTAGTCTCGGTACTGGTGGTGGAAGTGTCGATGCCTGTTGCATAGGACAGTCTTTTATTATATTCTGTCCGAAACCACATCTCATACACTGTCCCAAACGGACCCGACAGTCCCTTGAGATGTGCCCGCGTCTCCCACAATAATTATAATGGGGCTTTTCTAGAATCTGGTACGGTCCTGCTCTATGTTGGTACTGTTGCTGCTGAGGTAAAGGACGTCTAATAGGTCCTCCTTGTTGCATCCTTGCCGGTCCTTGTTGCGTCCTCGGCTGACCTCCTTTTCCTCTGCTGATGGTTTCTTGTAATCTGGCTTTTGTTAGTAACTCAGCATAAGAGATTCGGGACTGGGAGCTTGTATAATATTGTAGCTCCTGAGTCAGTCTGCGGTGAACCTCTTAGCCTTATCCAAGTCATCTGGTATCAGAGCAGCGCCATATTTGCTAAGGCTACTAAACTCATCATTGTACTAGTTAACTATTCTGTTCCCCTGCTCCAGGTGAAGAAACTGATCGTATAATGCATCCCTGACGGTGTCTGAGAAGTACTTCCTTTCGAAGCACTCCGGAAACTTCTCCCATGTCTGGTAAGTACCCAATTGGCGCTCCATAGAATCCCACCAGTGATGAGCATTACCATCTAGAAGCATCCTTACACCCGTCATCCATAGGTCTGTAGGTAGCTGCGATGCCTCTAATAACTTCCGAGTGTGAGTGATCCAGTTGGTAGTTTCCTCTGGACTCTCAATGCCTTTGTACGGCTTTGGACCCATCTGTATAAAGTCCTTTACTGAACCAACTCTAGCTCGAGGTTCTGGAGCTAGTGCTTGAGCTGGTTCAGTAGCCTGTGCAGCCATCCTTTTAAGTGCTACTAGAAATTCTTGCCTCTGCTCGGCTACCTGTTGCCTTTATTCCTTCATCATCATCTGAAAGAATTGGAACAGTTGTGCCTGGCCATCCTGCGGTGTCGATGAGACTGGAAGGGTCCCATTAGGTGGAACGGGAAGATCAAATGGAACTGGATTGTGTATCTGTCCATCTGGTCCTGGAAGTCTAGGGATTGTTGAGGTCCCTCCTTGAGTCTGACCATTGACTCCAGGAGTTGTGTCACCATCGGTGACAGTATATCCTTTCTGCATATCCATCTTTCTGTAGGTGATGTACACAACGGTTTAGACGAAGTATAGGAATCAAACATGATGTAAACATTAAATAGAATGTAGAAGCATGAAATAGGCTAAAAATTGTTCGCGTAAAACATGGCTTTAGGGCTAGCCGCGTAAAGCAGAGAAGTGTAAGGTAGAGATTCAAAGTTGTTGGCGTAAAACAGAGATTCAAAGAAGTTTGGTGTGAAGTAGGGATTCAGAACTGTCTGGGTAAAAGTCTGCGTAAAACTTTTCGTGCGAAAAAGAATGATCGGCGCGTAAAAGATTTCCTGCATAAAATCTATCCGCGTAAAGAACGTTGCAGCGTAAAGTACGTTGCAACGTATAGTATGTTACGAGGAACTCTTTGTATTTTCTTGGATGGATTTGTCAGATAAATCAGTGAACCTGACATCTGACAAAAGTATCGTACGAAGATCGAGAGGACGACTGTGATGATAATTTTGTACGGAGACCCAGGTTGTCGTTTAGTGACATATTTGATACAAGTTATTTTTACGCTTCCAAGAGGAAGAAAATTGAGTCTTCTGAATACACTTCCTATAGAGATGAATTTTTACGCTCAAGATGAGACAAAATCAGACGCTACGTCAAAAGCTGTTTCTTGCACAGGGCTCGAGACATATCTCTGCATTTAATGCACGAGATTTGGTCATCGCTGGGGAAAGCTAAGGTTGTAACACATACACTCATATCACCATCCTTACATTTTATGCCTAATCTGGCTACTCTACGCTGGTTATCTATTATTCATGAATCCTCAAGTTTATGCTAGGGCGGTTATCTACGTGGTTTGCATGTCAAGATTTTTATAAAGGGACATGTATCACACACGGATTGAACGTGGGTAGTAGTTGTCATAACCGCAGCGTAAAGGAGGCAATCTTCTTCATAGTTTGCCCTTTTACGCCAACAAGACAATTATTTGGCTTTTATGCCATCTAGGCAATTATTTGGCTTTTACGCCAACAAGGGTAAAGGGTCTTTGGCGTAAAACTTGTTTATCCAAACAGAGGATAGTTTAAAAGGAAGAATGAGGTTTTAGTCAAGTGTGGATGAGATTTATATACTCTATTCCTATACGCAGGCTTGTTTGGTACAGTTACGTAACCAAGACAATATATATTCTGACCTGCATGGGCCACCACCAAAAATATGTCACGCCCTAGTCCCAAAAATACTTAGGACTAGGAATACGTAACACGCCCAGCCGTATGTATATGAACTCCAATATATGGAAACCATATATACACGTACGCTGTATATGAATGTCCAATCCACCAGTGGTAATATACTATCACAACAAGACACACAGAATCTATATCTCATCCACAGCACAAATAATTAGTATAAATAAAGAGCTGAATAATAACTGAATATCAAAGATATATCAAGTCTGATAGTCTGGTGAAAACAAATCCACTACAAAATGATTATACTGAAATAGCAAAAAGATCTCTAAACAGCGATAATAAAATCATAAATACTCTGAGGATAAGATCTCCTCAGCCTGGTAAGAAGCGTCAGGTCCAGGACCGTACTCCTGAGGATACTCCTGCTCGTCCATATCTGGAAAGGAACCAGGTCCTCAGAGGGACATAACAAGATACATAATAACATGCCAATAAGTATTAAAATATAAATATCCAAAGGGTCACCTAACCGTCTAAGTGAATGCAGTTTGAGAAGAACGTTCCAACACGTGGGCTATCTGGCCAATAATGGGATTGGCATGATTCTTTCGGAGAATCAGGGGCCTACCAGCATGTCATCATTTGAACGGTAGAGTCTGCCTGCAATATAAAATATAGTTGTCGTCATCACCCGTTTCTCCGGCGGAGAATCCGTGCGTACAGAAGAAAAGTGCAAAGGAGCCCAAACGCCTTACTTATTGTTCTTCCCATCCCATGCTCTATGCATGTCATATCCATGACACGATAAACCTCTAAATAACTGCCAGGTCTACTAGCATACAAAGTTTCTATCAGCAGTCATCCCTAACGTACGACTCATACGTAGAGGCGGCCAACCCAATACGTAGTCCGAGATCTATATGAGACTCACAACTCGTGTAACAACTGTGTCACGGCCAATGAACCTAATGATACTCCATAATACTGGGGTGGTCTCATAAAGTAGGTCCAAAATCTACAAGAATAAACATCTATATAAGCAGAATTAAACATGCATGTATCAGTTGGAATATAAATAATAGTACAATGGCAATGTATACTTGCCGAGCAAGAGTCCTGTATAGTGCACGTCCAAATAGTGTTTTAGTTTGTTGTAAGAAGAAGTGGGGTTAGGGTTTGGAAGAGTTTGTAATAACATATATATATAGTGATAAGAGGCGGTGGGGGTCACTTAATGGTTAAGAAACTACTGCCGCTGCTGTTTTCTTTCTTTCTTTCTTTCTTTCTTTCATTGATTTTGATTGCGGCTGGGGAGAGTTTAGTAATAACAGGTAAAGAGGCGGTGGGGGATGAGTCACATGTGGGGGGATATTTTATGCGCGGTGGAGGAAATTAAGCGGTGGAGGAAATTAAGCGGTAGAGTTCTACTTTACGAGCGGAGTTGTTTACGCGTGGGGTTTAAACTTTACGCGCGGAGAAGGAAAGAAAGAGAAGTTGGTTTTTTTGCCACTGCTGCTGTTGATATTTTCCTAATGGGTTTGGGTGCAAGCGGGTAGTGGGTTTAGGAGTTGCGGTTTGGGTTTGATCCAATAGGAATTATATATATATATATCAATACATAGAAAACTCTAAAAATTATATTGGTGCATACGGTTAAGCCAGCAACTGTCCAAAGGGTCTCCTATATGGAATAATTTAGGAAAAAATTATAATGGCTCCATAAATTCTCTAATTGTACAAACACCTCAAAATAAAAATTAAATAAAATCTATTTCCTCTATTTAGCTTATAATTACAAAATAAATTAAATAATTAGTTAAATAATAATAAATACGATTTTCAGAAATAGGGGTTTTACAGTTGCCCTACACACCTCCCATGTATGACCTTCCTTGCCATAATACGTACATCCGACTAGGGCTCCCAATCGCTATTGATGTTGTTGCCTCGGCTGATTTAGCCGAAATGGTATTGTTGTTGCTGATGCCACTAGCCTTCTTGATGCTATGTCATGAACGTGAATGCCAGGAGTTGGTTTTGACGTTCGCTGTGCTAGTCCTCTTCCTCCGCTCTGGGCATGAGACATCTTCTGGCCTCCTGTCCTTGAAGCTAACCTATGAATTTTTAGCTCATTTTGCCTAGATGCGATCAATACTTCATCGAAAGTCTGGCAGTTATGGCCCTCTACTAGTTGATGAATTTTTAATTGAAGTCCATACTGGAACCTCATCTCCCTCTTCGGTTATGTTGCTACCATCGTCAGGACAAATTTGCTAAGCCTGCAGAACTCTGTCGTATAGCCATCCACTGTCCTTTCAGACTACTTAAGGTTGATGAACCTTTGTTGTAGCTCATATTGTGCTAGCACTTTGAAATACGTAATCTTAAAACTTGACCTGAAGTTCTCCCATGAGATAGGCTGTCTTAACCCAACTTCTTCTGCTACCCACCAATCTCTAGAAAGGTCCTGGAGCTGCAATCGAACCTGGTCAACTTGGTCCTCAGTTAGAACCTTTGCTGCTGTCAGTATTGTTTTAATATTCTGCAGCCAAACGTCTTCAGTAATGGCATCTTCCGTACCTTCAAAGTACTTGGGGTTGAGTCGGCAGAATCTTACCGATGCCCCTGAGTCTGTTCTAACATTCCTTTCCAAGGTCGTCTGTAATCCTTAGTTCAACAAGACTTTCTTCTCTTGCTGCTGAAGCTGTTGATGTTGTTGTGTTACCATCGTTGCTCGTATAATCTCCGACAATGTCGGCATATCAAGTGCTACTGTCACGACCGGGGGTACTAGAGCTTCTGGTATATGTTTCTCCTCGTGCTTCTCTACTGGTTCTAACCTAATCCCTCCAGGAGCAGGTATTGCCTCCCGCTGTGGACCAACGAATCCTTGCCCTTCTAAAACTACTAGTGCTCCAACTATCGAATCTGGGGAAGCCCTAAGAAAAATTACACAAGAAAAATCAAGAACATGATGAGAAAGGATCGAAGAATCAATGGTACCGAAGTCAAGCTGAGTTTCGAGGAGACAAATTTTAGGATTTCAAGGAGAAACATGTTTGATTAAGATTTCCTATAAAATACCCTACAAGTCTGAAAAGATAGACAGACCTACGTGGGACACCACTAAAACCTTATCATGCCCAAAATCCAGAATACTAGAGAGATGGGGAATGACTCAGCCAACCATATCTTGGGAAATACCGAAGTAACCCAGAATGTGTTAAGGTGACATGGGGGTGCATACTACAATCAGGTCTCCTAGGGTCAAGAATTTCTATATCTCAATCATTCAAACAAGTGACAATAACATAGAATATTTCAGAATAATAAGTATGGCGTCCCAAACGTCGTATCATAATATTCTTAGAGATCTAGCAAGATAAAATGATAAGCCAGATATAAGGTTAACAATATACATGACAGTGAGTCAGCTGCAGTCTAAATATATTACAATCATGTAGGAAACTAGTATCTAGATTTTCCAGTTAACATGTGTCGGTTGGCTAAACGTCCAGAAGAATATAGTTCACAAAAGACGAGCAGTGAATAAAAAAACCCACTCGTGTCCCTCAGCAACCATCCTTCGAGTGCGTGCCATCAGTGAGAGGAAAATAAACTTGATCCTCAGGTACTGGCTCTAAACATGGCCATGCAAAACCAGTAGGGTCAGACCCCAAATAGCAAGTACCACAAATGAAGCACAAAATAAAGAAACAAAACCAGTTCTATAACATGAGATGTGTAAGCCAACAATCAATGGCATATGTCCTATCCATGACATGACACGATACCCATTCACCAAACAAGGACAATAAGTGCCTTACCATATCAAGATAGAATACGTTGCTTGATTATGGTCAAGCTGAAATAACTCTGCGTCGTAGTTTCAGTCCAAAACCTATTATATCACAATAGCGCAACCCAACAACCAAACAAAGACATGAGTTACACCATCATGCTACAACAGTCTATGTCTCTAATTCCACTTAACAGAAGGCACAATACACAATCAGAGATATTACATAGGAAAAAATAATCTAGCTTAAGTCCATAGATTATCGTAACATAACAACGTAACCCAACAACCAAACAAGAACATGGGTTGAGTCATCATGCCACAATAGCCCACTTTTCTGACTAGGCATGCATTACAAGAAATTTTGTCACTACCACTTTTCTAGATGAGACTATTATCATTTAATATATTTATTATTTAGTAATTATATATTATATATTGTGCTACTAATTAAATATATTGAGTTGTGCTATTTAATTATTTGGTAGTGGGCTAGCCTATGGTTATTTGGACTTGTCATTAATGGACCCATTAGTTGTCATGACAAATTGAGCCCAGAATTAGACTAGGTCCATTAGACCCATTCTCTTAATTAGTTAAGTTTATTAGATTAGTTCATGAAGAATTAGAAGCTTCCTACTATAGTCCTTCCTAATTAAACCTCATCACTAAGTAGTAAGGGCATCTTGGATATTGTACATTGCTTAGGAAGGGAGAAAGAGAGGGGGTCGGCCACATAAAGAGGGTCTCTCTCTCTCTCTCTCTCTCTCTCTCTCTCTCTCTCTCTCTCTCTCTCTCTTTATCCTCTTATTAGTTCATTCATTAGAGATCCCTAATTGTGTTCTCTCTCTCTCTTTATCCTCTTATTAGTTCATTCATTAGAGATCCCTAATTGTGTTCTTCCCTAAATTGACTCATTCCTCCACCAAATTTAACCCAATTCACACATATTCCCTCTCAATTTTATCATCTAAGAAGCATTGGAGCTTGGATTACAAGGAGCACTTGAAAGAAGAGGAATTGACAAGAAGATTATGTCCTAATTATGTTTATTGAGCATTTTATTGGAAATCCATCTTCCAATAGATAAATTCTTAATCCACTCTATAATCTAGACTATAATTCATGCATTTAACCATTAGAAATTATCCCTTGGCTTAAGGCTACCCATAGGGCCAAGAAGTAGGTTCATATGACTTGTATTATAGAATCTACATGTGTCCAATTAGGTGGAATTACGAGATTGATGCATCAAATGTGTGTCATGAGACCAATTTGGTTTAATTATACTTGATCAAGTGTGTGAGGCTAGCTACGTTTCCAGAAATGGATACGGGAAGTCCATATCACGATACTTCATGTTACGGTGGTATAGATTTGGTGTCCCCCCTTGTATTATGTTTCTATTGGCTAATTTCCTGTTATTAGCATTAAATTCAGTTATTATAATTATTATATATCCTAATTTAGTTTATATTATGTATTTCATGGTTATTGGGGGTTGTATCATGGTGATGAGTGGTTTTGGTGAGGGTATCATGGGTTTTAGCTCAATGTGTTTGGTATATTGCCAAGCTTATGTGTGTGGTGTATTAGTATTTAAGTTGAGTGTGAAGAGGAGTGTCAAATAGGTGTGAGGATGTGTGTACTAGTAATTTGTGTAATGGGATTGATTGGTGTCATGGATGTTGAAGTGTCAGAGACATTAGTGTAGTATGGTGTTGGTTTATGTTGTGGGTCTGTGCTAGAGGGATGTTCTGCATTGTTATGGTTTCTTGTATTGGTAGCAAGTGTAAGAGGAGGGGAGGATCATGAACAACAAGGAGAAGAGGGTGCCAGTGACAGTAGCTTGCTGCATTTGTAACAAGTCTTTGCGATGGCAATCAGATCTTTAGCAAGTAGAGTTGAAAGAGAGAGGTGAGCCCAGACCTGAGAGTATGTTGAGAATTATTTGTGTATCAGGTATGGGTAATTGGAGTGTGTATCAGCGAGTGAGGTGGATGAGTAACATCAGTGTATTCATGTGGGTATATACAGGTAATATATGTAATACATTGTTTAGGCAGCAAGGGGTCTGGTTGGCACAGTTGTGCACACATCAAAGTGCTATGTATTTTGTGTCTGTATGCTTGTGCAGGTTGCACAGTAGTTGAGGGAAGATTAGATGTTAATAAGAATAACATTAGCATCAAGGTGAGTCGAGTGGGGAGATACACTGATGTGTGTATTAAGAGAGGGGATGTCTGATATTAAGTGAGTGAAGGGATACCAGGTAGGCAGGGAGTTGGGTGTACAGACATAGGGTCGGGTATCAGTCCAGATATATGGACTGATGTGGTCTCAGTCATGGTTGGGGAAAGGGGAATGCTCTATGTTGGTATCAAATTTATTTTTAATATTGTGATAGTGTGTTGTTGATAGTATAGGTTAGATATAATTATACAGATATAGCTTGGTAGGGGTGTGTGTGTATATCCTTGATGCATGAGCATGTCAGTATTTGAATATATGAGTGCAGCAGTACCTAGGATTGTAGATTTATGTTGTGTAAGTGTATATGTGTGTGGGATGTTAGTGAGTTCAGATGCAAGTGAAAGTATGCTGTTATGGGCATGTGTGCAACCTAGAAATAGCTAGTTTGACCAAGTTTGACTAGTTGACTTAGAGTTGACCTAGCTTGACTATTTTAACTTAGAAATGGCCTAGGAAGCATATTTTGACTCATTTAGACTCATTTAGCATATTTATCATTCTTTACACCCATTGATATAATTATTTATATATATAGGATTGTGTGATACCAGCTTGAGCACCGAGTTACATCATTTGGTCAGGACCAAAGGCGAGTACATTCTCTGATGGTTTTCTTATTTGATAGCCTATATATTTCATGTATTTAGTATTGAGATATTTGATTCCTGACACAATGGTTTCACGGATTGGTATACGTAAATCTTGGTCATGAGATGTTATTGTTGTGATGACTCAGTGATTACCGTGTCATGTTTTGTGATTACTTAGTGACTACCGTGATATCTTAGTGATTATATAGACTGTGATCATAGTGCATGATATTATAGACCGTGCACTGTGATTTACGTGTTATAACGTATCGTGATTTGGATTCATGTACTAGTTGGGAGATTGGAAAAGTATTAGTGGATATGTGATCATACCTTATAGCCCATAATTTAGTGTAGTCCGTGATAGTTAGCAAATCATGAAACTCACGTGTGATCACGATAGCTCACCTTTTATATATAGCCCGTGCTAGGCCCAAGCCGATCACATTATCTTACTAATAGTTCAAGGCACATTTACTATATTGTTTTCTTATTCCAGTTCATTACATTGATGTTCCACATCATATTGTTCTCAATTTACTGCCATTATTTACCATGATGCTTTTTCTCGTGATATATGCTAGTTCAGTTACTTCCATCATTTATTGTCATTTCTTGTGATGTTTTATAGTTTCTGTGAATTATTGGAACTGTTATTGGGTTGTACTTCGCTCCAATCCTGACTGGATATATTTTTCAGATGATTCACTAGAGGACTGGTGTCCTACGTACTACGGGCTACAGGATGGCGAGCCAGTGGAGTTAGCACCCGCAGAGCATGTTAAGATAGTACCAGTAGTCGATGGGACTTAGTTAGTTCAATTATGATATTTTATATGTCAGTTAGATACTTTGGCATTGTATTATTATTTGAGATCTTGTCTTGAGATTGGACTTGGACTTGTGATGTATTATGACTTTTTTTCTTTCTTTCTATTCCATATCATGCCATATCTTCCTCTAGTTTATTATTGTGATTGAGTATTGTTTACCTTTACCATATTATCATATTGTCCTCCATTTGGGAGTTAAGATATATCGAAAGGTATATTATATATATTGTGTGAGATATTTAGATAGTATTGTTGACCTATACAATATTCTACCGTCGATATTGTGGCGTAGGCTGGATGTACCTACGTACTCGTGCCCCTACATCGGGTACTGGTCGTGACAAATTTAAACGGCCAATCATGTATTACGACTTGATATGTGATCTCTGGGTTATCCCAGAAATGCAATACATAAGTATCCTTAGATCATGCCCTAATCAAGTAGGACTGGCTGAACCAATGATATACGAGCAAAAATATTTGTATAAGATGTACCAGTCCCTTGCAAGGGCACTGAGCTAATTAATGATTAGTAAAATTTCCAGGCTTTCTATAGAAAAGATACTGGCTCGATCTTATAATTAGATCATATACTGCACTCTACTAGTATGGATGATATATAGTATCCGTGGTGACCAGCCTTTACTACTAGCTAATTTAGGGTGGCTCGATATGCACGATCTCGGAATATCGTTCCCTCCTATTGCTCTATAAGTTAAGTTGCCTAGTTAACCCTACGTTAATAGAATCTCATGCCGTGGTCACATTAACATTCTTCTTAGATGTCATACTTTAAGTATGGGCACTCTTGATACGAACCCATATTGTTACTCGCAAATTAAATTATAGATTTATCCATGTGTGATGCAACAATCAATAATATCTAGCCACGACTAAAGTCACTGTCTAACTACCAGATCCGTGCATGAAAATAATTATATATATCACATAGCAAGAATATATAGCATAAATGCTCATTATTTATATCAAGTAGCACTCTCGGTATGATCAAGTGTATCAGTACGGATACAATAGTCAGGACATGAACAAGTTCTAGTACCAAGATCATGGATAATTTATTTAGTAACAAGTCATTCTTCCCATGTCACTACTCTATCAGACTTCTCTAGGTGCTCTACACTCCACCAACTCTCTGCTACATCTTCTAATTGGATTCTAATTATTGATACCATATCTTCTGGTGCAATATTTGCTCACTTTAGTAATCCTTCAATAGTCCTCAACCATTGCCCTGCTTCCAATGGACTTTCAGTTCCATAAAAATTTTTTAGAATTAGTTTTCTAAAGTCGACAATGGTTCCAGCTTTCTTTTGGGGAGGTGCCCTAAGTTGTTCTAGAACAGTTGTTGAGGTAGCTTGGGCAGAATTATCATTCATTTGTAAGAGTTGTTAAAAAATTTGGAGTATATCAGCGGCACTTGTCTCATCTTGTTTGTTAAGAGGGGACTAGAATTCAGAATCGCCCATTTTCAAAATAGAGACAAGGAATATAGAGATGAGCAGCGGTTCGGTTCAAATTGAACCAAATTTATAAAAATCGATTAAACCGATAACCATTTTTCCAAAAATCGATAACCGAACCGATTTTAAACCGAAGCAAACCGAACCAATTTTAAACCGAAGCAAACCGAACCGAATTACACTATTTCAATTTTTGGTCGGTTCGGGTTTTCATACTCTGAATAATTCAAAACACAATCTCTTCATTCTCCACACAGAACATCCTCAAAAAAATTTGTTAAATTAATACTCAAAACACAGAGCCTCGAGATTGTCACGCCCTAGTACCGGAATACGGAGATGGACATGGCCAGCTATACCCCGTACAAGTTACTATACATCATATGACGATCACGGTTGTAACTAGACAAGGGGGTTCATGCTTTAATCTAATCACTTATGGTCACACAGAACATATATTATCTCAATCTGTCAAGTAAGAAAAGTAAACATAGAATATATATATATGACAATAAAGTAAGGTGTCTCAAACACCCTGCCAAAATATTCTGGAAGCCAGCTGTAAAAAATAAGAAAGCTAGTGGAGTAGCAAAAGTACATGACCATGATCAGCTGTAGTCTAATTAATTATAATCATATAAGGAAACTAAAAGTCCAGATTTACAACTAACAAATGTGTCACGACCCGTACCCTGAATTTGGGCATGAGTCATGGGCACATCCAGCCTACGCTGCAGTGTTGGCAGTAGAACGTTGTACTATAGGCCACCAGTATAATCTACAGCTCACCACATATATACATATCTACACTAAAATAAATCACAGACACTGAGATAATAAAATCCTAAGAAGATAATTAAATAATTGTCTCAAAATTATGGGTCCAAAATAGTCTCCCAAATAATACTAAGATCCAAATGATAATATCTAAAATATAGATATAAATCCCGGAGAATAATCCGGTCCCAAACAACTAACTAAAACAACCACTTTACTAAACTACTCGATCGCAGCCGGGGTCTGAGCTACTAACTCTCCACAATCCTCCTGAGGAGAAAGATCAGGCTCAGCTATATCGCGAACATACGATCCATAATGTGTAGGATCTCGTTCTCATCTTAGTCACATAAAATATTGTTATCTAATCAGGAATGGATCGAGTACATCATAGTAAAAATAGTTTTAACACATGGTAGAAGCTATACGACAATAAATAGTAAAGAATATATGATGGCAACAAAACTGGGATCATAATAAGGCAACCAGAATAACTAAATGCTGAAGTCATATCATAAAAATAATGTACAATAATCACAAGCAATCATAGAAAATAACTGCAATTATGGGAGAAACTAATAGAAATAAATTAATCTACGTGATTTAAAATACCTTGTCGACATATGAACGACTTAGGGTAAAATTCGGCAAACCACACGTGTCGTGCATGGCTGCTCTTATTCTAGTAAGACCATGGGATGGAAATGGTAGTTCATTCGTCTACTAAGTATTTTCTCTCCCGACTAGTACAACATGGATTCTGAACCAAACACGATGAAATAACAATAGTTCAGAAAGTTACATATCTCATACAAGAATCCACCCTTTACTAATCCGTGTAACGAGTGTCAAGAATCAAATAATCAATACTAAGCTTGCATTTTAGAGACTATCATGTACTAAAAATAATCATGAAAATGTACTCGCATGTGGTCCTTAGCTGCGGTACGAATCATGTCCCAAATCAGAGTCCAAATCATATATGTAGTACGAATTACCATATGAAAAAATAATTTACCTTAATTTGTTAAATCCTGAAATAATTACTCTAAAATCCTATTTTAATTCTATTATTCTTAATTTTAGAATAAATCTTAATTTTTGTCCAAAGAAATCGAATTTGTCAATTTGAGACTCGTGGCACGCAAATCGAGACATCATATTGACCAAAAGTTGACCAACATAAAATTCAAATTTTCATGTAGATTCCTATATATTTTAGTACTACTTGAACGCTAGAATCGATGGATTCACAAACTCACATGTTAGTAAAAAGTTATGGCCAATATGGCGCTCAAATGATAGTTCTGTCGGTTCCATGACTACATCTAGGTTACACAAATTTTACAGAATAGTAAAATAGTATATTTAATTCTGAAAAAATTATATGTTGTGGTTTATCGTGTCATATTTCCAAAACTTCAAACATTTTATGATTCGGAGTTCGGGATCTCCCGGAATCTCGAAAACACCAAAATGTGTCAAATTTCGGACAACTGGCACTCAACGAATTTTCTGGAAAAATAGGTTCAAAAATTATTAAAATAAATTTATTATTCAGAAACCTTACCTCGATATGGTTCTAAAAAAATTAGAGCACATTTTAATTCCGGAGCTAGGAGATATGGTCTTTCCAAGTCATCAAAACTTCTAAAAAAATGAGGCTGAATATATAACGAATTTGGGCTATTTTTGAACGAAAAATAGAGGAGGTTGGGGAAGAAAAAGATGAAGGTTGAGTTTAGTTCATAAGTTTAGTAGGTATTTATAATGGTGGTGACTACTTAATTTGAATATGGCTAGGATTGTCTAATTTGGATAGGATTAGGATCAGTTCAAATAATTATAGGATATGAATGAAGTTGCTTTCCTAGTAGACTTAGGATTAAGATTAATTTAAAATAGATTTTGAGTTTATCTCAATAATTTATAATCATAAATAGAATTAAAGATAATAAAAATAATTTATATCTAATCTTATTTATATCTATTAACACTAAATTAGCATATATCCAATATTAAGACTATATATATCCAAATAAATTCTAAATAATTCCAATAAATCCTAATAAATTCCTTAAAATTCAAATAAATTACAAAAAAATATATTTAAGCATTTTAAATCAAAAATAAATATTTGGTAGGAACAACAAGCAAGTATGGTCTTACAGTAAGTCATGGAAGCCCTAGAAAATTATGTTTCCTAGGGTTTAATTACCCAAAAATTCTAGAAAAGTCTCCAAAAATCTAAAATGACATAAATATGATTCTAAACCTTAATATGAGTCTCCATGAGCTATATGAACCTTAGTGTTACATTATTATCCTTACAAAACTATACTTAGTGTTTTAAAATAAAATTCTCATAAAATTATAAGTGTATTCTAATTACTAATTGTGTATGGTAATTCGGGTAGCGGATGCTACAACCTACCCCCCTTAAAATATTTTTTTCTCCAAAATCAAAAACACAAGTAAATATATCTGTAGTAACCTATATAAGCAATTTCTATAGTAATATATTAATAGTTTCGTATGTTGATGCATGGAGCAATGATGGTTTGGGAAAAACAAAAAGAGACAATCAATGAGTATTTAAACTAATATGGTCTAACATTTATTAACTAAATATGCACAATAATTAGACAACCATTGCTAACTGAAAGGAACTATAGGACGTGGTTAGAACGATAGATACAAATATATCGAAGAAATCATGCACGAAATCAAGCATGATGCATAGCGAGACAAAGATAGAAGACTCAATGGACTAGGAATCCTATTTGTGGATGATATAACTCTCCTAAAGTTATTCTAAATTCTATCTTCAATATTATTCGTAGGCTCACAACTAGTACTACTAAGTTGAAGTACTAACCATGAGTTCGCAACTTTATGTGAAACCTGACCTGCGTAGGCTACCATAAAAACGTGTCACGAACCGCACCCTGAATTTGGGCATGAGTCATGGGCACATCCAGCCTACGTCGTAGTGTCTACGATAGAACATTGTACTATAAGCCACCAGTATAATCTACAACTCATCACACACACACACACACACACACACACACACACACACACACACACATATCCACACTAAAATCAGTCACAAATACTGAGATAATGAAATTATAAGGAGATACTCAAATAATAGTCTCAAAATTATGGGTCCAAAATAGTCTCCTAAATAATACTAAGATCCAAATGATAATATCCAAAATATAGCTAGAAATTTCGAAGAACAATCTGGTCCCAAACAACTAACTAAAACAACCACTTTACTAAACTACTCGATCGCAGTCGGGGTCTGATCTGCTAACTCTCAATGATCCTCCTGAGGGGAAAGATAAGGCTCAGCTATGTCGCCAACATACAGTCTATAATGTATAGGGATCTCGTCCTCATCTTAGTCACCTAAAATATTATTATCCAGTCAGGATTGGAACAAGTACATCACAGTGAAAATAGTTCCAACACATGGTAGAAGCTATATGGCAATAAATAGTAAAGAATATATGATGGCATCAAAACTGAGATCACAATAAGGCAACAAAATAACTAAATGCTGAAGTCATGTCATGGCAATGATGTACAATAATCACAAAAAATCATAGAAAATAACTGCAAGTATGGGAGAAACTAATAGGAATAAACTAATCTACGCGCTTTAAAATACCTTGTCAACATGTGAACGGCTTAGGATAAAATCTGGTAAACCACACGTGTCGTGCATGGTTGTTATTATTCCATTATGACCATGGGATGGAAAGGGTAGTTCACACGTCCACTAAGTATTTTTTCTCCCGACTAGTACAACATGAATTTTGAACCAAACACGATGAAATAACAATAGTCCAGAAAGTCACATATCTCATAAAAGAATCCACAATTTACTAATCCGTCTAACGAGTGTCAAGAATCAAATAATCAATATTAAGTATGCTTATAAAGACTAACAAGTACTAAAAGTAATCATGAAAATGTACTCACCTGTGGTCCATAGCTGTTGTACGAATTATGTCCCAAATCAAAGTCCAAATCGCCTATGTAGTACGAATTACCATGTCAAATGATAATTTACTTTAATTTGTTAAATTCTGAAATAATTACTCTAAAATTTTATTTTAATTCTATTATTCTGAATTTTAGATTAAATCTCAATTTTTTTCCAAAAAAATCGAATTTGCCAACTTGAGACTCGTAGAACACAAATCGAGACTTCCTGTTGACCAAATAGTCAACAGACATAAAATATAAATTTTTATCTATATTTATATAGATTTCCCTGCTACTTGAATGCTAGAATCGATGGATTCATAAACTCACAAGTTGGTAAAAAGTTATGGCCAATATGGGGCTCAGATGACAGTTTTGTCGGTTTCCTGACTACATCTAGGTTGCACAAATTTTATAAAATAGTAAAATAGAATATTTAATTTTGATAAATATATATATCATGGTTTATCATTTCATGTTTTCTAAACTTCAAACGGTTCATGATTTCGAGTTCGGAATCTCCCAAAATCTCGAAAATACAAAAATATGTCAGATTTCAGATAACTGTCACTCAATGAATTTTCTAGAAAAATAGGTTCAAAACTTTTTAAAATAAATTTATTGTTCGAAAAACTTACCTCTATATGGTTCTAACAAAAAATATGAGCGCATTTTGAGTCCGGAGCTAGGAGATATGGTGTTTCCAAGTCATCAAAACTTCTAAAAAATGAGGCTACATTTATGACAAATTTGGGTTATTTTTGGACGAAAAGGGCGGGAGGTTGGGGAAGAAAAAGATGAAAGTTGAGTTTAGTTCATAACTTTAGTAGGTATTTATAATGGTGGAGACTACTTAATTTGAATACGGCTAGGATTGTCTAATTTGGATAGGATTATGATCAGTTCAAATAATGATAGGATATGAATGAAGTTGCTTTCCTAGTTGACTTAGGATTAAGATTAATTTAAAATATATTTTGGAGTTTATCTCAATAATTTACAATCATAAATAGAATTAAAAATAATACAAATAATTTATATCTAATCTTATTTATATCTATTAACACTAAATTAGCAAATATCCAATATTAAGACTATATATATCCAAATAAATCCTAAATAATTCCAAAAAATTCTAATAAATTTCTTAAAATTTCAAATAAATTGTAGAAAAATATATTTAAGCATTTTAACTCATAAATAAATATTGGGTAGGAACAACATGCAAGTATGATCTTACAGCTAGTTATGGAAGCCCTAAAAATTATGTTTCCTATGTTTTAACAAAAAATCTAAAATGACCTAAATATGATTCTAAACCTTAATATGAGTCTCCATGAGCTATATGAACATTACTGTTATATTATTATCCTTACAAAACTACACTTAGTATTTTAAAATAAAATTCTCATAAAATTACAAGTGTATTCTAATCACTAATTGTGTATGGTAATTTGGGTAGCGGATGCTACAAAGTGTCGATGGCTAAACGCCCAAAAGGGGAAATGTACAATAATGAGCAGTGATCAAGCAACCCACTTGTGTCCTTCAGCGGCCATACGTCTGGTGCATTCCATGGTTCAGGAGGAAGTACGCTGGATCCTCGGGTGCTAGCTCTAAACCTGGCCATGTAAAACCAGTGGGGTTAGACCCCAAATAGCAAGTATCACAAATGAAGCACGAACGAAGAAAAAAAAGCCAGTACGAAATAAATATAGATATATAAATATATAGTTCTGTTTTGTAGTTTTGGTCCATAACCTATCAAGATACAACAATCTAACCACATAACCAAACAAGGATAAGGGTTAGACCATCGCACCATGATAGTCCATGTCCCTAAACTATTTAAGAGAAGATACAATCACACCCAAGTTAAATTTCATAATCGGTCAATCACTTGTACGGTTTGCTAGGTGGAGTATGGGTTATCCCAGAGATATTATGCATATAATAGGAATTCTCATATCGAACCATGTGCTAGCAGGGCTAGCAGAGCCAAGAATCATCGCATAGCACGTAGTAATTATGCATCGGTCTCTCGCAAGGCCACTGTGCTAAGATCGCATAAAACACATAGTACAATATAATAGTCAGATATCGATCCACTAATAAGGATTTAAACAATATATAATGGGGGCCAGCCTTCACTCCCCAGATGATTGAGGGTGGCTAGTTAAGCACAATCTCGGGATTCTGTCCCTCTAAATGCTCTACAAGTTTTAGTTGCATAGTTAACCCTACAGTTATCTAGAATCACATGGCGTGGTCACATGTTATTTCCCTTATATGTCGTACCACGGTACAGGCACACTGGATACGAATCCACTTTATTATTTGGTAGTTCAATTTTGGATTCATCCAGTGTGATGTAACAATTAACACAAGTTCTAGCCACGCTTGGTTATTGACCAACTCTTATGTCCATGTTGGAGAGGTTGAGTTATATCACATGTCGCAGTACACTTTTAGTATAAAATATGTAACATGATCGCGTGGAACACTTAGCTCATAGAAACACATAGCACGTAGTAAGTGTATCAGAACAGATACAAGTGGTCGAGTCAAGTTACCGATCATAGTAAATCATATGAGTTCTGTCAAATTGGAATGCATAAGTCAAATCATACACATAGATGGTGTAGTCACTTGGCACATGATCGAACTATGCACATAATCAGGTCAATACATGATCAATTTAGCATATAGTAATACTAAATCCATATACATATGCAATTACTAAGATCAACATATGAAATCATAAGGTCCAAACAAAATTCCAAAAAAATTAAGATTGACATATTTTAGAAAACTAGGAATAACTTTCTCATCCGAACCCCAAATGAGATGATTCAAACAGATTTGGAAAGGCAAAACAAAGATCTACAACTTTTATATTTTTAGTTTTAGAAGATTCTAGCTAAAAAATCAGTTAAATAGTCAAAAATAGCCATTCTAGTCATTATTCAAGCAGCACACTGCGCACGACAAGGTTCTGTGCATGGCGCACTATGCATGGCAAGAAATCTGTATGACGGAATGCGCGCGGCAAAGATCGTGCATGCGATGCACTGTGTGCGACAAGGAATTGTGTGCACGAAAGAAAATCTGTGCACGGCGCACTATGCTCGGCAAGGGATTGTGAGCGCGACAATAAATTATGTGTGCGGCAGAAAATTTGTGCACGATAAAAATTCTGTGCACGTTGCACTGTGTGCGACACTGTTCATCATCTCTGTCAGGACAGGTCCGAGAATATGAGTCAAGAACTTGTTTTCTTCATAAAATCTTAATTTTAACTCTGAATTAAGTGATTTAAAAGCCAAAATGCATGAAATTAATAGCTCTAACACATAGAACAACTAGTTTTTGGAAATAAAAAGTTTTAATAGATCAAAACCAAGAAAAACTCATTGAATCCATAAAAAATGAAGTTAGAAATATAGATTTACACTAATCCATCAATGAAAACTGAAAGCTCCAAGTATTAAACATGCTTAGAATCATAATACACACATATTTGACTAATATAATGGAAGGTTTATCTATTTCTCATGCAATGTATACTTGCCTATGGAGGGAGAGAAAAACCTAAGAGAGAGAAAAGAAATGGAAGAATGAAAAGAGAGAGAGAGAGAGAGAGAGAGAGAGAGAGAGAGAGAGAGAGAGGAGGGTTTATCTTATATATATATATATATATATATATATATATATATATATATATATATATGTAGGGTTGGGTGAATCTTGGTTCAAACCATGACCAAGTTCTATAATCATAATAAACCCATGAACCAAATTAAACCAAAGAATGGGTCTAGTCTCCGTGAATGCAACATCATTATCATACAAGTAAGAAATAATACGTTCCAAGTACGTATACCATAAACGGAGAGTGAAATCTCTATCCACTTTAGAAAAATATTGCCCTAAGAATTTGTATCTAAGTAAATCTAGAGAATTTAGGACAAGCATGATACTAATCTACTAACAAATTTACACACGCAAGAAATAACATCACAACACATATGTGATCACCTGATCACAAAATCTAAGATACGAAGGCATAAAATAAAATATACCTCCAGAATTGAACATGTGCGGGTATCAAGACTGAATATCATCTTCGCACTCCCACATTGATTCTCCAAGAGTGTGATGGCCCCAGGCAACTCGAATAAGAGAAATAGTCTGATTCTTGAGTACCTTCTCCCTTCGATCCAGAATGGATATAGGTTGCTCCTCGTAAGATAAGTTGGTAACAACAACTAATACAGAGTGATCGAGTATGTGACTCAGATTCAGAATATACCTATGCAACTGAGACATATAAAATATATCGTGTATCTCACGTAGCAAAGCTGGAAGGGCAAGATAAGCCATATTGTCCACCCATTCGAGGATATCGAACGGACCGACGTATCGCGGACTAAGCTTACCGCGAACCCCGAATCTAATGACTCCACGGGTCGACAAAATTCGTAAGAATACGTGATCGTCGACAAATAACTCTAAAGGTCTATGATGCTGATATGCCCAATGACGATGTCGATCTTGCACAACCCAAAGTCGTTCTCTGATCTGCCTGATAACTTTTACTGTCTGCGTGATCATCTCCGGGCCTAACATTTTATGCTCGCCAAAATTATCCCATGCTAGTGGTGACCTGCACTTTTTTTCATATAATGCCTCAAAGGGTTCCATCTGAATACTCGCTTGATAGTTATTGTTGTACGAGAACTCAACTTGGTGAAGGTGATATTCCCAAGATCCTCCAAAATCTAAGGTACAAGCTCACAATATGTCTTCCAATATCTGAATGGTTCTCTCTAATTATCCATATATTTGTGGATTGTAAGCGATACTGAATCTCAACTTGGTACCCAATCTCTCTTGCTAGCTTTTCCAAAAATGAGAAGTAAACCTTGTATCACGGTTTGACACTGTGCTTACTGGTGCATCATGTTGCCTTACAACTTGTCGCATATATAAATATGTCAACTGCTCTGTAGACTGTCCCACTCTGAAGGAAGAAAATGTGCTACTTTTGTGAGCCGATCCACTATCACCCAAACTGTATCTCGACTAGTCGAGGATCTAGGTAAACTGGTCACAAAGTTCATTATGATGTCTTCCCACTTTCACTCTGAAATAGGAAGCGGCTGCAATAACCCTGCCGGTCTTTGTTGTTCTGTCTTCACTTGTTGACATATCAGACATCGCGATACAAAGCGTGCTATTCCCTCTTCATTTTGTTCCACCAAAAGTGTTGCTTGATAACTTGGTATATCTTCGTGCATCCCGGATGAATGGAATACTGGGAACTGCATGCTTCATTCATAACTTCTTGTCGAATATCCCCGCTTGGTACACATAGATGGTTCCTAAACCTTTGTATTCCGTCCGCATCTAGTGTTAACTTTTTCTGAAGACCCGAATCACATTCTGCCCGTAACTTTTGTATCTGGGAATCCTCTACCTGAGCTGCCGTGATTCTCTCTATCAAAGTAGACTAGATTTGTAAGCTAGCCAGAACTCCTGTATCCAGTGAAAGCACTATCTTGATACCCATTTTCTATAAGTCTTCTAGAATGTGCTTATGAGTGGTCAATATTAATTCTCCACCTCTTTTGCTAAGTGCATCAGCTACTACATTAGCCTTGCCTGGATGGTACTGAAGTTCCACGTCGTAGTCTTTCAACAACTCTAGCAACCTTCTCTACCTCATGCTTAGGTCCTTCTGGGTAAATATATACTTTAAGCTCTTGTGATCCGTAAAATTTTTTCACCCGATCGTCATATAAATAGTGCCTTCATAACTTAAGTTCAAACACTACTGCTGTCAACTCTAAATCATGAGTCGGATAGTTCTGCTCATAATCTTGAAGCTGCTAAGATGACTAAGCTATCACCCTTCCATGTTGTATCTAAACACATCTGAGCCCCTTATCGGACGCATCACAATCTACTGTAAATTCTCTGGAACCTACTGGGAGCGTGAGAATAGGTGCAGAAATCAACCTCTTCTTCAACTCCTCGAATGATATCTGATATTTTGTTGACCAAACAAACTTAGCCTCTTTGCGCGTCAAATGGGTCAATGGTGCTGAAACCCTCATAAAAACTTTTAAAATCTCATGTAATATCCTGCCAATCCCAGGAAACTACGTACCTCTGCTACTGTCTTAGGAACTGACCAACTCTCTACGGCCTCAACGCTCTCCGAGTCTACAGCTACTACTGCTCCAGAGATGATGTAACCTAAAAATGATATGTGATCTAACCAAAACTCACACTTGCTGAACTTTGCATACAACTAGTGCTCCCTCAAAATCTGTAAGACCTTTCGAAGATGCTCTTCGTGATTTTCTTCGCTACTGGAATAGACTAGAATGTCATCTATAAAAACTACCATGAATCATTCTAGGTATGGCATGTAAATACGGTCCATCAAATCCATGAATACCGCTGGAGCATTAGTCAGTCTGAATGGCATAACTAAGAATTCATAATGCCCATATCATAACCTAAATATTGTCTTGGGTATGTCTTGCTCTCGAACTCTCACATGATGATATCCTGACCATAGATCGATCTTGGAGAAAACCTTAGATTTACTCAACTGATCAAATAAGTCATCTATCATTGGTATCGGGTACTTATTCTTCACTGTTACCGCATCCAGTTATCTGTAATTGATGTACAACCGTGTTGACCCATCCTTCTTCTTCACTAGAACTACTGGTGCTCCCTAAGGTGATCTACTGGTTCAGATAAACTTTTTATCCTTCAGCTCCTCTACATGTTGGTACAGCTTATCCAATTTTAACGGTGTTATTTGGTGAACCTTACATGATATTGGTCCTGCTCCGAGAATCAACTTTATACAAAACTTTACATCCCTCTCTGGAAGTAATATTGGAAGTTCTTCTAGGAATAAATCTAGGAATTCCTTGACTACCTTGGAAAACTGTTCTTTTGCTATCACTGTCGCTGCGATCATCTCTTCATGTTGATCTCCCACAGATCTATTAAAGATGAAGCCTTCCGTGCCTGGGATACTAAATAATATCCTACCCTTATGGCAATCTATCGTAGTATGAGTGTCTCTCAGCCAGTCCATGCCTAAGATAATTTTAAAGTTACCCATAGGGAACTCAATCAATCGTGTAGGTAATGAACGCCCGCACACTACAATTGGACATGCTATACACACCATACTAACTTCTATGAGCCAATTACCAATGAGTATGTTCAACCTCTCTAGTAATGCCTCAAACTCCAATCTAATACCCGTCGCATATTATACAGATATAGAAGAATGAGATACACCCGAATCAAATAATGCTACAGCAAAAAAAGATGCAATAGAGATGTTAACTGCCACCATGTCGTCAATGCCAAAGTCTCCTCCAGAGACAAAGTGAATGCTTGCCCTTAGCCCTTCCATGCTCCTTGTTGTTCTCCTTTAGAAATATTATTGTGGCCTCTGTTGGTCCTATTGTTGGTTCTGCTGTTGTTGGTACATCTGGGCTTGCGTCGGTAACAGACTATAAGCTGGTAGCCTTACTGCTATCGTTGGCCCTCGCTACTGGACTGCCCCTGGTGAGGGAAGCACCAACAACTGTTACGCCCTATTATCGGAATACGAAGACGGACATGGCCATCTCCCCCATACAAGGTATAGAACGCATGAGGATCACGCTTCCGGCTTATCTAAAGAAGCCTGTTTCTTAGTCTCTTTCCTTTCTTCTGACTTAGGTGGCATTACTGCTGAGGGTTGCTCCGTTTGGAAAAACACCTTGGTTGGATATTTTATAGGTTAAACGCTATGCACCTACCCATCGTACGATGGTCACGGCTATAGAAAGACAAGGGAGTGCATGCTACAATCAAATCTCATATGGTCTCAAAACAACTATGTCTTAATCATTCAAGCAAGTAACAACAACATAGAACATGTAAGATAAAGCCGTAAGGCGTCCCAAATGCTCCATCAAAATTTTCTAGGAATCTAGACCTCAAAAAGTTAGGCTATCATAGTGTTAATTGTTACACAACTGAGATTAGTTGCAGTCTGATTATATTATAATTGTGCAAAAGTAACTGATGCCCAGACAAGCCGACTAACAAGTGTCGGTGGCTAAATGCCCACAATAAAAGATTGTACAAAACTAGCAGTGATCGAGAAACCCACTTATGCCCTTCAGCGATTATTCGCCTAGTGCGCATCATTGTATAAAAGATAAGCTGGATCCTCTAGTGCTGGCTCTAAATCTGGACATACAAAACCAGTGGGGTTAGACCCCAAATAGCAAGTACCACAAGGAAGCATGAATGAATAAAAAACCCAGATCAATCATATAGTACAAGAGCCAAGAATTATTGGCGCGTGCCCATCTTCGGGATAACCTGACACTCCTTCACCAAACAAGGACAGAAAATGCCATGCCACCTGAGATAAGGTACGTCCCATGATTATAGTCAAGCTAAGATTCTGTGTCGAACTTTGGTCCATATTTTATCATAGCATAATGACCCAACTTCCTAACCAAGCAAGGACAGAAGTTGGGCACCATACTATGACAGTCCATGTCCCTAAGCCATTAGCAAAGTTATAATCACAAACAAGTCAGGTTAGAACGACCAAACAATATTATGACTTGTTATGTGGAGTCTAGGGTTATCCCAGATATAATAATAATAATAATAATAATAATAATAATAATAAGCATCCTCAGATTATGCCATGTCAAGCAGGGCTAACCAAGCTAATATTATATAGGCATGAAATTATGATTGCACCAGTTCTCCGTAGGGCCACCGCGCTAATAAATCAGTAATAGTTTTAACCTTCCTATAGGAAAAATGTTGGCTCAGTTTAAAGATAAAAAGGTTGAATATTGCACTCCACTACATGCGGATGATATACAATATATGTGGTGGCCAGCCTTGCATGCATAAAAATTATTATGGGATGACCCATCATGCACGATATCGGGATGTCGTTCCCTTCCCATGTTCTAATAAGCTTTTATGTTACCTAATTAACCTACAGTAGTATAGAATTTCCTACAGTGGCCATATGAATATTCTCCTTAATGATGTCGTACAGAGTAAGGGCACACTTGATAAGAATCCATTTTTAGTTATCAGGAGTCAAATCTGGATTTACCCAAGTGTAGATGCAACATTCAAGCAAGCAATAGCCAAGCCATGCTATGGTTCTGACCAATTATCCTTTTCATGCCAAAAATTCAGGAACATATAATATCATGCTCCGAGTATGAATCATCATGTCACTTTCAGTATACAAGTTGGCCAATGTCCCACACTCAGTATACAATAAAGCCGTTATAAACAGGCGAGTAAGAAAAGTGTATCGGCACAGACATAATAACCAAATCAGGATACCAAACCTATTAGTTGGTCACATAAATCACATCTTGATCAAGTCAGGAGTCAAAATCAGCCAGGAACCTAATATTTCATGTGATCGAGTCACGGTCATGAAATTCTCATTAATTCCTCAAATTTTAGAGTCATAGGTCAACAATCATGGTCAATCTTAGGAAGAAGCACTAATCTAGAATAGGCACCAAGAGCACAACATGACCTATGCATGCACAATCAATCACAAGAAGTCCTGGGTTGGCACACTTTGCAAGTGTAAATAGGTTAGTCAGGAATAGTGGCGCACAGAATGCGCGAGCAGATAACTATATGGCGCACAAACCTATAACACTAATATTTGCCATTAAAATTATCCTTGTTCAATAACAAACAAAAAGTAGAAGAAGTCCTAAACAGACAATCTAAGTACAATATTTAATCTGGATAGTGTGACGGTGAAGATCGAGCGCTATGGTGGCTCCTTTACTCCATTGAATGTCTGACGAGTAAGTGAGGGGTGCTCTTTTCTCTTCTCTCTTTATCGAGCTTGTGTGCACCTATGTAGCTCTCTGGAAGGGTCTGGTCTCTCTCTGAAGTAGAAAAAGTCAGCCTTTGGGATGTCCAAGTTGTTCCTATTTATAGCCATAATGCTGATGGGCTATAGGTGTCGCATGTCCTTCTGTTTGGTGGCCGTATGTGAGTCCTTCAACAAATACGGTTGCAATTATGGGCGCATAATATATGGGTTGAGTATAGGGCAGGCTGCCACATGAACTTTTTGTTGGGATTTGTTGTTGTTGGAGATCTTGACGGTTCTCTTCTTCTGTTAGCGTGACTTGGTCAGCTTGATATATGGCCAGCATTTAGTTGGAGAGAATTGCTTCAGTCGCAATATGAAGATTTGTTGTATGAGACACATGGTGTCTGGAACGCAGGGGGCCAAAGACGCATGGAACACATGGAGTCTAGAACGCAGGAGGCCAGAGACGCATAGAATGTATAAAGTCTGGAATGCATAGGGCCAGAGACTCATAGGATGCATGGAGTCTAGGATGGATAGGGCCAAAGATGCATGGGCTCTGGGACACATATGGCCTCGTACACGTGGCGCTGCACGCTTGTTAGAAGTCATTATTAGTCTGACGAGAGTTTCTTGTCGCTTAGTATGCTCACATTTTTTGAAGCGTTCAGAAAATCCTTTTTTTCAGGATTCTGTGTCAGACATAATCCTTGTGTCAGGCCTTTATGTGGCCAATGTTTAGAGTGCAAGGATGCAGCTTTTTCTCTGCGGCATGGTCATTCTGTGGCCTAGATTCTTCTGAGTCGAATGTGGGGTGCATGGTTGTTGGACGCATGGATTCAGATTTTTTATGCTTCTACAAGAACCCCTTTAAAGTTTTCAAACTGGTAAGTTTGGGATACTTTGAATAAGTAGCATGGCGGAGATAACTTTGGGCCGCATGGAGGGCGGGTCGCATGGACAAGTCTTTGCCAGGCTATCAAATATCTATTTAATGTAGGATTCGGCTCGATTCTCAAGTAAATTTCTGGGGACTCGGAGTCAACGGCCATTTTTGAGGAGATAACTGTAGATTACGCAAATTGAGACATCATATTCATCCTCATAACTGCCTGGTTCATCGCCTCGATCTTTTTACGCACCCAGGAGCCTATAAATAGGCGAGCTAGGGAGGAGGAGAGAGAACTCTCATCTCTTGGTTTCCCCCCTCTCTTCTCCAAAGAATATGTCGAGGTCTACTGTTTATCTCGTCAAGGAGTTTGTCAGGAGCGACGTCGATCCGTGGCCCCCTGATGCTAGCATTCTTTTTAGAGGTGAAAGCGGGTATCATGGTGGCAGGGACACACATAGAGACACAAGTACACGTCCTTACAGTGTGGATGATAAATCATCTAGAATAAGCGCAGGCCCCTGTAGAAGCATGTAAAATCTACAGGCCGCATAGAACTCATGCCACATAAAACATGATCTATGTGGCCAGATAGAAATCCACATAATAATATACATATGGCCAGAGCAACCAAGTAGAAAAGATTTTGCATAAAGAGATCCTAACATAGTCTCCAATATTTGACATAAAGTTCTGACAGCTTCAAATTCATGAATGGGCGGCATACAAAAAGACAGAAAGTCACATTTGCATTAATAGCCTCGATAGACGCATCGCCACATATCTTTCCATCTGCGACTTTGGCAATATACGGCCTCATCAACTTGTGGCTGCATCCTGGACGAGCATGCGGCTACGATGACCAAGGCCCAAAAGGACGCATATGCGGCTACAATGCCCTATGCGGCCTCGCCATTATGCGGCCCGAGTGTCCATTCGACCAAGGCCTGAAAGAGAGCACGTATGCGGCTACAAGACCCATACCGCCTCGCCATTATGTGACCAATTTGCTATGCGGCGTCCAGCTCACAAGATCTTTCTATTGTAACTGCAGTGATCTTCGTATAGTTGGTGCTGACTACGTGTCCAGCTGACCAAGTCACGCCCACAACGGGTTGATAACAACTCTGAGATCTCTTCAATAGCATATCTCAACTAAGTCCACGTAGCAATATTTCTATGACATGCGACGTCAGTTGCAACTGCATTCTGTTGAAGGAGCCTTACGTAGCCACTAAACAGAGGCATATGCGACATCCATAGTCCATTAGCACGATGGCTATAAATAGGAGCAACTTGAACATTCTAAGGGCTGGCTATCTGCAAACCTACTGTCAAGTAAAAGAGAAGAGCTTCCTCCTCCTGCATTGGATCATCCACGGATTAAAGAGAGTTGCTACACTCCTAACCCTCCATCGTCACCCCCTAGAAAATTAATTTGTAATTAGATTATCTCCTAGGACTTCTCTGTACTTTCTTATCGTTTGTTAATTAAATCAAGCTCTCTTAGAACTTTTAAATTTAATGACGAACAGCCCCACCCTCAAAGAGTCCTATCGTATAGCTGTGTAGTCATCTGTAACATGCTCGTAGAGCCTATCTGTGGCTTGGCCGCATGGATGAGCCATCTGCGGCTTTACTGCATGGGTGAGAATTTTTTTTGTTTGTGCGTGCTGACTTTGGCTATCTCGAGATATCCCCTCCTGCACTTGGCTGCGACTTGGGAGCGGATGCGGCCACTATACACTTTTATAACCTTTGTTGATACTGACATATATTCTCTTTATGCAGGTTTTACCACCTTTTATGGTGCCCAAGATGGAGCATGGAAGAATATCATAGAACCTGCCATTCGAAGAGAATGTCCCCCTTATGCGGCGGTTCCTCGTCAAGAATTGATCCAGGAGAAGTGGACTGTTCGCTAAGAACTGATCCAGGAGACGAGGATGAACATCCTGCGTCATGTGCGGAGCTATCTTATTTAATGTAGCGTACTAGCTACGTTTCTCCCCTTTTCTTTTATTTTGATTGAGGTGTTAGTATGTTCTCAAATGTAGTTTTCTTTTAGTTTCCTGTTTGGAATAAATAAAAAGATTTTTCCCTTTTGTTGGAATTATTCGTGTGAACTTTGGGTATTGTACTAGAGGTAATATGGACGTAGTATAATACCGCAATCTTTTAGGAACATCTCACTGGGGATCTTTGGTGGACCTATTACTTATTGCGCACTAGAGTGCAAGTAATAAGTTTGAAATAAAACCCTGCCAGAGGTAATATGGACGTAGAAAGTTTTGTGGACTTAACACCGATGACGTACCTAGAGTTGAGTACGGGTGATAAGTTGAGATGACAACCGATATAAGAGATAATGTGGACGTGTCGATAGCCAATCCCAGGAGGTTTGCTCAAAGGTACGAAAGATATGGAAATCTCCATTGGGGAGGATATGAAAATGATAGCTCAGAGGTAACGTAGACGTGAGCTAATCGATAGTCATATCGAGAGGTTAGGCACGATCCCGGTATTTTTGGTGGAAGGAAAAAAGAAACGAGCCAGAGATAATATGGACGTGGTTATTTTCTTTGGATAAATAACATGGGCAGCTCATAGTTCAGAGGTAATATGGACATAAACTATTTGCTTTCATTGAGGACATCCCTCTGGGGGATCTTTGGTGGACTTATTACTTCTTTCGCACGAGAGTGCAAGTAATAAGTTCAAGATGAAACCCTATCAGAGGTAATATGGATGTGATAGATTTTATGTGTCACGTCCCAGTCCTAAAATATATGGAACTAGGTCACGTGGCAATAGCCAGCTGTCACTTCTCCGCGAATATCCCAATTTAATGGATCCAACGAAGAGTGCTACGCTGTCCTAAATACTAACATGTCCCATATAAATTAACAACATGTAATCTAATCTCATCCATAAAAGTAAACAGCAAGAATGTACTTGTAAAACCCATATTCCTAGAAATCGTATTAAGCTTTTTTTATTTAATTATTAATTGAATTATAGTAATTAGTGGCTAATTAGGAGAAATAGATTTTTATTAATTTTTATTTTAGGTGTCCGTGCACTTAGGGGACTTATGGGACCATCAGAAATTTTTTGGAATTTATTTTATGTAGGAGACCCATTGAGCAGTTGCTAGCTTAATAATGTGCATTAATATAATCTAGAATTTTTCTATGAGTATATATATATATATATATATATATATATATATATATATATATACAAATATATATATATATATATGCATATATATATTTAATTAAAAAAGTATTATAAAAAAGAAAAGAAAAGAAAAGAAAAGAATAATAATAAACTAATAACTATTACTATAAGCAAACCAAAGCAAACCATTACAATTCCCATGCAAACCAATTCCACAGCCGCCCCTTTTTCATTAATCAACAGACTCATTTGTGAGCCAATTCCAACACCACAGCAAAACCCAACCACGTTAGCAAGACCCCCACGCGGCTTCTAATACAAACCCGCCTCCTCTCTCTCCCTATTCATATATATATTAATATTCTATTTCTAAAACCCTAACCTAAATCATCCAGACTCTCCCTCTTCCCATCTAGACCTAGTGAGCGCCACCACCGTAGCCGGAGAACCCCGCCAGGCCATCCAAACCAATCCCGATGACCGCGATCCCGCGCACTGTAGATTTCCACAGCGAGGTACCTGTGTTCTGGAGATATTTTCCGTCGACTCGCTCAACCAAATGCCACCCCGTCTTCACCGATATGCTCACCCCTTAACCCTCTTCCATATCTGTATGATAGTAGACCTCGAACAACACGTAACCATTGTAAAGCATGAAAAATACGCCGGATGGCTATACGCAGCATATTAGTGTAGAGCAGCGTAAGCAGAGGCCTTCAAAGCCATCAAGCGTGCAACAGAGCTTTTTTCTGCTGAACACAGCGTAAAATATAAGCTCAAAGGACCATCCGCGTAAGGCAGTACGTTCAAGTCGCTTCAGCGTAAAACAGGGTGCTTAATCGCCTCCAGGGCGTAAAACTCATCCTCTTTCAGAAGCAGCATTGAGGTGTACAAGAGACGCTTCGTATTCTCCGAAGTGAACCTGTCAGACCCTGCAAGGAAGATCCTGCAATAAAACTGACGTCTGGACTTCTGACAAAGGGATACGGCTCGACTACCCAGACGACGGCTATAATGATGGCACAACACTGCGACCCAGGCTGTCATTTACCGCCATCCCTTTTGTGTAAACTGCTTTTACAAGTACGAAGGGATACGCTGCCTTATTTTACATAGGCAGACATGAGCTGTTTACGTTCTACAGTAGACAAACTGCCTGCCACATCAAAAGCTGCACTCCGTACGGGGTTTGAGGCACGTCTCTGTGTCCAATGCACAGAGCGATGACAGTTGCTCGAGGCACGTCTCTATGTCTAATGCACAGAGCGGTGACAGTTTCTCAAGGCACGTCTCTGCGATTGATGCGCAGAAGGGGTTGCAGACCTTCAAAAACACGCCTCCACATTTAATGCACAGGATGGTGGCAAATCTCGGCATTTAATGTAAGAGATTTGATTATATCTTCAAAAGCCGTAATTCTGGCTAAGACGTCCACATCAGCACTCTGGTACGGTACGCAGCAGCTTCTACGCCCATCCAGCTCCTGTGCTCACTCGACCTCTATGACCACTCGGCTTCAACGCCCATTCGGCTTCTACGCCTACTCGGCCTCTATGACCATTCGGCTTCTACGCCTACTCGGCCTCTACGACCACTCGGCTTCTACGCCTGCTCGGCCTCTATGACCACTCGGCTTCTACACCTGATCGGCCTCTATGACCACTTGGCTTCTACGCCTACTCGGCCTCTATGACCACTTGACTTCTATGCCTATTCGACTTCTACGCCTATTTGGCTTCTATGCCGGTTTGATAACTATTTGGCTTCTATGCCATGGTGACAGACATTTGGCTTCTATACCAACCTCTTCTACACAATGGATATCTACCTACGTGGCTTCTACGCCGTGATCTTCGTAGCGATTATACGCGTTTTGTCCCTTAGTTGGACCCGCGTCACACACTCATTCAAAGGATCATCTATACGCAGACATTGGTTACTTTAACCGTTGTATAAAAGGGTGCTGTACTTTCCACTTCTCGGTTTCTACACCGACGGAGTGGTCACTGTCACTAAAACTCTATAAATAGAGACCTCTATCAATGAGGAACAAGGTCAGAAAATTGGTCAAGAAACCAATATCAGATCCAAGGTCAAAAATTTGGTCAAGAAACCAATATCAGATCCAAGGTCAAAAAATTGGTCAAGAAACCAATATCAGATCCAGGTCAAAAAATTGGTCAAGAATACCAATATCAGATCCGAGGTCGAACTTCCAAGAAAGATCGAACCATAGGTCAAGAGAGAGGGGGGAGAGAGAGAGAGAGAGAGAGAGAGAGAGAAGAATCTGGATCTCAGGCAAAGAGTAGGAATCGACGACTTTGGCATCGTGCATCCACCCTCTTCTGCAACCTTCGAAGCTGCTTCCTGTCTTCTATGGCACTTCTTCAATATCGTGTGGTCCAAGGGCTAAAGTGATCGACTGCAGATCAGATACCTATAGCAATATCTACCCAGATTAAATAAATTGTACTCCCATATCCTTGTATAGGATCAAATTGTACAAGTTTGTTTGTAAACCAAAGAAGGCGGGTTTCGTATAAACCCCATCCTGAATATATTTTTTATTCTTTCGTTTAATACCACAAACAAGATGGCGACTCTGCTGGGGACATCTTTCTCTTCTGATGAGGAAGTAATTGCTCAACACGATGCAGTATCTATAGGAACCATGAAGAAGACACTGGTCGTCCAATTCGACCAGTCTGCCTACGAAGACATGCTTCGAACCGGGGGTAGCTCTCACCCTCTCTCCGTCCAAGACAACAGGAAGCTGCGCAAGGTCTGGATGCCCAAGACATCCTCTACCATTCCTATGGACTCTCCGATCTCTCCGACCTCTCCGACCAATGAGGTTGTAGCATTGCTCCCTCCGTGCCCTGTACGTAAAATTTAGTCTCCCGCTACGCGCGGTACAGATGAAACTTCGGGCAAAGCCTCAGCGCTAACCCAGCAGTATCCACTGCGCTCTACGCGTAGAAACCAGTCTCCCACTACGCGCAGTACAGACAAAACTTTGGGCAAAGTCTCAGCGCTAACCCAGAAGTATCCACTGTGCTCTACGCGTAGAAACCAGTCTCCCGCTACGCGCGGTACAGACCAAACTTCTGATGATGCCTCAGCGCCAAATCGGAAGTATAAATCATGCTCCGTGCGCAAGACAATATTTGACCTCTACGGGGAACCAGATGAGCGCTGTGATTTCTGCAAGGGAAAACAAGCGGCAGAGTACTTAACTTCTCGGCCTTTATGCCAGCGAGGGAGCAATCTGCCTACCCTCCGGATTACGCGGGAAGCTGACGGTCGACTGAGGACCTCTTCAGCTTTACGCCAGTCTGAGCAAATCTCCAAATTACGCCAGGCGAAGTCCCACGACGTAAAGCAAGCTCAGGTTACGGAAAGACACCCTCCCCGGGGATTATCCGCCACCCAGATGGCCAATCTGTTGTACACAGATGGCATATGGAAAACCATGGTGCCCAATCTCCGTATGCCCACTGATGGGAACAGAAGGAACAAGCCGTCGTCTTCTTCCTCTACTCCTCTTGACTTGCACAAATATCTAATCCAGAAGCGTAAGGAGAGGGGACCTTCCAACATGTCTATTACGCCCCCTGGCGAGCAATATTGTAATAGTCATAAAATTGTGATTGACTGCTGCTGTTCTAAAGCAAAACGGTCAGTTTTTGACCGATTGAGCTACTCTCTGTCTTTTCAGGAAGAAGAGCCCGCGCATGCATCCGTGAACATGGCTTCACACATACCTAGAGGAGGGTCGAGCTCAAGATGTCATCCCTCTAGGCCTCCGAGCCGAAGGAGATTCGAAGACCTCCTCCGGAACACTGAAGCTGGGGTATTCCAAAACACCCGTGCAAGGTCACAGCAACCAGCTTTGTACTCGTCTGATTCCGACGCTGGGTGTCGCCAATCTCCCGGATCAGGTGCTGAGAGTATAGAGTCGACTTCTGCAGCGACCTATACTAATCCTTCGATGACGCCCAAGAAAATGGGAGTTTACGCCGTTGAAGATGAACGCAAGGAAGCTTCGCCATCAAGAAATGCGGAATAACGCATCACTGTACTGGAGACATCTCTGAAACAAATGCAATCCATAATGGAGAACATGCACCAGATGATGCTAACTCAGCACGCAACTGCCCTGACTCAAGCTTCGGTCCCGCCAACACAGATACGTATGGGGGTGGACTTACCACCATCCAACCCAAGCCAAGAGCCTGCTCTAGATCAAGAGTCAGCAGTTCCTCCGCTTCCTCACTCAGAGAATATATTACCCCCCGTTGGAGTCATGATACAACCAACTCCGCACTACACCGTAGTCCCGCCTCCAACTGAAAATTCGATACAGGCAGTACGGGAGTTGAAAGCCCAGTTTGACGCCTTGAAGCACAAAGATCAGCTCAAGAAACTGGGAATCAACCAGCCTTACCCAGCTATCTGGGAAGAGGTCACTTTCCCTCCGAGTATGATGACGGTGTTGCTACAAGGGAACGACGCCCTCCTCACTCGGGTGTTCAAAGGCTGCCTCTCAGGAGTAGCCTATCAATGGTACCGTAGCTTGGCGAACAACTGCATTACTTTCTTCGAGGACTTCAAAGCTTTATTCTTCACGCAATTCTACGAGGGAGGAATGGACATGTCTATGTCCTCTCTTATCGAAGTCAAGTAGAGGGAAAAGGAGGACATTCGCACCTTCGTCGAATATTTTCGTCAGGCCACCTTACAGATGCCTCAAGGAGTTCCAGACTCTGCGTTAGTAGACATTTGTAGGAAGAACCTCCTTCCCGTAGTCTCGGTGTTTACAGGACCATATCAGTTCCATGATTGGCCCTCGTTCATCATCTCGGCAGCGGCCGTCGAAGACAACAGTCGCAAGGCGCACGACAATGGCATTATGATCTCCGCCTCTGACAGAGGCAAAAGGTCATCTCCCAGCAGCGACCATCCTCGCAGCTCTAAGGGAAAAGAAGCTCTGGCGATCAATACATCCAGAAAAAAGACTGCGGCGACCACGCAGACGAGACCCGGGATTTCCAGGCCCGTCGAAGTCTACTCTTTTGACGACGATGATATCTCGAGTATATTCGAGTATCTCATCAAGAGTGGCAAGATCACCCTTCCGGAGCTAAGGCGGCCCCAAGAAGTCGGCAGTACTGACGACCCCAAATACTGCATCTTCCACAGATACGTACACCACCCAACGAAGGCGTGTTACATACTGAAAAGGAAGATCCAGGGGTTAATCGATGCTAAGGCTATCACTCTGCACAATATGGAGAAGACAGTCACGGCCAACATGATCTCTCTGCGGTTTGGCAATCTGCCTTCCCAAAAAGTCTCGGACGGTGTCACACCCATTTCCCGGACCACGATGAACAACATCAATCTTCCTCCAGCTAGGGGTCAAAATCATGACCTGGTACCCCTAACCACCCGGCAGGGCGAGATTATGTGGGTTCATCCAGATTTAGTGTCAGAGCTCGAGGAGGAGACTAAAGCTACTAAGGCTACGTCTAGAAAGAACTCCCAATGCAAACCATGCCATATGATCACAACTTCTTCGCCATCAGACGAAGACGAGGTATTTGCTGCAACCCGTTCAGGGAAAGCCTACCTCAACGACTATGGAGCAAGTCAGGAAGATGCACCGGCGGACGCTTCAACCGCCAAACCTTCAGGACCAGGCCCCGTCGTACCAGATGCCAGCCCTTCAAAATTGACTCCGGCGGACAAGCGGAAGCAAAGAGAAGTGCGCTTTGATAAACCTGTGAAAAATATTCCAAACAAAGGTTTTGAGAAGCCCTACAACTTCGACATCCTGGCCCAACTGGCTAATACACCAGCCAGGCTCTCCATCTTTGAGCTACTCAGGCTCTCCCAAGACACTCGTTTAGCCCTGAGTGAAGCGCTGATGCAGGCGGAGGCATGCTTGACCCAGCTCAAGTCCCCCGACGAAGAACCAGTGGCGTGTCCTCAATGCCATAGCGTGATGGAGGTGGTCCCAAATATTACTTTCACCCAAGACGACATGCTGTTAAAACATAACAAGCATGACATGACCGGGTACGTCGGTTCCATGGAGGTCGATCGGATTCACATAGATCCGGGATCGTCGATCAGCATCATCCCTCACAGTATGCTCAGACCGTTGAGGATTCCTACCAGCGAATTGGCTTACACCTCCACTACAATCGTGGGTTTCAATGCCGGAAGAAGTAAGCCGTTGGGGAAAATTTGCCTGAGGATCCAGATTGGCAACCTCAGATCGGTGGCCACGTGTTACATCATCGATTCAGAGGTGTCCTATAACATTTTGTTGGGAAGACCGTGGATCCACGACCACAACATCGTTCCTTCAACTCTACATCAATGTCTCAAATATGTAGACCCCCAAGGAACGGTACAAACGGAGGTTGCTGACCTAAACCCGTTTAAAGGAGTAGAATCCTACTATTCCGATGCCGTATTGTACTCTCAAGACCACACGAAAGAAGTGTCAGGCGAGGCAGGGAAGGAATCCTACCGGGAGCCAGAAGAACCCTCTGCCGCACTACTGCTGTCAATCAGAGTGAAAGGACGAACCACTCGTCCAAAAGCCATGGAGCCTATGGCTATTCACCTGAACAAAACCAGATCAGGAAAAGGGAGTGATCCTCTAGTGGTCACTTTGAACCAGAAGCCTCCACCCTTGGTCATCAACCTTCGGCGCAACGGGCGGCCGACCGATATAAATGCGACCAGGAATGGAGTTCCAGATGATAATAAATATCCTCTTTTCCAGTACGTTAACGCTCAAATTCCAAATTAGGAATCCACTTCCCGTGACGAGGTAGAACCCATAGCACAAAAATTCTTGGAAGTTATGAACTCCTACCGTCCGTATGTCTGGGAAGTAGCGTCATCATCCAACGTCGTCACGACATATGGACCACATGAGGATTCTATCTTCATTGTCCCACCTACCTGCAGCAGCCAGCGTTCAATAGTCTTCGGCCGCATACGCAATCAACCGGCTATCCAGGAAGATTCTTTCAATGACGATACTGGAAAAATGCAAGTTCACCAATACAGCCCGCAAGCGTTGAGGATCATGCAAAACATAGGCTACGACTTGGAGCGAAAGCCAGGCCTCAACTACGGAAGAGGCAGACGAACGCCGCTGCGCGGTGACCCCTACTATCAACGAACTCATTTCGGGTTGGGATATGCCACCTCCTCTAAGTCGGACGAGGATATCTTTTCCTCTTCTCAGAATGGCTCATCGCCCTCCGACTCACCTGACGCTCTCGAGCAAGCATTATCAGCAAATATGGTGGTGGCAGATCCCTTTGAAGCAGACGAACAGGATTCTGAGCCATTTGAGAATGACACTTGGGCTCAACAAATGGATACGCAGTGAGAATTCTGCTTCGAGCAGAGGGAACCTTCCACCAAAGATGAAGTTATCCAGGTTGATGTTGGGGGTGAACTTTCGCTAAAACCGATATTCATCAGTAACAATCTTTCCCCAGCTGAAAGGGAAAAAGTTATCCAGCTGATAAAAGAATATATCGACATCTTTGCGTGGAATTATGAGGACATACCGGGCCTTGACCCGAAGGTGGCTACTCATAAACTCAATATATTGACCGACTAGAAGCCTATGAAGCAGCAGCAACACCGGTTCCCCCAGACATGATGGACGCCATCAAAGCTGAAGTTAAGAAGTTGATAGCCTGCGGTTTCATCCGGGAAGAACAACATCCCGACTGGGTCGCCAATATTGTCCCAGTCATGAAGAAAAATGGGAAAATACGTATCTGCATCAATTACCGAGATCTGAATGCAGCCTGCCCCAAGGATGAGTTCCCTCTTCCCATCACAGACATCATGATCGATAACACCTGCGATTTTGAACGCATATCTTTCATGGACGAATTCTCAGGATACAATCAGATCAAGATGCATCCTGAAGACGAGAAGCACACTGCCTTTCGGACCCCGTTGGGAGTATATTGCTATACGGTCATGCCCTTCGGATTGAAGAACGCCGGGGCTACATACCAACGGGCTATGAGTAATATATTCCATGAGCATATATGCAAAACAGTAGAATGTTACGTGGACGACATAGCCGTCAAGAGCCGCCTCAAAGATGATCACATTCAAGACTTGAGGACGGTATTCGGGTTAATGCGCCAACATCAACTCAAGATGAACCCTACGAAGTCCTTTCTGGGTGTATCTAGTGGCAAATTCCTGGGATTTGTCATCACTGCCAAAAGCATCCAAGTGGACCCTGACAAAGTCCAGGCCATCGTAGAAATGCGACCGTCCCGTAATCTGAGGGAACTCCAGGGATTTCAAGGCCGTCTGGCTTATATTCGGAGGTTCATATCCAACCTCTCGGGAAGATGTCAGCCCTTTTCGCATCTCATGAAGAAAGGTGTATCCTTCGTATGGGACGAAACCTGTCAGCAAGCATTCGGGGATATCAAACGCTACCTCACCAGTCCGCCGGTTCTGGTGCCTCCCGTCATGGGAAGACCATTCTTGCTGTACGTTCGAGCGATGGATCATTCGCTAGGAGCATGCTATCTACTACCTCAGCAGGATGATGGTCGGAGCCGAACATCGGTACAACCCAGTAGAGAAAGAATGCTTGGCTCTGATGTTCGCTATCCAGAAGATGCGACACTATGTCACCGGTCAGACTATTTATATCATCTCCAGGATCAACCCTCTTCGAGTACTGATGAGCAAGCCAAGTGCTCTTAATTTCTGACTCGTGACTTGGGCGATACTGTTAACACCATATGACATGGTATACGTCCCGCAGAAGTCCATCAAAGGCCAAGCACTGGCTAACTTCCTAGCTGCTCATCCGATCCCGGAGGCCTCCAAATTATACGAGGACATTCCCGACGAAGTTGCAGAATGTAATTCTGCAATGGAAAGTGACGCATGGCAACTGTTCTTCGACGGCGCCTCCAGGACTGGTCCCCAGGGAAACGTGGTTTCAGGGGTAAGAATCGTCCTGGTCACTCCTGATAAACTCGTCATCTACCGAGCATATTCTCTTAGCGAGCCATGCTCCAACAATGTGGCAGAATACAATGCTCTGCTAATCGGGCTCCAAGTCGCCAAAGAGCTGGGGGTCATTTTCCTGGAAGCTTTCGGTGATTCTCTGCTTATCGTCAATCAAGTCAGAGAAATATATGAAGTCCGAAATCCAGACCTCATCCCCTATCACCAAGCAACGGTCGAGATAGCCATGGCATTTAAAGAGTTCTTCCTAGAGCATATACCTCGATCTCAGAATCTGGAAGCTGATGCCCTAGCCAGTCTAGCTGCGGATTTAGCCACTCCTATAAGAAGGCAGATTTCGGTAATCCTTCTTAACAGAGATTTATTCTGTGTGAAGAACAACTTTTACATAGAACGCAGCTACATTGTGAACACAGATCCCCCTAGAAGAGACTGGAGAAGTCCCTTCATAGATTTTGTCGCATACGAAATCTTGCTGGAGGACCCCAAAGAAGCAGTATCCGTCAAAAGACGATCATTACGCTTCTACTTCGATGCATCTTCACAATGCCTATATCGTCGGACCTACAACGGACTACTATTGAGATGTCTCTCTAACGACAAAGCACGACAAATTATCCGGGAAGCTCACGACGGCGTATGCGGAGCGCACCAGCCCGGTCCTAAGCTACATGATCGTATCAGGAGAATGGGCTATTACTGGCCCACTATGATCACTGACACGATCAACTATGTAAGATAATACAGAGCTTGTCAGGTTCATGCAGACTTCATACACCAACCGTCTGAATATCTATACCCTACGGTTGCATCCTGGTCTTTTGAAGCATGGGGTATGGATATCATTGGTCTTGTTCACCCGTCTTCTTTCAGAGGTCACCGGTTCATACTGGCCATCACGGATTACTTCTCCAAATGGGTAGAGGCGATCCCTCTTGCTGAGGTAAAGGCATCTAATGTAATCAGCTTCGTCAAGCATCACGTCATTTATCGCTTTGGGATTCCCTGAAGGATAATCCATGACAATGGACCTCAGTTCATCAGCCAAGCGTTTCATCAATTTTGCGATAAAAATTGGATACATAATATTGCCTCTACGACATATTATCCAGCTGCTAATGGTTTGGCGGAAGCTTTCAACAAAACCATTATCAAACTCTTGAAGAAGTTTGTCTCTTCAAACAAAAGAGATTGGGATGAGAAGCTGGGCGAATGTCTCTGGGCGTACCGCATAACGGTATGAACACCAACAGGTTGTACCCTATTTTCACTGGTCTACGGGAGCGAAGCAGTTCTTCCCATTGAAATCCAGATCCCGTCACTCAGGATAGCCGTGACTAATGAGCTGACTCAAGAAAAGAATGACCTGTTAAGGCTTCAAAAGCTAGAAGGATTAGACGAAAAACGCCTCCAAGCTCAACAGCGCATCGCGCTCTACCAAGCACGCATTTCCAGAGCTTTCAATCATAAAGTAAAGGAAAAAGTGTTCAAAGTCGGCAAGCTAGTTTTAGCCGTAAGAAGGCCGATGATTCTTACTCACAGGAGTAAAGGGAAATTTCAGCCCAAGTGGGAAGGCCCTTATGTGATCGAGACAACGTTCTCGAACGACGCTTACAGGTTAGCCCAGCCTAATGGAGACCTGTTCATGGCTCCTATCAACGGTAAATTCCTGAAGAGGTACTATGCTTAAACCTTCTCTACTCAAGTGGAATATAGCAAGAATCTCAATTCTGACAAAACTACTTCCAAAACGAAACTAGTTAGGTCATATTCTATCATGTTCGTATGACCTCTGAATAGGTATGTCCTGCTAGAAGTTTATCGAGAGTCTATCACGTCCATACTACCTCTGATATCACTCTCGCCCAAACCTGTCATTTACATTCCGAAATAATGGGTCCACAAAGTCAGAAAAGATTCGCTTTATTTATTCCCGAAAAGAGCAGAATTACATTGGGGAAGCAAAAAGAAGAAAGGGTACATCATTGTGGGGGAGCGATCAGATCGCGAATCAGCTTCGCTAGTGCAGCTACCCTCTCGTCCTTGGAAACCAAGGCATCAGCACGGGCCTGTTCCAGCCGTGCCTCGGGATTGTTCGTAAAGGACAGTTCGGCCCTTGCCCAAAGAGAGCCAGCTCGGGCAGCTTCTGCACGCTCCAGATCCCGTTGGGCTGTGCTCAGTCGACCAATCGCTACATCTAGGCCTGCCAACGACTGAGAAGCCCACTCCTCTGCCAGAGCGAGTTTTTCCTTCAACTTGCGGGCCCTCGCTATATTTCCTTCATGCTCGGATTGGCACTTCGTCTGAAGAGCAAGAGCCTCCTCCACGACAGCTTTTCTTTTATCCATCTCTAGCTTATGTGCTTTGATGGAGTTATCTAGGCTCTCCAGCTGTTTGGTAAGCCGCGCAGTCATGAAGTCGTATCTGGCCTGGACCTCAGCTTCAAAACTGCCCCGAGTCAGCTGCAAGTATTCGTTAATAGGTTGTTCCAACCCATTAACCATCGCCTCCAGGGCATCAGCTACCCCAGAATCGCCGAACTCCCTGACCGCCCCAATCGAAAACTGGAAAGCCTTCTTCAGACGCTCAAAATCCAGATTCTTCACCAACACCACTGATATCAGCATTTTCAAACTGGTGTAAAAGAGGCTGGTATACAGCTCGGTCAGCGCAACCAGATCTGGTTGAACGCCAGGAGTGGCCGCGATATTGGCGAGTTCCCCTCCAGGAATGATTGCAGATGAGGTGGCCACAACCGCCACCTCGACGGGTAGTGCGACCGAAGAAGGTGCGACAACGACGGTCGAAGTCATCGGCATACTCGCAAGAGGCGAGGTCACGATAACGGGTTCGTCCTCCTCTTGAGGTGACAAAACTACTCCGGGCAAGCTGGCCCCCGAAGGTATTTCCTCTTCGAAGTCGAACGCCTCCGTATCATCGCCAGGAGCCCGAGCAGAGCCAGAAGGCGCTTCAACGATATACTTCCCGTGGACGCCATCCCCTGAGAAGAGGACAAGAAAGTTGATATCAATATGATAGTAATCTTTCTAAGAGGAGACATAAAGATGACCTTTACCCGTAGCCAACGGTATATATGCCGCATCTGCAGCCGATGTAGCTATATCACGCCTTAATGATGCAATACGAACTGTCATACCTGGAGAAGGAGGTGGGCCAACCGACATCGTCAGGAGCTCTACCAAGCCTTCACCAAGATGCAGTCGAGGTTCGTCAGCTGGAATCTCACTAGTCATGCTCACGGACGCGGCAGGAGTTTCATCCGTTGCTGGTCTAGGGAAAGATTCTCCCATTTGCCTCGGCCACGCAGGTAATTTTATTCCACTACCGGAGGTAGTGGCAGCAACGACAGCCTCAAGCAAGAGTTCTCCGGCACCACCAGCCAAAACTGAGGGTCCCTCTCCAAAAGGCGGGGAACCTCCAATCAAAGAAATACCCCCAACAGGAGAGACAGCAGGTTCCTCTCTAGGAGCCTCAATGCCAGGAATCCAGAGAGAACGATTAACCGTCTTCTTCTTCCTCTTGCGAGGGGAAGTCTGCTTCGAGGCATGAGCCCTTCGCTTCCCAGAGACTGCCAAAGCCCCCGCAGGCGGAGGCACTTCACACCTCGGCACCGACACCAGAGGCTCATCCGGAGTGACGGACTCCTCACCCTCGTCAGACGAAACCGAGGGGACTTCGACTCTTCCCCCAGGCTTGGGAGAAGGCACCCTAAAGCTTCCACGTATGTCAAAATCGCGATGGAAGGTGTTGATCGCCACGTAGAACTGGGCATACGAATGGAGGATGCGTAACTCCGTGGAGAGTGTGACGACCAGCACGATAAAGATTGCTCCCGTGCAACCCATGATAAAATACTGCCATCCTCTGGCTCCATCAATGAGTCTGCCCCTGGACCTGAAGCTAGTGACGGCATTGCCCACGTGCAGCTGATCGTACCCAAACTGCCTGGCGAACAAACTGGGCAAGTAAGGCTCGAAGAAGCAATGATCTTCGCTTCGGTACAGCAAATGGGAGGGTCTGATATAGACCAACCAATTAAAAACTTCCGGAGAAAGATTGGCCTTCTCACCACCTAAATCCTCAAGCCTAATCCTCGACTGATTGCGATGCACAGAGGGGACAGTACAGAGGAGCTTCCAGCAATGACCGAGGCTCAGCACCAGCCGACAGTCTAAGACTGTGTTCACGTTCCAGAGGGAGTCCTTGTAGTTCAGCAAGAAACTACCCCCCGTGCAACTACCAGGGCCGGGAGTGTCACCCCCACTTTTTGGATTAGGGGTATTTTCGTCTTTTCGTAATTAATGAGTAAATGATTTCATGGTAATCAATTTTATTAAATTTACAGTAACCTTAATTGATTGTTGCACTTTATCGGTATTCGATAACTAGGACGCTACGCTAGTTTTGTCTTCCATCAGATTCGCACCCTTGTCCTAGATACGCTAAACCGTTAATCAATGCTTGTGTCCCACGTAAATCCAGCCCTTTATACTCCTATATAATTGTAGAACGCATCCTTGCATTAATTTTGATTAAACAAACAATAAACCTATTTCATGCAAATTTCCGTAAATTTATTAAACCTATTTTCCTCTTTTTATTATATTTTCCATAAATTTTGGGATGTGCAATTTAACATCAACTCCTTGAAACCATGGCCTCCAAACCCCTTAGACCACTACAATTCTCGTAATTTCATTAAACCCATTCGAACCCTAGCCCATTGGAATATCTCTATAGCAAGCCAAGGCCTTTTTTCTAGTGTCGACCAAGGTCAATATATTCTAGGTCAAACCAAACACCAATATATATATATATATACATATTCCTTTCCCTTTTTATTTTTCCTTAAACCCCCAACCCTAACTCAGCCGACCCCCTTTCCATCACTGTTCATCACCTCTCAGTTTTTGCCGCCGCCTGACCGGAGACTCGCCGAAGTCGTACCTGAGACCGTCGCCAATCCCTGCCAACCCACTGTGACGACCGGTGATCCAACCAACCCGAGCACCTGCACTCGGTTCCCTGGCTCGTCGACCACCCGCGCCTGACTGACCCGCCGAAGCATCCCGTTTGTCCACCTCGACTCGTCCCCGTGGGCTCGACCGAACTGCCGAGCACCTTCGCTGTCATCCGGAGCAGCAGCGACTCGACCAACTGCCCGACCACCGACGCTTGGAGCTTGACCCCGCTGCTGCAGCCGGAGCCTGCCTATCCCGACTCTCCAGAGCGCCTGAGCAGCGGTCCCGCTGCCCAGTCCGACTGTGCACCCCCGTGCACGACGATCGGCCTGCCTCGTCATCTCCGCCCCGTCCACACGTGCAGGTTTGACGTGAACCTAATCTCGTTTGAGTACGCATGTACGTATGCATGCATTAGTATACGTATGTATCGGTATATACATATATGTACATAGTTGCATACGTATAGGTATATAGATATTATATGCTCTAAAATAATATCTATACATGCCCCTATATGTATTATAAGTATCCTAGTATATATACTTAATAAATTATATGCATGGTATAAGTTTGATAGTATATATAGACATAGATAATTGATTAATATGTATCAGTATACGCATATGAACATGCATAAGGTAGACTCTATTAAGTAGCTAAAAGCACATATCTATTAAATTGAATTAGTAGTGTTGATGTTTATGATAAACAATAATAGGCATTATATGCCCATGTACTAGGTGACCCCGTAGCATGATAACAGACTGCCAAATGTACACTGATGTAGAAGCATAAAAAATACGCTGGCAAAAGCTACGCGGCGTATTGATACAGAGCAGCGCAAGCAAAGGCCTTCAGTGCCATCAGGCGTAAGAGCTCAAGGGTGCAGCACGTCCAAAACTGCTTTGGCGTAGACGGGACCCCCTCCATCGCCTCCAGGGCGTAAAAACTCAGCCGCTCTCAAAGCAGCATTAAAATAGCGTACGAGGAACGCTTCGTCTTCCCCGAAATGAACCTGTCAAGTCACGCAGTGAACCTAGCCTCTGACTCCTGACAAAAAGTGCTGCACGGCGACCCAGACGACGGCTGGAAACAGGCACAGACCCCTCGGGACGCACACCACAGTATGATGGCGGATCCCTGCATTTAATGCAGAGGATTGGGTTAAGATACCACCGAACCGTCGTTTACTAACGTTCCCTCAGCATAAACCGCTCTTTTGCGCACAGAGGGATACGCTGCATTGTTTTACACAGGCAGGCATAAGCCGGTTTACGCTCCGCAGTAGACAAACCGCCTGCCATGTCAAAAGCTGCACATCGTACGGGGCTTGAGGCACGTCTCTACGTCTAATTGCACGGAGCGGTGACAGGTTCAGTCAAGGCACGTCTCTGCAAACGGACGCACAGAAGGGCTGCAGACCTTCGAAACACGTCTTCGCATTTAATGCACAGGATGATGGCAAATCTCTGTAGAAGATTTAATTACATCTTCGAAAGCCATGATTCCGGCTAAGACGTCCACATCAGCACTCGGGCACGGTACGCAGCGGCTTCTACGCCCATTCAAGACCTGCGCCCCTTCGGCTCTCAAACGCCTCTCCGGCATCAGCACCTCTCCGGCTTTCAATGCCTATCCGGCTTTCAACGCCTCTCCGGCTTTCAACGCCTCTTCGGCTTCAACGCCTATCCGGCTTTCAATGCCTCTCCGGCTTCAACGCCTATCCGGTTTTCAACGCCTCTCCGGCTTCAATGCCTCTCCGGCTTCAACGCCTATCCGGCTTCAACGCCTATCCGGCTTCTACGCCTATTCAACTTCTACGCCTATTCGGCTTCTATGCCTATCTGGCCTCTGTGCCAGTGTGACAGTCATTTGGCTTCTACGCCAACCGTTTCTACACACGGGATACCTACCTGCGTGGCTCTTACGCCGTGATCTTCGTAGCAATAGTACGCATTGTGTTCCCTTAGTTGGACCCGCGTCATACGCTCATTCAAAAGATCATCCATACGCAGGCATTGGTTACTTTAACCGTTGTGTAAAAGGGTGTTGTACTTCCCACTCCTCGGTTTTTACACCGACGGAGTGGTCACTGTCACCAAAACTCTATAAATAGAGACCCCTATCAATGGGGAAAGAAAAAGAGGGGGAGGAGGCTGAAAAAGAATTATCATCCAGGAGAGAATTACCGTCCAAGGAGAGAGGGAGAGAGAAAGAGAGAGGGAGAGAGAGAGAGAGAGAGAGCCCGGAGAGCAGGCAAAGAACAGGGATCGACGACCTTGGCCTCGTGCGTCCAACCTCTTCTGCAACCTTCGAAGCTGCTACCTGTCTTCCATGGCACTTCTTTAACATCGTGTGGTCCAAGGGCTAAAGTGATCGACCGCAGATCAGACACCTATAGCAATTTATACCCAGATTAAATAAATTGTACTCCCACATCCTCGTATAGGATTACATTATACAAGTTTGTTTGTAAACAGAAGGGCGCGGGTTTCGCATAAACCCCGTCATTGAAATACAATTTTATTCCTTTCGTTTAATACCACAAACAAGATGGCGACTCTGCTGGGGACATCTTTCTCTTCTGACGAGAAAGTAATTGCTCAACACGATACGGTATCCGTGGGAACCGTGAAGAAGACGCTGGTCGTTCATTTCGACCAGTCAGCCTACGAAGACATGCTTCGAGCCGGGGTAGCTCTCGCCCTCTCTCCGTCCAGGACAACAGGAAGCTGCACAATGTGTGGATGCCCAAGACATCCTCTACTATTCCTGTGGACTCTCCGATCTCTCCGGACTCTCCGATCTCTCCGATCTCTCCGATCTCTTCGGCCAACGAGGTTGTAGCGACGCTCCCTTCGTGCCCCGCACGTAAAATTCAGTCTCCCGCTACGCGCGGTACAGGCAAAACTTTGGGCGAAGCCTTAGCGCTAACCCCGAAGAATCCACTGCGCTTTACGCGTAGGAAACAGTCTCCCGCTACACGCGGTAAAGACAAAACTTCGGGCGAAGCCTCAGCGCTAACCCAGAAGCCTTCACTGTGCTTTACACGTAGAAATCTGCCTCCCGCTCCGCGCGGTACAGACAGAACTTCCGATGGTGCCTTGGCGCCAAGACGGAAGTACAAATCACGCTTCATCACGGAGAACCAGATGAACGCTGTGATCTTCGCAAGTGCAATGACAAGTCTGGGGGTAGTCTCCCTCGACAAAACCGAGCAACATCCAAAGCTGGGGGTAGAATTCTCTCAGAATCTGAAGATGATGCAACGATGACGATCTTCCCAGAAGACCATGGAACTCAAGCATCAGGAGCCCGAAGGCCAAAAGGGACTTTCTCCTTCAATGAAGATGACATCATTGGAATCTTCAATACGTTGATGAAGGAAAACAAACTTCAGCTTCCCAACATCAGATACCCTGAGAGGGCTGGCAAAATTGATAACCCAGATTATTGTCTCTTTCATCGGTACATTCATCATCCTACAAAGATATGCTATGTATTAAAAAAGAGAATCCAGGAGTTGATCGATGCCAAGGTCATCACTCTGCATCTGTAAACGATGGTCTGACCATCGATTATCATGTTCATATTACCTCTGATATCGGTTGTCATCTCAACTCAACACCCACACTTAACTCTAAGTACGCCAGTGGTGTTGAGTCCACAAAAAACTGCTACGTCCATATTACCTCTAGCAGGGCTTGTCTCAAACCTATTGCTTGCACTTAGGTGCGCAAAAAGTGATGGGTCCACAAAATTAGCCATGTTCATATTACCTCTGAGCTGTAATCCCCAGTTGAGTTTGTTATGTTCATATTACCTCTGAACAAACCATCCTGGTCCGACCATCGATTATCATGTTCATATTACCTCTGATATCGGTTGTCATCTCAACTCAACACCCGTACTTAACTCTAAGTACGCCAGTGGTGTTGAGTCCACAAAAAACTGCTACGTCCATATTACCTCTAGCAGGGCTTGTCTCAAACCTATTGCTTGCACTTAGGTGCGCAAAAAGTGATGGGTCCACAAAATCAGCCATGTTTATATTACCTCTGAGCTGTAATCCCCAGCTGAGTTTGTTATGTTCATATTACCTCTGAACAAACCATCCTGGTTCGACCATCGATTATCATGTTCATATTACCTCTGATATCGGTTGTTATCTCAACTTAACACCCGTACTTAACTCTAAGTACGCCAGTGGTGTTGAGTCCACAAAAACTGCTACGTCCATATTACCTCTAGCAGGGCTTGTCTCAAACCTATTGCTTGCACTTAGGTTCGCAAAAATTGATGGGTCCACAAAATCAGCCATGTTCATATTACCTCTGAGCTGTAATCCCCAGCTGAGTTTGTTATGTTCATATTACCTCTGAACAAACCATCCTGGTCCGACCATCGATTATCATATTCATATTACCTCTGATATCGGTTGTCATCTCAACTCAACACCCGTACTTAACTCTAATTATGCCAGTGGTGTTGAGTCCACAAAAAACTGCTACGTCCATATTACCTCTAGCAGGGCTTGTCTCAAACCTATTGCTTGCACTTAGGTGCGCAAAAAGTGATGGGTCCACAAAATCAGCCATGTTCATATTACCTCTGAGCTATAACCCCCAGCTGAGTTTGTTATGTTCATATTACCTCTGAACAAACCATCCTGGTCCGACCATCGATTATCAGGTTCATATTACCTCTGATATCGGTTGTCATCTCAACTCAACACCCGTACTTAACTCTAAGTACGCCAGTGGTGTTGAGTCCACAAAAAACTGCTACGTCCATATTACCTCTAGCAGGGCTTGCCTCAAACCTATTGCTTGCACTTAGGTGCACAAAAAGTGATGGGTCCACAAAATCAGCCATGTTCATATTACCTCTGAGCTGTAATCCCCAGCTGAGTTTGTTATGTTCATATTACCTCTGAACAAACCATCCTGGTCCGACCATCGATTATCATGTTCATATTACCTCTGATATCGGTTGTCATCTTAACTCAACACCCGCACTTAACTCTAAGTACGCCAGTGGTGTTGAGTCCACAAAAAACTGCTACGTCCATATTACCTCTAGCAGGGCTTGTCTCAAACCTATTGCTTGCACTTAGGTGCAGAAAAAGTGATGGATCCACAAAATCAGCCATGTTCATATTACCTCTGAGCTGTAATCCCCAGCTGAGTTTGTTATATTTATATTACCTCTGAACAAACCATCCTGGTCCGACCATCGATTATCATGTTCATATTACCTCTGATATCGGTTGTCATCTCAACTTAACACCCGTACTTAACTCTAAGTACGCCAGTGGTGTTGAGTCCACAAAAACTGCTATGTCTATATTACCTCTAGCAGGGCTTATCTCAAACCTCACAAAATCAGCCATGTTCATATTACCTCTGAGCTGTAATCCCCAGCTGAGTTTGTTATGTTCATATTACCTCTGAACAAACCATCCTTGTCCGACCATCGATTATCATGTTCATATTACCTCTGATATCGGTTGTCATCTCAACTCAACACCCGTACTTAACTCTAAGTACGCCAGTGGTGTTGAGTCCACAAAAAATTGCTACGTCCATATTACCTCTAGCAGGGCTTGTCTTAAACCTATTGCTTGCACTTAGGTGCACAAAAAGTGATGGGTCCACAAAATCAGCCATGTTCATATTACCTCTGAGCTGTAACCCCCAGCTGAGTTTGTTATGTTCATATTACCTCTGAACAAACCATCCTGGTCCGACCATCGATTATCATGTTCATATTACCTCTGATATCGGTTGTCATCTCAACTCAACACCCGTACTTAACTCTAAGTATGCCAGTGGTATTGAGTCCACAAAAATTGCTACGTCCATATTACCTCTAGCAGGGCTTGTCTCAAACCTATTGCTTGCACTTAGGTGCGCAAAAAGTGATAGGTCCACAAAATCAGCCATGTTCATATTACCTCTGAGCTGTAACCCCCAGCTGAGTTTGTTATGTTCATATTACCTCTGAACAAACCATCCTGGTCCGACCATCGATTATCATGTTCATATTACCTCTGATATCGGTTGTCATCTCAACTCAACACCCGTACTTAACTCTAAGTACGCCAGTGGTGTTGAGTCCACAAAAAACTGCTACGTCCATATTACCTCTAGCAGGGCTTGTCTCAAACCTATTGCATGCACTTAGGTGCGCAAAAAGTGATGGGTCCACAAAATCAGCCATGTTCATATTACCTCTGAGCTGTAATCTCCAGCTGAGTTTGTTATGTTCATATTACCTCTGAACAAACCATCCTGGTCCGACCATCGATTATCATGTTCATATTACCTCTGATATCGGTTGTCATCTCAACTTAACACCCGTACTTAACTTTAAGTACGCCAGTGGTGTTGAGTCCACAAAAACTGCTACGTCCATATTACCTCTAGCAGGGCTTGTCTCAAACCTATTGCTTGCACTTAGGTGCACAAAAAGTGATGGCTCCACAAAATCAGCCATGTTTATATTACCTCTGAGCTGTAATCCCCAGCTGAGTTTGTTATGTTCATATTACCTCTGAATAAACCATCCTGGTCCGACCATCGATTATCATGTTCATATTACCTCTGATATCGGTTGTCATCTCAACTCAACACCCATACTTAACTCTAAGTACGCCAGTGGTGTTGAGTCCACAAAAAACTGCTACATCCATATTACCTCTAGCAGGGCTTGTCTCAAACCTATTGCTTGCACTTAGGTGCGCAAAAAGTGATGGGTCCACAAAATCAGCCATGTTCATATTACCTCTGAGCTGTAACCCCCAGCTGAGTTTGTTATGTTCATATTACCTCTGAACAAACTATCCTGGTCCGACCATCGATTATCATGTTCATATTACCTCTGATATCGGTTGTCATCTCAACTTAACACCTGTACTTAACTCTAAGTACGCCAGTGGTGTTGAGTCCACAAAAACTGCTACGTCCATATTACCTCTAGCAGGGCTTGTCTCAAACCTATTGCTTGCACTTAGGTGCGCAAAAAGTGATGGGTCCACAAAATCAGCCATGTTCATATTACCTCTGAGCTGTAACCCCCAGTTGAGTTTGTTATGTTCATATTACCTCTGAAAAAACTATCCTGGTCCGACCATCGATTATCATGTTCATATTACCTCTGATATCGGTTGTCATCTCAACTTAACACCCGTACTTAACTCTAAGTACGCCAGTGGTGTTGAGTCCACAAAAACTGCTACGTCCATATTACCTCTAGCAGGGCTTGTCTCAAACCTATTGCTTGCACTTAGGTGCGCAAAAAGTGATGGGTCCACAAAATCAGCCATGTTCATATTACCTCTGAGCTGTAACCCCCAGCTGAGTTTGTTATGTTCATATTACCTCTGAACAAACCATCCTGGTCCGACCATCGATTATCATGTTCATATTACCTCTGATATCAGTTGTCATCTCAACTTAACACCCGTACTTAACTCTAAGTACGCCAGTGGTGTTGAGTCCACAAAAACTACTACGTCCATATTACCTCTAGCAGGGCTTGTCTCAAACCTATTGCTTGCACTTAGGTGCGCAAAAAGTGATGGGTCCACAAAATCAGCCATGTTTATATTACCTCTGAGCTGTAACCCCCAGCTGAGTTTGTTATGTTCATATTACCTCTGAACAAACTATCCTGGTCCGACCATCGATTATCATGTTCATATTACCTCTGATATCGGTTGTCATCTCAACTTAACACCCGTACTTAACTCTAAGTACGCCAGTGGTGTTGAGTCCACAAAATCTGCTACGTCCATATTACCTCTAGCATGGCTTGTCTCAAACCTATTGCTTGCACTTAGGTGCGCAAAAAGTGATGGGTCCACAAAATCAGCCATGTTCATATTACCTCTGAGCTGTAACCCCCAGCTGAGTTTGTTATGTTCATATTACCTCTGAACAAACCATCCTGGTCCGACCATCGATTATCATGTTCATATTACCTCTGATATCGGTTGTCATCTCAACTTAACACCCGTACTTAACTCTAAGTACGCCAGTGGTGTTGAGTCCACAAAAACTGCTACGTCCATATTACCTCTAGCAGGGCTTGTCTCAAACCTATTGCTTGCACTTAGGTGCACAAAAAGTGATGGGTCCACAAAATCAGTCATGTCCATATCACCTCTGAACTGTATTTCCTTGGAGAATCTGCCATATCCATATCACCTCTGAACAGGCTTTCCAAGATTCTGACCATCGATTATCCCCTCTGATATCGATCGTCACTTCAACTAACACCCGTACTAAATCTAAGTACGCCAGTGGTGTTAGGTCCATAAAATCTGCTACGTCCATATTACCTCTAGCAGGGCTTGTCCTCAAACCTATTACTTGCACCTAGGTGCGCAAAAAGCAATAGGCCCACAAATCAGTCATGTCCATATCACCTCTGATATCCTTCCATGATCCATCGCTGCAATAGACACTTGCTCGAAGACGCCATCTTTTTTGGCTCCCAACATGCTGGAAGAACATGATCTCCTTCTTCCTCAGATCGACCCGACGAACTCCGACGATCATTTTAGCATGGTGATGGGAATATGGGGAAACAGGTTAACCCCCCCCCCCGCCTTTTTATAGGCAAAAGAGATCACAGCGGTCCCCAATAAATCTGCCATAAAGGTCGCACCGACCGTTTCAACGCTCCATTCAGAAATGTTTCGAGTCACGAGGGGCCATTCATGCTTCATTCAAAGCGTTTTAAATTCCAAGGAATTTAAAAGCTTTGAAGGGGGTCTTGTAGAAGCATAAAAAATACGCTGGCAAAAGCTACGCGGCGTATTGATAGAGAGCAGCGCAAGCAAAGGCCTTCAGTGCCATCAGGCGTAAGAGCTCAAGGGTGCAGCACGTCCAAAACTGCTTCGGCGTAGACGGGACCCCCCCATCGCCTCCAGGGCGTAAAAACTCAGCCGCTGTCAAAGCAGCATTAAAATAGCGTACGAGGAACGCTTCGTCTTCCCCGAAATGAACCTGTCAAGTCACGCAGTGAACCTAGCCTCTGACTTCTGACAAAAAGTGCTGCACGGCGACCCAGACGACGGCTGGAAACAGGCACAGACCCCTCGGGACGCACACCACAGTATGATGGTGGATCCCTGCATTTAATGCAGAGGATTGGGTTAAGATACCACCGAACCGTCGTTTACTAACGTCCCCTCAGCATAAACTGCTCTTTTGCGCACAGAGGGATACGCTGCATTATTTTACACAGGCAGGCATAAGCCGGTTTACGCTCCGCAGTAGACAAACCGCCTGCCACGTCAAAAGCTGCACATCGTACGGGGCTCGAGGTATGTCTTTACGTCTAATTGCACGGAGCGGTGACAGGTTCAGTCAAGGCACGTCTCTGCAAACGGACGCACAGAAGGGCTGCAGACCTTCGAAACACGTCTTCGCATTTAATACACAGGATGATGGCAAATCTCTGTAGAAGATTTGATTACATCTTCGAAAGCCGTGATTCTGGCTAAGACGTCCACATCAGCACTCGGGCACGGTACGCAGCGGCTTCTACGCCCATTCAAGACCTGCGCCCCTTCGGCTCTCAAACGCCTCTCCGGCTTCAGCACCTCTCCGGCTTTCAACGCCTCTCCGGCTTTCAACGCCTCTCCGGCTTTCAACGCCTCTCCGGCTTCAACGCCTATCCGGCTTTCAACGCCTCTCCGGCTTCAACGCCTATCCGGCTTTCAACGCCTCTCCGGCTTCAACGCCTCTCCGGCTTCAACGCCTATCCGGCTTCAACGCCTATCCGGCTTCTACGCCTATTCGGCTTCTACGCCTATTCGGCTTCTATGCCTATCTGGCCTCTGTGCCAGGGTGACAGTCATTTGGCTTCTACGCCAACCGTTTTTACACACGGGATACCTACCTGCGTGGCTCTTACGCCGTGATCTTCGTAGCAATAGTACGCGTTGTGTTCCCTTAGTTGGACCCGCGTCATACGCTCATTCAAAAGATCATCCATACGCAGGCATTGGTTACTTTAACCGTTGTGTAAAAGGGTGTTGTACTTCCCACTCCTCGGTTTTTACACCGACGGAGTGGTCACTGTCACCAAAACTCTATAAATAGAGACCCCTATCAATGGAGAAAGAAAAAGAGGAGGAGGAGGCAGAAAAAGAATTATCATCCAGAAGAGAATTACCGTCCAAGGAGAGAGAGAGAGAGAGAAAGAGAGAGGGAGAGAGAGAGAGAGAGAGAGCCCGGAGAGCAGGCAAAGAGCAGGGATCGACGACCTTGGCCTCGTGCGTCCAACCTCTTCTGCAACCTTCGAAGCTGCTACCTGTCTTCCACGGTACTTCTTCAACATCGTGTGGTCCAAGGGCTAAAGTGATCGACCGCAGATCAGACACCTATAGCAATTTATACCCAGATTAAATAAATTATACTCCCACATCCTCGTATAGGATTATATTGTACAAGTTTGTTTGTAAACAGAAGGGCGCGGGTTTCGCATAAACCCCGTTATTGAAATACAATTTCATTCCTTTCATTTAATACCACAAACAACTGACGTACTGGCAAGACCGTACCATTGACTGTCTGTTATTCACAGCAATGACAGACGTGACCACCCCTAGCGTAGCCTGTTGAGATCATTATGTTGATTGTGAGCTAGAGTAGTGTCTGATGAAGTATTGTATTATATGGTATATTTATAGGACTGTTGGATCATCCAGACGATACCTTAGAAACCGGACAGTGGTATTGCCAGCTAAGGACCCCAGGCGAGTACATTCTCTGACTGTTTCCATTATGTTAATTATCTCTATAATTCTTGTTATATAGTGTACATGACTCTGACACTGTTGTTTACACGAGTTAGCATCATTGAGACCTGTCACGAGGAGTCGTGATTGGAATCCATCGTGCTAGCTGGGGAAAACGGGGAAATATTAGTAGCTTATGTGATCATACCCAACCTTACATGCAGCATTAGCTCACCCACATCTCACGTCGGTGCAGCCTTACCCTTACATGCCTCATCGCTGTTACATCTGGTTAGCCTGACCAGTTCGGGATGATCGCTAATCCATGTAATGAGTCATATAGTCCCAAGCCGATCACATGATATACTGATGTTTTATACACTTAGATAGTTGATTTCTTGACATGTATCTTGATAGATTGATCTTTTATTTCCATATGTTCTAGTAGCTGTTCTTATATACACTTACATACCAGTCTTTGTACTTGCATACACTTGTAGTTCTATTCCTTGTCAGATGCATATTGATGATGATGTTCCAGTACTTTGTTCCAGTATTTTTTATTGCCAGTATTTCATTCTGTCTTGTATTTCTTTACACTGTATTATAATTTTTGTCAATATATGTGGAACTGCTGTTAGAGGTGTATTTTCGTTCTAATCCTGACTGGATATTTTTTCCAGAGAATCTTGAGGATTTTTGTATCACGCACTACGGACCAGGTATAGATGCAGACTATGTACCAGAGATCCTAGAGGAGACTATGCTTCTAGATGAGATATTGCCTACAGCTATCTAGATAGTATTTATTTATGCTTGAGACTTATGGAGGTTATTTCAGTTTATGTTTAGACTTATGATAAGTTTAATTGGAGACTTGTGTTGGACAGCTAGACTGTGATTTATCTTTATGTTTGAGACATGGTGTTCAACTATGTCATTTCCTTTTACCTTTCATCGTGCCTTATAGTTGTTGTGATTGAGTTACATTGTGAGATTATTGTGAGATGTATATTGACCTCCTTATGGAGATGGATATCATTGACAGGTGTTTAGCTATATAGTATTACTGTGACCTAGACATCGTTCTACCGCCGATACTGCGGCGTAGGCTGGACGTACCCACGCTCTCGTGCCCCTATACCGGGTGCGGGTCATGACACGTTTTTAGTGGTGGCCCATGCAGGTCTAGTTTCACAAGTTCTGCGATATCGTGGTAGTACGACAACTTAGTTGTACTGCTGCGTGCCTGTGCTAGGATATAGGAAATATGATCTAGGATGAGAATATGCTCAATCACACTAGGAAATTCTGAACTTCTTATTGCTATTCTAATGGATTGCTTCCTTTAGCACTTTAGTGTCCTTCTTTGATAATGTCATATCTATCACCTTAATTGATTCTTTGATCTATATTCAGGATGTCGCCGAATACTAGATCCATGAGAATGGGAGCAGCCAATTCAGAGAGGACTGCCACCTCTCAACCTGACGAACAGATACCTGGAGATCCTCCTACATCTCCTGTTCGTGTGGGAGTGTCTACAACTAACGGGATTCCTCCTCCACTAATACAGAAGATTGCCCCAGCTATGACAGACAACCTTCCACCACCACCGATACCGACTTTTGGAGGAGTGCCCGCTGATGGGGCACAGATGTTCGCACTGATGCATGGTATGCTAGAGGCCCAGAGAGTAATAGCAGAGGCTCAATGTGTTCAAGCTGAGGCTTAGAGAATGCAAGCAGAAGCACACCAGGCACAGACCGAACTGATGATAGAGAGCATGGAGAATGCTCATCAGGTGACTCTCCAGGCTGTGGAGAGAGTAGCACGACAACCGCAACATCAAGGTCAACAACAACCGAGGCCCGGTACCATAGTAGACTTTAAGAGGATGATGCCTCGAGAGTTCAAAGGCACAGAAGGAATACTATATGCTGACGAATGGTTAGAAGACATAGAGAGGAATATGCGCTTATCACAGATTCCAGAGATTCTTCAGATAGAGGCCGCTGGCAGCCAGATGTTGAATATCGCACTGACGTGGTATCGTACAGAGCCGAGACTTGCAGCTGAAGGACTTACTTGGGAGGACTTTAAAGAACTCTTCAAAGAGAAATTCTTTCCTGACGTAGCCTTGGGAGCATTAGAAAGCCAGTTTCATGACTTAGTCTAAGGAGGTATGTCAGTCGACGAATATGCTGCAGAGTTTTGTCGATTGAGTCGATTTGCACCATCGATGGTTCGAGACCCAGGAGACAGAGCTCGGAAATTCAGGAAGGGATTAAATAGGGAGATCAAGTCTCATACTTTGGGACGACGTACTGCTATATTTCAGAGTATTCTGATGGATGCCCAGATTGCCGAAGACGAATTGGACCTCAGGCCCAAGAGAGGACGCGATACATCCGGAGCAACAGGAGGTAATACAGGACCAGCCAAGCGCCCACACTTTCAACAACAACATAGGCCACACCAGCAACAACACCAGCAACAACACCAGCAGCAACACCAGCAACAGGCACCAGTTCGAGGACATGCTCAACAACAGCAACCACAAAGACATAATCAACTCGTTGCCCCATGTTCGTATTGCGGAAAGATGGGATATACGAGAGACATCTGCAAAAAAAGGTTGGGCACTTGCTTATCGTGTGGATCAGCAGCACATCAGCTGAGGGACTGCCCAACTATTCAGACTCGCCAAGGAGGAGGAGCAGCTCAGAGAGGACCAGCCAGAGCACCTATTATACCAGGAGGCCAGCAGAGAGGACCTCCACTTCCATCGCAGCAGGAGAGGTTTGCTCAGCAGCAGCAGCAACAGAGAGGAGCACCACAAGGACGAGCTTACGCCATGACCACTGAGGAGGCCGAGCCAGCCGGAGATGTGATTTCAGGTTCAGTTTTACTCAATTCTATTCCAGCACTTACATTATTTGATTCTGGCGCTTCCCATAGTTTCGTATCTGTATCTTATGCCCTTAAGCATCATTTAGAAACGAAACCATTAGATAGGACTTGCAAGATCATGACAGGAGGAGGCATTATCCTAGTCCGTGATTGTTGCAAGGACCGGAGAGTGTCATTGGAAGGCCGAGAATTGAGCGTGAGTTTACTCGTCATGCCACTTCCAGAATACGATATTGTACTCGGAATGGACTGGTTAAGTAAACACCATGCTTCTATAGATTGTCACGGAGGTAGAGTAGTATTTCGATCACCAGGAGAGCCAGAGTTTGAGATTGCCAGAGGAGCAGAGGAGCAGAACAGAGGCACTTTTGCGGAGCCAGGGTGGAAGAAGAAGAGATACCGCATCCACTTATAGCGGAGTTCCTGGATGTATTTCTAGAGGAGTTGCCAGGCTTGCCGCCAGACAGATATGTTGAGTTCTCTATAGACTTGATACCAGGAGCAGAGCCTATTTCACAACATGTCTATAGAGTTAACAACAACGAATTGATAGAACTAAAGAAACAAGTTGAGGAGCTGCAAGACAAAGGTTTTATTAGATCCAGTTTATCGCCATAGGGAGCACCGGTATTATTTGTACCAAAGAAGGATGGCACGGTACGTATGTGTATCGATTATAGAGCTTTGAATAACCTCACTATCAAAAATAAATACCCGCTGCCGAGGATTGATGATCTTTCGATCAATTGAGCGGAGCGAAGGTGTTTTCAAAAATAGACTTGAGGTCAGGCTATCACCAGGTGAAAGTGAAGAAAGAAGACATACCGAAGACCGCCTTTCGAACGAGATATGGCCAGTTTGAATTTACAGTAATGCCGTTTGGTTTAACCAATGCACCAGCAGTATTTATGAACTTGATGAACAAGGTGTTCCATCAGTACCTTGATAAGTTCGTAGTGGTATTTATTGACGACATTCTAGTATATTCAAAAACCCCCGAAGAGCATGAAGAGCACTTGAGAATAGTCTTAGAAACTCTCAGGAGAGAGAAATTATACGGGAAGCTTTCAAAGTGTGAGTTTTTTCTTGAAAAGGTTGAATTTCTTGGACATATGGTAACGGGTGACGGAATTTCAGTTAACCCAAAGAAGATAGAGGCAGTGAAGTCATGGGCTACCCTCGGTACGGTAGCTGAAATCAGGAGCTTTCTCGGACTAGCAGGATACTACAGAAGATTTGTACAAGACTTCTCTAAGATTACAGAGCCAATGACTAGGCTGACCAAGAAGGATGTGGAATTTGTCTGGATAGAAGAATGTCAAGCCGCATTCGATGAGCTGAAGAGGAGATTGACGACAGCGCCAGTTTTGACATTGCCCTCAGGGACAGGTGGATTCACTATCTACAGTGATGCTTCAGGAAAAGGATTGGGATGCGTTCTTCAACAACACTGGAAAGTAATTGCCTATTCTTCAAGACAATTATGCCCTCATAAAAAGAACTACCCCACTCATGATCTGGAGTTTGCGGCAGTTATCTTTGCCCTAAAGCTGTGGAAGCACTATCTGTACGGAGAGCGTATGGAAATCTTCACAGACCACAAGAGCTTAAAGTACGTGTTTACACAGAAGGAGCTGAATATGAGACAGAGAAGGTGGTTAGAATTGATGAAAGACTTTGATATCTCATTACTGTATCATCCAGGGAAAGCCAACGTAGTCGCGGATGCCTTGAGCAGGTACCCAATGGCTATGTGCTTGACTTCGGATCGACACTTATTAGCTGATCTTGAGAGCTTAAAAATTGAGGTATTAGTTCCAGGAGCTGAGATTCAGATGTGGGGACTGCAAATTCAATCAGAGTTGATAGACAGAATTAGAGCTGTGCAGTATGATGATGAGACTCTAAGGAATATTAGGGCACAAGTTCAGGCAGGATTGATAGATGATTTCACTATTGCGGATGATGGATCCTTACAACATGGCACGAGGATGTGTGTGCCAAGCGGAGGGCTGCACGAAGAAGTTTTACAGGAGGCACACCGCTCTCAGTACTCGATGCATCCCGGAGCCAACAAGATGTATCGAGATTTGAGGAAGCATGTATGGTGGTATGGTATAAAGCGCGAAGTAGCACGCTTCGTATCTCGATGTTTAGTGTGCCAACAGGTGAAGGCAGATCGACAGAGGCCAGGGGGATTGCTTCAACCTTTACCCATTCCAGAATGGAAGTGGGAGCACGTGACTATAAACTTTGTTTCGGGACTTCCTCGTTCTCCAGGAGGAAAAGACGCAATTTGGGTCATCGTGGATAGATTGACCAAATCAGCCCACTTCTTACCTTTTAAAGTGGGTACTTCGACGGAGAAGCTAGCAGAGATGTACGTACAGCAGATTGTCAGATTATATGGAGTTCCTGTGAGTATTATCTCAGATCGAGATAGTCGTTTTACTTCCCATTTCTGGAGGATCCTGCAGTCTAGCTTGGGCACTCAGCTCAAGTTCAGTACCACATATCACCCTCAGACAGACGGGCAGTCTGAAAGGACTATTCAGACTCTTGAAGATATGTTACGCACTTGCGTATTGGATCTCGGAGGTTCTTGGGAGGATCATCTACACTTAGTAGAGTTTTCTTACAGCAACAGCTACCAAGCCAGCATTGAGATGTCACCATTCGAGGCTTTATATGGACGGAGGTGTCTTACCCCTTTATCTTGGGATGATGTTGGAGAAAGAGCCTTGTTAGGACCAGAAATGGTCGTGGATGCAGCAGAAAAGGTAAAACTTATCAGAGACAGACTGCGAGTGGCGCATGACAGACAGTGGCATTGGGCAGATAGTCACCGTAGACCCCTAGAGTTTCAGGTATTGTTTTGATTTGTTTTGTTTGGTTTATGATTGCTTTGTTTAGGTTGCATGTTAAGATCGTTGTTCTAGGTTGGAGATTTGGTGTTCCTATGAATTTCTCCGACGCGGGGCATGATTCATTTTGGCAGAGGAGGGAAGCTTAGTCCACGATACATCGGGCCCTTCAGTGTTCTTGAAAGGGTTGGTGAAGTGGCCTATAGACTTGACTTACCGCCTGCTCTAGATGGAGTGCATAATGTGTTCCACGTGTCGCAGCTGAGACGGTACATGGCAGATCCTAGTCACGTATTGGATCACTCGGAGATCGAAGTTGGACCGACACTCAGCTATCCTGAACAACCGGTGGAGATCTTGGATCGTAGAGAGAAGATATTGCGGAACCAGACTATTCCCTTGGTTCGTGTTGCATGGAGAAATCACTCTCCAGGAGAATCAACTTGGGAGAGAGAGGATGAAATGCGCGAGCGGTATCCATATCTCTTCGAGACTTGAGGTATAATTCATTAATTGATTGCTTGTTCTTGTGTTAGTCATTTCAAATTTTGAGGACGAAATTCTTTAAGGAGGGTAGACTTGTCACCCCCACTTTTTGGATTAGAGATATTTTCGTCTTTTCGTAATTAATGAGTAAATGATTTCATGGTAATCAATTTTATTTAATTTACAGTAACCTTAATTGATTGTTGCACTTTATCGCTATTCGATAAATAGGACGCTACGCTAGTTTTGTCTTCCATTAGATTCGCACCCTTGTCCTAGACACGCCAGACCGTTAATCAATGCTTGTGTCCCACGTAAATCCAGCCCTTTGTACTTCTATATAAGTATCCTTGCATTAATTTTGATTAAGCAAACAATAAACCTATTTCATGCAAATTTCCGTAAATTCATTAAACCCATTTTCCTCTCTTCATTATATTTTCCATAAATTTTGGGATATGCAATTTAACATCAACTCCTTGAAACCATGGCCTCCAAACCCCTTAGACCAGTACAATTCTCACAATTCCATTAAATCCATTCGAACCCTAGCCCATTGGAATATCTCCATAATAAGCCAAGGCCTTTTTCCTAGTGTTGACCAAGGTCAAAATATTCTAGGTCAAACCAAACACCAATATATATATATATACATATTCCTTTTCCTTTTTATTTTTCCTTAAACCCCCAACCCTAACTCAGCCGACCCCCTTCCCATCACTGTTCATCACCTCTCAGTTCCCGCCGCCGCCTGACCGAAGACTCGCTGGAGTCGTACCTGAGACCGCCGCCAATCCCTGCCAACCCGCTGTGACGACCGGTGATCCAACCGACCCGAGCACCTGTACTCGGTTCCCCGGCTCGTCGACCAACCGCGCCTGACTGACCCGCCGAAGCATCCCACTTGTCCACCTCGACTCATCCCCGTGGGCTCGACCGAACCGCCGAGCACCTTCGCTGTCAACCGGAGCAGCAGCGACTCGACCAACAGCCCGACCATCGACGCTTGGAGCTTGACCCCGCTGCTGAAGCCGGAGCCCGCCTATCCCGACTCGCCGGAGCGCCTGAGCAGCGGTCCCGCTGCCCAGTCCGACTGTGCACCCTCTTGCACGACGATCGGCCTGCCTCGTCATCTCCGCCCCGTCCACACGCGCAGGTTTGACGTGAACCTAATCTCGTTTGAGTACGCATGTACGTATGCATGCATTAGTATACATATGTATCGGTATATACATATATGTACATAGTTGCATACGTATAGGTATATAGATATTATATGCTCTTAAATAATATCTATACATGCCCCTATATGTATTATAAGTATCCTAGTATGTATACTTAATAAATTGTATGCATGGTATAAGTTTGATAGTATATATAGACATAGATAATTGATTAATATGTATCAGTATACGCATATGAACATGCATAAGGTAGACTCTATTAAGTAGCTAAAAGCACATATTTATTAAATTGAATTAGTAGTGTTGATGTTTATGATGAACAATAATAGGCATTATATGCCCATGTACTAGGTGACCCCGTAGCATGATAAAAGACTGCCAAATGTACACTGACGTACTGGCAAGACCGTACCATTGACTGTCTGTTATTCACAGCAACGACAGACGTGACCACCCCTAGCGTAGCCTGTTGAGATCATTATGTTGATTGTGAGCTAGAGTAGTGTCTGATAAAGTATTGTATTATATGGTATGTTTATAGGACTGTTGGATTATCCAGACGATACCTTGGAAACCGGACAGTGGTATTGCCAGCTAAGGACCCTAGGCGAGTACATTCTCTGACAGTTTCCATTATGTTGATTATCTCTATAATTCTGGTTGTATAGTGTACCTGACTCTGACATTGTTGTTTACACGAGTTAGCATCATTGAGACCTGTCACGAGGAGTCATGATTGGAATCCATCGTGCTAGCTGGGGAAAACGGGGAAATATTAGTAGCTTATGTGATCATACCCAACCTTACATGCAGCATTAGCTCACCCACATCTCACGTCGGTGCAGCCTTACCCTTACATGCCTCATCGCTGTTACATCTGGTTAGCCTGACCTGTTGGGGATGATCTCTAATCCATGTAATGAGTCATATAGTCCCAAGCTGATCACATGATATATTGATGTTTCACACACTTAGATAGATGATTTCTTGACATGTATCTTGATAGATTGATCTTTTATTTCTATATGTTCTAGTAGCTGTTCTTATATACACTTACATACCAGTCTTTGTACTTGCATACACTTGTAGTTCTATTCCTTGTCAGATGCATATTGATGATGATGTTCCAGTACTTTGTTCCAGTATTTTTCATTGCCAGTATTTCATTCTGTCTTGTATTTCTTTACACTGTATTATAGTTTTTGTCAATATATGTGGAACTGCTGTTAGAGGTGTATTTTCGTTCCAATCCTGACTGGATATTTTTTCCAGAGAATCTTGAGGATTTTTGTACCACGCACTACGGACCAGGTATAGATGCAGACTATGTACCAGAGATCCTAGAGGAGACTATGCTTCTAGATGAGACATTGCCTACAGCTATCTAGATAGTATTTATTTATGCTTGAGACTTATGGAGGTTATTTCAGTTTATGTTTAGACTTATGATAAGTTTAATTGGAGACTTGTGTTGGACAGCTAGACTATGATTTATCTTTATGTTTGAGATATGGTGTTCAACTATGTCATTTCCTTTTATCTTTCATCGTGCCTTATAGTTGTTGTGATTGAGTTACATTGTGAGATTATTGTGAGATGTATATTGACCTCCTTATGGAGATGGATATCATTGACAGGTGTTTAGCTATATAGTATTACTGTGACCTAGACAGCGTTCTACCGCCGATGCTGCGGCGTAGGCTGGACGTACCCACGCTTTTGTGCCCCTATACCGGGTGCGGGTCGTGACAGGGAGACATCACCCGGGGGTTGTGGAGAATTAACCATCCCATCAAGTACAGGTATGGTAACTCTACCCGGGGAAAGCTATCATGCCGAGCTTCATCAACGAGCAGTCCGTCAGTCATGGCTCTCAGGCCAGCCTGTATACGACACACCATGGCAGGGAGCAAGCCCAGTCTTGCCCCGAACACCAGATGAACGGCGGGCCATAGGATGTTCCGGTGAATGCGGTCCGCGGACACGATACCGGGCACCACTACTCGACGCAGCCATATGGAGAGGAAACCAGCCAGCCGGGCTTCCTCAGACAAAGGCCTGCAACAGCGCCTCAAGTAACTATAGGCCTTAGTGCCTTCAGGATACTTTCCTACCCCGTTAGTGAGAAATTGGTCGGGAGCTTTAGCATCCTCTATAAGATCCTCGACGACCTGGGCACTGAGCACGCCCAAACAGTTCACGGGCTCATTCTTGCCCCCCGAAACTTTCTCCGACTTGACGGCCCTGGCCCGATGGAAGAAGAGATAGGACATCCACTTAGTGGTATGAGCCAAATCAGAGGGCTCATCATAAAAAGTGGTGCACGCGAAGTAGTGGCACATCAGCTCCTGATACACCTCCACAACCCGAGGGTCCGAGTCCTCCAACTCCCGGTTGGTAGGAACATACTCTTCATACGGGGTATCCCCCATCGGCAGTCTCGAGATCACTGCCATTTCCTGGAGGGCCAACCCCAACTCCCCCAGTGGAGTGGCGAAGGTCCCGGTGAGGGAAATATATCGCTCCATCAGTGCCAGAAACAGGTTAGGGTTGGGAGGCAACCCAACACTCGTCGCACTCACAACAGCATACAGTCCAATGACCTCCAGCTCTCTCCGAAAATGCTTCAAAGCCCAGTCAACTAGGGAAGCCCATCGGAGATTTGTTGGGGTGATCCACCCATTGTACCGAGGATTCTCCTTGGGGTATACCCCCCTCGCACCATGAAGTCGTTGCAGAAAGTCGGCAATTGGACCGGCTGGATCACTGAACTGTCTTCACTCGGGATGCTGCCCGGGCACAGTCCCCTGAACAACGTCACGACGCCAGAAGGACGGCTGAAAAACGACCCCTGGTCAGCTCCTTTCAGATGAAAGATCTTCCCCGGCTTGCCGTGAAGATCGGGAGTCAGCGTCCACGACATCCTCCTGGAATGTGTGGCATGGAAGAAAGTCGAGATGGGATAATCTCTCGGCATCGTGGGCAGATACAAGACCACACTCTCGGTGGGGAAAACCCAGGGTTCTCTCTTGGGCTTCGTTTGGGACTGTTTGTCAATCATGTCCCCAAAGAGAAAGGCCGGCTTGATGTACTGGTCCCCGTCTATGTACGTCAGGGGCTCTCCATTAATCATGTTCAGCATTGTCCGCTCGTCCTGAGCCGATATTAAGATCTTCCTTTCTTCAGGATACTGAGGTCCGGAGATAGGAAATGTCACGTGCGACAGATCCTCCAGATAGTTCGAGTGCAGCATCCCGGCAGCAGAACCCATCACCTCGGCCAGTGGAGACTCATGCAAGTTAACTGCGAAAGTGCAAGAAAAATATGTCATGACAAATCTTGCAATATAAAGACCAAGAAACGACAGTCTGTGCTTTACGCCAAGACTGTACAAAATTGGGTTATTTTACGCCGGAAGTCACATCCTGAAGCGTAATTGGCAGTATACTGTCCGTGCTTTACGCCAGACTGCCAAAATTCTAGTTACTACACAGGAGGTCCCATCCATAAGCGTAAAACTAAAATTTTATAGTATACACCAAGTTTTCGGCAGTCAGAGCTTTTACGCTCAAAACTGCGAAAACATGGAGTTTTTACGCTGGCACATTAGAAATGTGGGCGTAAAAGATGAAAACATCTCCGTGCTTCATCTTCCTCAAAGAGGCTATAAGCACAGAAGACGACCTAGCGCGGTCACGTTCAATGTGTGCGAAGGATTTTTCGTCGTTCTTTGTCATCCCAAAGGCTATACCTCTAAGGCCGGGTGCGCTACTCGTCGGCAGGATGCTTCGCTCAGAAGGAAGTTCACCTTGCCCGACCGAAGACTCTCTCGCCAGGGCAAAAGAACGAGAAGAAGAGCCTGTGCTCTTTCCCTTAGTGGAGGGGGTTTGTTTCGGCGCCATTTCTGAAAACTCGGAGTGCTCGGAGAAAGAACGAGGGGAAAAACTCAAACAATCGAAGGCTCTCTTTCACAGAAGACGGATAAAAAGTTTTTCTCTCAAAAGTTTGGGATATATATAGAGTTCGGGTCGAGTCCTCGAACCCTCGGACGGGCTCCTCGAAACCCCAACCAAATCTCACAATTAAATATTTGGTTATGATTGGGTACTACGTCAGCCCACTACTCTCGAAAGACGGACAGTCAGCAAATTCGAAGAGTTTTTCGTGCAAAAGCAGGTCAGCGGTTCCTATGCTAAGGAGCTTTCTACGCTCGACAGCAACAGATCTACGGTTTTACGCTCGCAAGCTATAAGTCTATGGTTTTACGCCCGGATGCCTTTGTGCTCGGTAGCTTTTATGCTCGAGAGGCTACAAACCTACGACTTTACTCTCAGCAGATACCAAATCAATGATCTCACGCTCGGTGGCGTTTAGTTTACGCTCGGAGGCAACGGATCCACGACCTTATGCCCGGAAGATTTCTTTTATTCACAGGCTACAAATCTACAGTTCTACGCTAAGGAGCTTTCTACGCTCGACAGCAACAGATCTACGGTTTTACACTCGCAAGCTACAAGTCTATGGTTTTATGCCCGGATGCCTTTGTGCTCGGTAGCTTTTATGCTCAAGAGGCTATAAACCTACGACTTTACGCTCAGCAGATACCAAATCGATGATCTCACGCTCGGTGGCTTTCTACGCTCAATAGGCTACGAACTCAGGATTTTTAGCTCATCTACACTACGGATCTCTGACTTTTTGCATATCCGAACAGTTCTCAAGACGGTCGATTACAGGAGTTCACACAGAAGATACTCCTTCTTGACCTCAAAATATCCCAAGTACCCAAAGCATACAGAGTTCAAACATTGAGAAATTACTCTTCTCGGGTCAAATGGAGGTTCATCCAGGCTCCAGTCTGAATATCTCGTCTATCAAGATGGCAAACTCAGCTCGATAGCCATTCCTCGACCCTGTTCCAAGGGATTTTCGAGAAGTCATTCTTGAAGATGAAGTCTGAACAAAAATTCTACGCGGTTCCTCAGTCTTAGCAGCAGGACAGTTCTAAATGCTCAAAATGCTCAACAGCGTTCTATGGACTATTCGCTATGCATAAAGGACAGGACCTAGCACTCTTTCTAAACAGAGTCAGCGTAAAGAATCAGACGTGTCGAAGCTACACATATTCAGACTTCACAGCAACGTATGGCAAGATGATCATATGAAGAAGCAAGACAATTTTATTAAAGATTAAAGTCATGATTACATATGAGGGAAATCCAATCTACAAGGGTTTTTCTTCATTTTCATGATTACATCTGAGGGAAACTCCATCGACAAAGGGGCTTCCTCATCATCGTCTAAAGACCGCACCGAGGAGCTGTTCTGACAGAGGCTCGTATGGGTGATGGTCTTCCTCTTCTTCCAAGAAGATGATCAGTGGCAGGAGGATACAAAACTGGGTATATGACCCATCCTCCAACAGAAGGAAAGCAGGGTAATTCTGCTTTCCTATAGACCACCGCCACTATAGCCGGTCTGTCTGCCTCTCGTCACCAGAGGTAACTGGAGAAGGCGCCACTTGCAAGCAGCGTGGTGAAATACGATTCTTCGTCTCTCCCGAAAAACCACCATACAAAGTTGCTGATTATCCCGAGCAAGAGAGGCTAAGATATCCTTCCATGATCCATTGTTGCAGTAGACGCTTGCTCGAAGATGCCGTCTTTTTCGGCTCCTTACACGCTGGAAGAACATGATCTCCTTCTTCCTCAGATCGACCCGACGAACTCCGGCGATCATCTCTGCGTAGTGATAGAAATGTGGGGAAAACAGGTTAACTCCCCCAGCCTTTTTATAGGTGAAAAAGGTTACACCGGTCCCCAATAAATCTGCCATAAAGTCAGCATCGACCGTTTCAATGCCCCATTCAGAAACATTTTGAGTTACAAGGAGCGGTTCATGCTTCATTCAAAGCATTCCAAATTCTGAGAAATTTGAAAGCTTTGAAGGAGGTCTTGTAGAAGCATGAAAAATACGTCGGATGGCTATACGCAGCATATTGGTGCAGAGCAGCATAAGCAGAGGCCTTCAAAGCCATCAAGCGTGCAACAGAGCTTTTTTTTGCTGAACACAGCATGAAATATAAGCTCAAAGGACCATCCGCGTAAGACAGTACATCCAAGTCATTTTAACGTAAAACATGGTGCTTCATCGCCTCCAGGGCATAAAACTCATCCTCTTTCAGACGCAGCATTGAGGTGTACAAGAGACGCTTTGTATTCTCCGAAGTGAACCTGTCAGACCCTGCAAGGAAGATCCTGCAATGAACCTGACGTCTGGACTTCTGACAAAGGGATACGGCTCGACTACCCAGACGACGGCTATAATGATGGCACAGCACTGCTACCCAGGCTGTCATTTACCGCCATCCCCTTTGCGTAAACTGCTTTTACAAGCACGAAGGGATACACTGCCTTATTTTACACAGGTAGACATGAGCTGTTTACGTTCTGCAGTAGACAAACCACCTGCCACATCAAAAGCTGCACTTCGTACGGGGTTCGAGGCACGTCTCTGCGTCCAATGCACAGAGCGATGACAGTTGCTCGAGGCACATCTCTACGTCTAATGCACAGAGCGGTGACAGTTTCTCAAGGCACGTCTCTGCGACTGATGCGCAGAAGGGGTTGCAGACCTTCAAAAATATGCCTCCACATTTAATGCACAGGATGGTGGCAAATCTCGGCATTTAATGCAAGAGATTTGATTATATCTTCAAAAGCCATAATTCTGGCTAAGACGTCCACATCAGCACTCTGGCACGGTACGCAGCGGGTTCTACGCCCATCCAGCTCCTGTGCTCACTCGGCCTCTATGACCGCTCGGCTTCAACGCCCATTCGGCTTCTACGCCTACTCGGCCTCTATGACCATTCGGCTTCTACGCCTACTCGGCCTCTACGACCACTCGGCTTCTACGCCTGCTCGGCCTCTATGACCACTCGGCTTCTATGCCTACTCGGCCTCTATGACCACTCGGCTTTTACGCCTATTCGGCTTCTACGCCTATTCGGCTTCTATGCCGGTTTGATTACTATTTGGCTTCTATGCCATGGTGACAGACATTTGGCTTCTATGCCAACCTCTTCTACACAATGGATACCTACCTACGTGGCTTCTACGCCGTGATCTTCATAGCGATTATACGCGTTTTGTCCCTTAGTTGGACCCGCGTCACACGCTCATTTAAAGGATCATCTATACGCATTCATTGGTTACTTTAACCATTGTGTAAAAGGGTGTTGTACTTTCCACTCCTCGGTTTCTACACCGACGGAGTGGTCACTGTCACTAAAACTATATAAATAGAGACCTCTATCAATGAGGAACAAGGTCAGAAAATTGGTCAAGAAACCAATATCAGATCCAAGGTCGGAAAATTGGTCAAGAAACCAATATCAGATCCAAGGTCAGAAAATTGGTCAAGAAACCAATATCAGATCCAGGTCAGAAAATTGGTCAAGAATACCAATATCAGATCCGAGGTTGAACTTCCAAGAAAGATTGAACCAGAGGTCAAGAGAGAGGGAGAGAGAGAGAGAAGAATCCGGAGCTCAGGCAAAGAGTAGGGATCGACGACTTTGGCATCGTGCATCCACCCTCTTCTGCAACCTTCGAAGCTGCTTCCTGTCTTCTACGGCATTTCTTCAACATCGTATGGTCCAAGGGCTAAAGTGATCGACTGCAGATCAGACACCTATAGCAATATCTACCCAGATTAAATAAATTGTACTCCCATATCCTCGTATAGGATCAAATTGTACAAGTTTGTTTGTAAACCAAAGAAGGCGGGTTTCGTATAAACCCCATCCTGAATACATTTTTCATTCTTTCGTTTTATACCACAAATAACCATAGGCAAAAATAGTGCCGAAGTTGGCGGAAACAGACCAAATTCTGGGATCGCAGAAAACTGCGGTGACCACCCATGTTTCAGAGTTCGTATCTTCCACCACAGAGATATGAATTCGATGATTCTTTTTGGTATGCGTAGACCACTTGAACTAATTTAATTTCTATTAAATAATCCTAGATTATTAACTGTTGTAGTCTGAATTAAATTTATTGGAAAATCCCGCGAACCCACTTTTTCCAAATTTCTAAAAGTTATGAAACAAAGCGCACCCCGCCAAACGGGATCGCCCCATCGTGTACCAAGTGTACCGAATGGTGCGTACAGTATAACCGGACACGTAAAAGTTCGCAAAAACTGATTCAGACGTGCGTGTGCGCCGGAATCAGCCTGTATCCGTGGACACATCCCGTGTCGTAACTTTTGCGAAAGTCGTGCGCATTTTGTGCACGCTCGTCAGATTGTGACAAAACTTATGCCACTGGACTCGTGGTAACGCGCTAGTCCTGTGACCCAATTTTTACGCATTTCTGAGACAGTTGACCAAGTCGCCAATTAGCGGGCCCTACGGTTGACTTTTTGGACGAAATTGTGTTCGGCTCATCGGAATCCACATTTGGACATACCGTTGGGTTCGTATTGACATCTAGAGTTGTTTGACCTATAATTTGTCCCATTTAGAGACTGTTACCCTTGGCATACTTTTCGGTGCAAAGTAGGCCCACGTGGACCCCACTTTTACTCGAAATTACCGTTTTGCCCCTGTATCCAAATTGGACGAAAGGGAAGTGCTTTCTAGCTATTTTGCTTATTTTGGGAATGTTGGTGATGTTTAATTCAGCATTCAGAGACATTTGTTTTGAGGCCATAGCTTCTGATCCTGTGTGCTTGACTTCTGGATAGTACACCTTGCAGCTTTCTTACCAGGCAAGATACCTTGCCAAATTGTTTACAGTATTTTACATGATTAGTATATTTCTGTATATTTATTGCATTTTTTGTATAGTTCTTGTATGTGTAGTTTTCCTTCAGTCATTACTATATATTAGATATGTTGACACACACACTTGACACTTAGTATCATAGAGGACAATCATTAGACGTATGGGCTTTTAACCACTATGGTAAACCGTAGTCACTAGCACGCACTATGGTGGTCGTGTCCGATGGTCGCTACTCCTGAGGTATGTCGATTGATGGAGTCCGAGGGTCGCTACCCCCGAGGTATGTCGGCTGATGATGTCCACTGACGAGTGTATAAGTTGTGAGGATTAGATCGAGTAGCCTACCCTTGCCCATACGTCAAAAAGTTGTCCTCATTTACATTCATATAGATTGTCTTGTACAATGTACTTACTTATTTTCAAATTATATGCATGTTTACTGTATTCAAATTGGCTTACTTTTCTGTATCTTGTTACGTCCCTCTAAGGACCTGGTCCCCTGCCAAGTGTATCTGTTCTTTAGTATTTGCAGGAACGCAGATTTGGATGGTTATATATGTTTCGTGGATGTCTTCTCTCCGAGCTCCATGATTGTTAGCTGGTATTCCTATATTGTGTTTATTGTGTTGTACTTTTCTATTCTAGTTGGTAGTGGATTTGTTTTCATCCAACTATCATCCTTAGATACTTATGTTAAGATCTAGTTATATAGATACTGGTTATTCATTTATATTGATTTTCGTGGATGAGATTTAGATTATACCCGGTGACTTGTGATATATTTTTTTAGCACTTGTGGATTGAAAATCATATTACAGCGTATGTGTGGATTTTGGTTTCCATATATTGGAGTTTCCATATCCATGCGGCTGGCATGCTTACGTGTCCTAGTCCTACATATTTTTGGGACTGGGGCGTGACTGTACTAATAATAACTGCTGGGAGATAAACGCCAGTCTCAAAATAATATAGTACAACCAAGAATGTCTGGTGAGGAAAACCTACTACTATGACAAAATAAAATACTGAAATGATAGATAAAAGATAATGACTAGGGCATCGGCTGACTAGATAATAATGTACCCAATCCTAGGTAGAAGGTACCAACTGATCACGGGAACTCTAACGGTAGCACCTCTAGCTCCTCAGCTATAGCGTACCTCGTCTCCTTTCCTGGGCCGTATATTATGGGGTAATAAACCTCGTCCAAATCTGGAAAGGTACCAGGTCCTCAGAGGAACGTAACAAGATACATAGAAATATGACATATATGTGAATACTGAATAAAATAAATGCAATAAGGGGTGTGCTAACCATCTAAGTGAATACAATGTGAGGACAACTTTGGTACGTATGGGTAGGTGTAGGCATAACGTCCATACCGCTCCGAAGAACGGGGAAGCTGAATAGTATATCGTCCATATCGCTCCGAAAAATGTGAAAGCTAAATAGTATATCGTCCATATCGCTTTGAAGAATGTGGAAGCTGAATAGTGGAGGTCATTGGATCCGTGGCTCCTCCGGATACTACGGATTCCAATGTGTGTATCCCATACGCTTACTAGTTGTCCTCCCCGCCCAATATAGACATACAAGTCGAATACTCAACGTGCATACCACGTATCTATATGCCAGTCTCTACCAATATAAATCCTGAATTACGTACTACACACACCGATAGCTAGTCGAGTACGTGAACCCGTATCCTAATATGAATGTCACTGTGAACCGTGTAAAAGTGTCAGGTCTCAGAGAATATCAGAGTATCCTCCCACTGGGGTGAGTCTGCTAGGGACTAGGTCATGTATACTAAATCATCGACGCATCCGTCTACGGCACCCGAGTAAATCTCGGATGCGCACAGTCATATGAAATAAAACAACAAGATATCATACAACATATACAACATTTAATTTAAACAGTAAATATAGCAAGGTATCTTGCCTGAATTCTCAAGCTGTGAATGCCAAAAGCCTACTCCTGCGGTGTCTCCCGGCTGATCCAATGGTCCTAAACACACAATATAATATAGCAATCTAACATCAAACACTAAGACAATAAGCAGACCCTACGTTGCTCTTAGGAACTGTCACAAGTTCACGATTGATCGAAGACGGCGTCACGTGTGCATGTAGCTAGGATGTACACGTGTTCTATCCTTGTCAGCGTGTGTCTTAAGACAATAATTACTAAAGTTAAGGAGTTACCACTATTTCTGATTTGTACGAATACATGTCTTTGGTTCCCATGTCCAAACATACTCGGTTTGTGTTAAGGCTTTCAGGTAAATTACTAGCCTTGATGACAGGTCTCATAATTTAGGTGTTTTCTAGTTATTAAACAACTTCAAAATCTTGTTAATCATCATACCAGCATGTATATAATTAGGGTTAATTCAGTTTGTTATTATCTAGTTTAATTATCAGCACACATACATATCTGTATTATTTCATTCTAACTGGTTTGTGTCGACACAGGACACGTCGACACGATGACTCGAATCAACAGTCATACAATGATACTATACGAGAACGAGCGGGGGATCGAGTACCTGGCTGCTTGGACGAGGTTCTGCTCGTCCTGGTCGTCTTCCTCGCGGGCGAAGCTCCGGCGTCGACTAGTGGGTTGGCCGACAGCGGCAGCAGCGGCCTGCAGCGGATGCGGCAGAGGCAGCAGCGGCTTGGCAGCGTCGGTGCGGGCTGAGGACGACGCGGGGTGGCTGACAATTCGTGGAGGTAGGTCGGGGTAGACCTGAAGGTGGTGGTCGGCGGTGTTTGTGAAGTCGGAGGCGGTGGGTGTCCGATTGGGAAAGAGATGGCTCGGTTAGATGTTCGACTAGGATACGTGGGGTGATGGTGATGGTGCGGTGTCTGGTGGTTACAGGCGGACGGGGTGCTGCTGGCGGTTAGGTGGTGGTCCAGCAGTAAGGGGGTCCGGTGGTTGAGGTGGTCCGGTGGTGGTCGTGGCGTCGGGCAGTCAGGAGGGTAACTCGGGTGTAAGGGGAACGACTAGGGTTTGGGTATTTGATGAATAGTAAATTTAGGGTTTAATGTTAGGGAGTATGTATATTTATAAGGGGGATTTGATGGACTGGCCTCGAAACTTAGGCCTGTCTGGACTCATTGGGGAGGGGCTGATCCATGGGAAAGGGTGCACGTGGGCTTGGTTGGGTCCTGCTTGAGGTAAAATTGCTCTTAATTTAATTTTATTAAAAGTAAGGCGCATGGTGTTCTTTAATGTATTGAAAACACATGGAACTAGATTTGGGTGAGACACAAGCGTCATGAGCGTAGCAGGCTCGGAATAGGTCAATGCCCACATTTGGGTTACACGGAGTTGGGTTGTGGTTGAGTCTTAAATTCAATTGGAAAATGGTAATTATGAGGAATTGATTTTTATTGGGATAATACATAGATATTTGTAACAATATTGCACAGCTCAATTTGGAGCACAATATTGAGTATCTAAATGTCACACAAGGTCAGATGGTAGTCTGGCGTGTCTAAGGGATGTGTCGTTAATTAGTTTGAGGGTAACTACTAGTGTAGCGCTCCAAACCTCAAAGCTACGGTACGGGGTATTAAGTCTCTAAATTGTTGCGCATTAATTCTAGTTGTATCTAAATAAATCCTAGTTTCTCCAATTAAATTAAATAAATCCTAAATTGGTCGAAGGGGTTTACATTATGGATCCATTACTTCTTGCGCACCTAAGTGCAAGTAATAAGTTCAAGACAGGCACTGCCAGAGGTAATATGGATGTGGCAGATTTTGTGGACTTAACACCGCTGGCATACTTTAAGTTAAGTACGGGTGCTAAGTTGAGATAACAACCAATATCAGATGTAATATGGATGTGATAATCGATATCCAAGTCCGAGAGGTTTGCTCTGAGGTAATATAGATATGGCAAACTCGGTCGGGTAAAAATATTGGGATAGTAGTTCAGAGGTAATATGGACGTAAACCAATATCCAGAAAACTCATTGAGGAGTAGTTTGTTGTGTTTGGTGTATCCAGGAATGTAGATAAACCTTAGATTTTCTCCATTAGGAAGATTGTTAGGACAATAGCTTAGAGGTAATATGAACATGGCTAGCGTCTAACGAGACTGAGTTTTTTTGGGTGGTCCCTGCGAGAGTGTACAGGTAGACCTGGAGACTGCTCTGCTGTAAAGCTTTTGAGGATCCATTATCCGTTGCGTATCCAAGACTCCTGAATACTGATAATTGCTTGTTGAGGAAGGGTAATGCTGTGCATAGACACTTGCTGGGGATGAACAACAAAGAGTGGGAGCACCATACATCTTTGTTGTCCTGCTAGGGATAAAGAGAAGTGCAAGCTTAGCTTTAGACATAATACTTCTTCAGGAACTTGCCGTTGATAGGCATCATGAGCAAGTCTCTATTAGGTTTTTTCAGTCGGTAGGTGCCATTGGAGAATACCGATTCTACGATGAACGATCCTTCACATTTGGTTTATAACTTGTCGGCCGTTTTGTGGGTTATGACCATTGGCCTTCTTACTGTCAAGACAAGGTTACCCACTTGGTAAGTCCTCTTCTTGACCCGTTTGTTGAAGGATCCTGAGTGGCGTGCTTGGTATAGCTCAGTGCGATATTGAGCTAATAGTCACTTCTCATCAAGTGCTTCTAACTCTTGTAGCCATCGGAGGTGATTATCGTTGACGGTTAGCTGGTTAGAGAGAGACACTCAGAGTGAGGAAATTTGGACCTCGAGAGGGAGGATCGCTTCTCTTTCGTAGACCAGGAAGAATGGTGTGCTGCCAGTAGGTGTCCGGGCCGTTGTGTCGTAGGTCCAAAGACATTCACCCAACTTCTTATTCCAGTCGCCCTTGTTGGATGACACGAACTTCTTGAGTAGCTTTATGATGGTCTTGTTGAAAGCTCCAAACCATTTGTTGCTGGGTTGTAGGAAGTTGAGGCCACATTTCGGATTTGATTTTTGTCACAATATTGATAAAAAGCATAACTTGCAAAGTGTGGACCATTGTCATAGATGATCATTTGTGGCAAGTCGAAGTGGTATATGACGTGATGCTTGTCAAAGCTGATCACGTTTGACATTTTGTCTTCAGCGAGTGGTATGGATTCTGCCCACTTAGAGAAGTAGTCGGTGATAATCAAGATAAATCGATGTCCCTTCGACGAATGTGGACTAATCATCCCGATAATGTCCATTCCCCAGGCTTCAAACGGCTATGATGTAAGGTCCAGAGTAGGAACTCTGAGGGATGGTGGATGAAGTCAACATGGATTTGGCACGATTGGCACTTCCTTGCGTAGTTGACAGCATCCACTACCATTATCGGCTAATAGTAACCCACTCTTCAGAGACGACCCTATAGCTTGGATTTGGGTTGATGTGCACCGCAAACCCCATCGTGAGCCTCGTGAAGAGCTTGCTTCTCTTCTGCATTCGATAGGTATCGTAGCAGAAGACCGTCGTAGGACAAACGATACAACATTTTAGTAGTCGTATTATAATAGAATCGGAGGGAACGTCTGCTGATGGAAGTGGCTTCCTTTGGGTTCTCGAGAAAAATTCCATAGACTACGTAGTTGATGAATGGAAGTCTCCAGTCTTGTGAGTCGGTGACCATCTCTACTGAGAAGCTTAGTCACAGAAAGAGGTTGTTCTTTGGTCAGACCAGCTCTTGGCCGGCCACGATGATCAGTTCATGAGTATTGACTGGAACAGCTAAAGAGGCTGCAAGGCCGGCCAGGGCATCAACCTTGATGTTTTATAATCGAGGGACATTCTCTATGAAGAAACCCTCAAAGGTGGAGATAATGCAGAGTACGACTTGGTGGTAGAAAATCAAGTCTTTATTTCGGACTTCGTACTCGCCTCGGACTTGATTGACTATCAACTTAGAATCGTCTTAGGCTTTCAGGTAGTCAACTCTGACTTATTTAGAGAGTTAGAGCCCAATGATGAGGGCGTTATACTCTGCCATATTTTTGGAGCATCGTCCTGTGACAGAGTAAGCACGATCGATGACCAGATCGTGTGGGAAGATTAGTACTATCCCGATGCCAGTGACAATATCGTCTTTGGGCCCTGTTCTTGAAGCACCGTCAAAGAAAATTCACTAAATAGCTTCTGCGCTTATAGTCATGTTTTAGTCCGCTACCTAATCTGGGAACTTCTCGTACAGCTTTGAGATTTTTGGTATAGGGTGGGCTGCAAGAAAATTTGCCAATGCTTGGCCTTTGACCGCCTTTTGGGGGACGAATACCATCTCATATGGTGACAACAATATGGCTCATGTAGCCAGGCGGGAATTGAGTGCTCCAAGTTTAGTCATAAGAACTTTGAGAGGATTAACTCAAGAGATCACATGAATGGTTTGTCCTGCCACGTAATGCTTAGTCTTCTGAATGGAGAAGACCAGAGTGAGGCACTCCTTCTCGATAGGGTTGTATCTGTGTTCTACGTCGACCATCATCCTGCTGAGGTAATAGATGGCATGTTCGTGACCTGCATCGCTTGTCTGGGCTAGCAGAGCCCCAATAGAGTGATCTATTGCCCGCATATATAGCAAGAAGGGACTTTTCACTATAGGGGCTACCAATACTAGGGGGTTCATGAGATACTCCTTGATGTCGCTGAAGGCGCGTTGGCATTTTTTGTTCCAGACAAAGGAGACCCCATTATTTATGAGCTGGGTGAACGACTGACAACGTCTAGAGAGGTTTGATATGAACCTCCTGATGTATGCCAGCCTCCCGTGAAGGCCACAAAGTTCTCTAAGGTTCTTCGGTGGGCGTATTTCAAGGATTGCTTTAATCTTGTTGGGGTCCATGTGGATACCCTTCGAAGTTACGACAAAACCCAAAAACTTGCCGCTGAAGACTCCCAGGAAGGATTTGGTCGGATTCATCTTGAGCTGGTGCGCACACTTTAGGTCAAACACAGTCTTTAAGTCTCCTAGGTGACCATCTTTAAAGTAAATCTTGATAACAAGGTCATCAATGTAACACTCTACTGTCTTACGCAGATGTTTACGAAAGATGGTGCTCATAACTCTCTGGTATGTATCACCTGTGTTCTTCAGATCGAAGGGCATGACTGTGTAGCAGTATACTCCTATCAACGTTCAAAATGATGTATACTTATTGTCGTCAGAAAATATCTTGATTTGATTATAGCCTAAGAATCCCTCCTTAAAGGACATGCGCTCGAAGCCACAAGTGTTGTCGATTATTATGTCTGTGATAATAGAAAACATGTCCTTAGGGCATGTCGCGTTCATATTGCAAAAGTCAATACAGATCTGGATCTTCCCATTCTTTTTTATGATGGATACGATATTGGCCACCCAATTCGGATGTTGTTTCTCGCGGTTGAAGCCACTAGCCATTATTTTGTTGACTTTTTAATGGCATTCTTGATGTCCGGCCAAAAAATTTATTTCTGTTGCTTGACTGGATTAGCGTTCAACAAGATATTGAGTTTGTGGACCACAATTTGGGGGTCCAGTCCTGGCAAGTTTTCGTAACTCCGAGAAAAGACATCGATATATTCCCTGACAAGCTGTAGCAGGGATTCTCGATCCTCATTGGACAGACTCTTGTTAAAGAAGATAGGTTTAGGGAAGGAATCATGGCCCAGATCGATTTGTACGATTTTGTCCTCAATGGGAGGCTCTCGTTGTTCGAACCGCATCTCTCATTGTCTGTCTTGGCATTAGGCCCACGGTTCTATTTAAAAGAGTTCAGGTGGATCCTCATCATCTTTCTCAGGTTTAGTTGACACCGTATTGGCAAACAATGTTTGTTTGAGCATCTCTCAGATACTGATGACGGAGTCCCAAGAGAAAGATTCTAAAGAGTGAGAGTATAACTCATCTTCTTCATCCGAGCCTTCGGGGCTTGTGGAAGGCATGATGTACCCTAATCCATGCTTAGTCTTGTGGTAGTAATCCTCGGACTTGCCTGTATGAGCCTGCAGACGCAGAGGCAGCCGTCGTCCTTTGCCTTAGTTCAAGTCCCTAGCGTCTTTCAGATCGTACCCCATCTTCTGGATAAGGTGCTTGGTTCAAGAACTGTACCAATGTAATAGTATATTTACACTATCGACCTCTGGCTTCAATTCCTCTGGGAAGAAGTATTGGGGACTTTCTACTCTGCCGAACATGATGAGTTTGTCTCCCCTCTTCCTTGCTGGAACTATGAAATAGGAGTTCTGATTGGCAATAATTTGGTTGACTGTATAGGTGGTAGTCACCTGTGTATGCATGTGCAGGTGCAGGCCTAGATCGTTCTCAAGGGAATATAGCGCATTGAGATATGCAACATCCGAGTTGTTCAAAGATAGCCATTTATTGATAAAATCATATATCTTATCTTCCGAAATTACATCATCGAGAGAAGGGACCTAAGCATGAGCGGCTACGTACTCCTCCAGTTCATCTTTCCGAGCTTCTACCCCCAGTGTGAGCGATGGCTTCAGAGGTTTCCTGCGCAGCTTTATCACAAGAGGTACGAAAGTCGTAGTAGGCGCCAGACCTTCTTTAGTGATCGACTCAGTCTATGGAGGTGAACGACCAGAGGCTCGGGTCCTTTCTTGGGTAGTTTCACCCTGAGGGGAGGAGTTGTGTCAGGAGCACGTGCTTTGAGATGGACTCTCAATATCTCATTCGATGTTGTCCTAGTATATGCCTTATCGTCGGCGTCATTGCTACCTTCATCTTGGTGGACTTGCTTGTTGATGATCGAGTCAGAGTAATAGGGTTTGACCCCCTTGAATGGATCAACATCGGCAAATGAAGGCTTGACAATGTTGTGATCATCTACATACTTCAAGCACTGGTGCAAGATTGATGGTACGATCATGTATTGATGTATCCATGGATGTCTCAACAAGACATTATAGAATATGTCTACATTCATAACATAGTAGGTGACCTCTATTTTCAGATTGTCGATCTGGAACTTCAGGCGAATCTTGTCCAGAAGGTATCTCCTCCCTGCGATGAAGCCACTAATTGCAGTATTGGTTGCTACCAGGCGAGACAGATGCTCCGTTGCAGTCTTAAAGTAACTCGTGAATTGACGGGGGGATATCTTTCCATCAAATGGAGTCAAGTTGAAGGGTTTGTACTTAGGTAGATAAGGTACATCTCTCCACTCAAGGGGATACGTCTGTCGAATCCCGAGCTCGCGCAGTGAGTCCCGATTGCCCATTATGTCCAAGCGAGCCCGGAGTTCTCGTACCTCCCATATTACTTCCTGATCTTCATTAACTGTGAAATGAGCGGATGATCTGGGCAGGGGATGATTATCGTCCGCGGGTGGAGCATTTTTATTTGAATCCCCATTTGTCTCAGGGTCCAAGATTGCTTGTCTAAAGGCCCTTGTTGGTTGTGAGGCTATGTTTGCCTTGATCTCCAACATTGTCTGAGTCAAGGCCTGCATTGATGCACTCATGGTCTGCATCATATTTTATAGGATCTCGATGCATCATCGATCATTGGGGCCCTCGTGATCGTCCCATGTCTTATATATTGTTCTTACATAGGGAGAAACAGATAGGACATTGGATGTCACACTTTCCGCCTCAGACTCTTGCTGTGAAGAGTCATCCGGGAAGGTCGGTAGTGCCTCATCTTCTTCGGAATCGGAGGGAACACTACCCCCTGTGTAGAAAGCTGCATCCTCTGGCCGGGGGTGACTACTCCCAGGGATTTCAGCATCTGTTCCTTGGGAATCATTGTCTCCTTGGAACGTCGAATTATTGTGGAGTTCCAAAGGATCATGTAAACCCCCTCAACCAAATTTAGGCCAATTTAGATTAGATAGCGAGACTAGAGTTAATTTGAAAACAATTAGAATTAGAACACAGTGTTTTAGATTTATTGTTCAATTTATATCACTTAGTGCACCTTACCGTTTTTTCGATAATTGGAGCACTACACTAACATTTACCTTCAAACAAGTTTCATACACTTTTCCTAGATAAGCCACCCCTACACTATAACATTTTTGTAACTCATAAATACTCTTATTGTGCTTTATTTTAGCTGCACAATATTCGTTACAAATGTCCATGTTTAAATCCAATTAAATCCAACTTTGCATCTTTGTCCGCTCCGATCGAAATTAGAGACACAACCTCAACCCGTTTCATACAACCCAAATTATGAAATTACTTTATTCTGAGTCTGCTATGTTTATGACGACTGTGTTCCACCAAATTTTAACTCCATATAATTTCAATTAATTAAAAAGTGCCACTTATACTAATTTGTACTTAAATTAGTGTGAGGACCCAACCAACCCAAAACTAGACCCAACCTAGCCCATCTACACCCTACATTCCCTCATGTGAACTTGTTCCCCACCCCAAGAAACCCTAGCCGGCCCAATTCCATAGGAGGACCCCCTTTCTCTCTCTCCTATGTATATATACTAATTGTCCTCTCTCCAACCCTAATAATACCTAGCCGAAATCCTAATTTCAACATCCCTCATCCCCCGCCTCCTCCTTCCCCGATCACATCCAGCCCGCCACCACCTCAGCCCCCATCCCCACCGCCTGACCACTGAACTGCTCCGTCTGCTTCCTCCCCGTCGACGTCAACCCAACAACTTCCTCCTCCGCCGTCAACCATCACCAACATCATCAACACCATCCCCAACCCGACACCATCACCAACCCAACTCCACCACCACCCTCCTCATCACCCCTCCACATCCCGACCACCGTCGTCCTCTTCACCACCACTCTGACCGCCGGCCCCCACGACCAGCCCCACTACTAGCAACCCGCCAGTCGCCGCCTGCCGTTGCTGCAACTGCTGCCGGAATAGTTGCTGCTACTGCTGTTTCACTTTGCAACGATCGGAGCTCCGCCCCCTCGCTAGAGAAAAGGACGCCGACGAGCACAAACCCCCTCCCCCACTCGGCCACGACTAGGTACATGTTTATTTCATCCCTTTTTATTCATGAGTCGAGGTATCGACGTATCGTTGAAGGGACACGGGTAACGTGAATTCCTAAGTACAATATACGTGTGTATGTTTATGTTAAATTAGTAATTAATGTTAAGTAATTACTCAAATAATAAATAATTAATGTAAATATTGTGTTGACCTAAAAGCCTAGATATTGACCTGGTGCACTCTAACATGATAGTTAGTACTGGTATTTCTGTACTATGCGTAATTAGTTTCGTAACATATTTTTGGTATTTTGTTGCCTTGTTATACACGACAACTGAGGATATGACACGTATACGTCTTAGCTGCGTGCACACGCGACCCTGTTAGTTGACCAGTTGTGACCCCTTGCGTCAGTTCCTAAGAGCAGTGTAGTATTTCGGTGCGTACTACTGTAGTGACTGATGATCGAATTACTATATTATATTATATGTATAGGGTCACTGGACCGTTCAGGCGAGACTTCAGGAGCAAGTTATTGGCACTCACAGCTTGAGGATCCAGGCAAGTTACCTTGCCATATTTACTGTTTAATTTAAATTATGCAATGTTATATGATATCTTGTTGTATTATTTTATATAACTGTGCACGTCCAAGATTGACTAGGGTGCAGTCGACGAGTACGTCGATGTGTAGTGTAAGTGACTTAGTTACTAGCTGAATCACCCATCATTGTGAGGATATTCTGATATCTTCCAAGACCTGACACTATTACATGCATCACTATGACAAACTCATGTTGGGATACGGCTTCATATACCCGACTAGCTTTTGGTGCGTGTGACATGCATCAAGGTTTAGTATGTAAGTAGGGTTATATAATTAGTTGAGACTTGGCATATAGTTACGTGGTATGCACGTCGTGTATTCGACTTGTATATCTACATTGGGCAGAGAGGACAACTGGTAGGCATATGGGATATATATATTGGACTCCATAGTATCCAGAGGAGCCACGGATCTAATGACTTCCTTTATTCAGATTCCACGTTCGACGGAATAATATGGACGTTATACTATTCAGATTCCACATTCTCTGGAGCGATAGACGTTATACTATTCAGATGCCATACTCTTTGGAGTACGGACGTTATGCCTACACCTACCGTTACGTACCAAGGTTGTTCTCATATTGCATTCACTTAGATGGTTAGCATACCCCATTTATTTTATTTAGTATTTATATATGACATGCATTTTGTATCTTGTTACGCCCCTCTGAGGACCTGGTTCCTTTCCAGATTTGGATGAGGCATATTATCCTACTGTGTACAGACCCAGGCAGGAGATGAGGTTCGCATCTGAGGAGAAGCTAGAGGTGCTTCCATCAAAGTTTCCTTGATTCCTGGTAGGCCTTCCGCCTAGGACTGGAGCATCCTTATCTAGTCAGCTGATGCCCTAGTCATTACTCTTTTATCTGCCTTTCAGTACTCTTATTTCGTCATTGTAGTGGGTTTGTTCCCACCAGGCAAATTTTGGATTGTACTATGATATTTCAGACGTGCGTTTATTTTTCTAATATTTATTTCAGTACTTCATATTTATATTGTGGATGAGATTAGACATTACCTGTTGTATGTTAGTATCAGACTTGTTAGTATTTTAGGATAATGTAGTACGTTTCGTTGGATCCATTAAATTGGGTAATCCCACAGAGACATATTAGCTGGCCATTGCCATGTGGCCTGGTCCCATATAGTTTGGGACTGAGGCATGACATGATTTTAGTGGTGGCCCATGCAGGTCCATCTTTATCGCTTGCAGTATGGTAACATGCCCAATGAGCCTACAATAGGATAGAAATTACTAATCTTATCTACTTTGATTACGTCCTTGAACCTCCATCATAATATTTTAAATGGCTGCATCCTGTTTGTTTATTTTCGTACTCTTTTAATGAAGTTCTATCTCTTGCAGCGAGATGAACTTGCGCAGTGAACGCGGGTCATACGGTGCCGTAGTGTCCACCGCCACCACACAGAGGGAGGAGACATCCCAGGGATCACCAGGAGAGCAGCCACCACCACAGGCCCCGGTGAGTCCACAGGCCCCGCTGATACCTTGACCCCAGACTTCTCCTGATGACCCGACACAGCAACACGTGGGATAGACTTTACAGACGATTCCAGCACAGCATTTCGAAGGACAGACTTTGGCCGATGCCATAACCCGAGAGGCCAACATCTGAGGAGACACCTACAGCTCAGCCGGAGGTCCCGTTGCCACCACCTCCACCCTTCCCACTATAGATGTCATATCTAGATGGACAGCCGCAGATGTTACAGTTCTTCCAGGCTATGATGCAGGCACAGTGGCATCAGACCGAGACGTTGAGGCAGAGCTTGATGGCAGTCCTGGAGAGGATACCTAACCCAGTACCCGCACCAGCACCAGCACCTACACCTATTCAGCCAACTGGTACTGTACGAGAATTTTGCTAGATGGGCCGGAATACTTTTTCGAGCAGCGAGACCGCAGAGGAGATCTCTGATTGGGTCGCCAATACAGAGATGCTACTAGAGGATTCTCAGCTGCATCCAGACCTTTGGATGACCGCATTGAGGGCCCAACTGAAAGGCAACGCCCATCACAAGTGGGACTCCATAGAGCATAATGTAGGCAAGATATAGACAAAGGAGCAGTTCTTAGAGTACTTCAATATGAAGTATTTCCCGGATACGGTCAGAAATGCCCTATACTCCCAGTTCCGGCACTTAGAGCAAGGGAATATGACCGTAGACGCATATGACATAGAGTTTAGCCGAATTAGCAGATTTGGTGCCGCCTTTATACCCAACGATCTGGAGAAGGCCAGGAGATTCCACCACGGCCTGACCTTCGAGCTGTAGAGGTATACCACCACCCAGGCAAGGATTTCTTATGAGGAGGTTCTGTCAGAGGCGAGGATCCAGGAGGCCATTAGCAGAGGATCAAGACATTCCAGTACAACCGTACCAGCCAAAGCTCATCCTAGAGTAGGAGGACCGATCCGTCGTCCAAGAGCGTAAACCCAGCAGAGGACAGTGCTATACCAGCAAAAGGAGCTTCCGACTTGCCACTATTGTGGTAAGAGAAGGCATTTCCAGAAGGACTATCGAAAGAGACTAGGGACATGCATGATTTGTGGAATGAGCCAGCACCAAGCCCCGAGACTGCCCACAGTGCAGAGATGCAGCACCGCAGACAGGACAGAGGCCAGCAGCACCAGTCCTAAGGATACTACCCCCGCCAGGAGGTCAACGTCCACCATCACCCGGAGGATTTTAGAGGGGACCACCCTTGGCCCCACAGGAGGCACAGTTTGAATAAGCCAGACAGTAGGCCGGAGGGCAGAGGCACGGACAGGCCTTTGTACTAGCAGCGACTGAGAAAGAAACAGAAGGGGAAGCTATTACAGGTACCATTTTAGTTGCATCATTACCTGTGACTGTATTATTTGATTCTGGTGCTACATTATCTTTCATATCTAGTAGTTTCGTAGCTATGCATAGAGTAGCTACTTCCCCCTTACCTAAGAGTTGGAAGATACTTACCGGAGGAGGCATCGGACTGGTTACCAGCACTATTAGAACATGCTCAGTAGTTGTATGTGGTCGAGAGATGAGAGCGTAATTTTTGGTATTCCCGATGCCAAACTTCGACATTGTGCTAAGCATGGACTGGTTGAGCCAGTACAATGCCATACTGGATTACCGGAGGGGTAGCATCATTTTTAGACTACCAGATCACCCGGAGTTCGAGTACATGCGGGGCACCATCGAGCGAGGAGTAGGACAGACAGTTGGAGCTTACATGGCTATGGAGATGGCACCCCCACCAATAGTTAAAGAGTTCAAAGATATTTTCCCGGAGGAGTTGCCAGGCTTACCCCAGATAGAGACGTGGAGTTTACCATTGAGTTAGTACTCGGAGCAGCACCGGTATCTTCAAATGTGTACCGGTTGGCAAAGAAGGAAATGGATGAGTTGAAGCTACAGTTAGAGGAGATGCAGATCAAAGGATTTGTCCATCCTAGTACATCATCCTGGGAGCACCAGTGTTGTTTGTACCAAAGAAGGATGGGACAGTCCGTATGTGCATTGATTACAGAGCCCTTAATGCTTTGACTATCAAGAACAAGTACCCCCTACCGCGGATTGAGGATTTGTTCGACCAGCTGACAGGAACAGTGGTTTTACGAAGATCGACTTGAGATTGGGTTATCACTAGGTAAAGGTACGGAGAGAAGATATTCTAAAGACGGCATTCATGACTCGTTATGGTCACTATGAGTTCTTGGTGATGCCTTTTAGACTGACAAATGCGTATGTCGTATTTATGAACCTAATGAACAGGGTCTTCCACCAATATCTGGACCAGTTTATGGTAGTCTTCATCGACGATATCTTGGCGTATTCAAAGAACCACGAGGAGCATGGAGAGCACCTGAGATTAGTGTTGGAAACGCTGAGGCGTGAGCGGCTCTATGCCAAGCTGAGCAAGTGTGAGTTCCTCCTAGATCGTGTCACTTTTCTTGGACATGTTATCTCAGGAGATGGTATTACAGTAGATCCAGCAAATATTTTGTCAGTAGAGACATGGCTAACCCCTACCAATGTCTCGGAGGTGAGGAGTTTCCTAGGACTAACCGGATATTATCGGAGGTGAGGAGAGAATTTTGCAAGGATCGCCGAGACGATGACTCGTTTGACCCGCAAGGAATAGGAGTTCACCTGGACAGAGGAGTGTCAGACGGCATTCGATGAGCTGAAGAAACGTCTGACTACTGCACATATCTTGACTATACCTTCTGGACCCGGAGGATTCGTGATCTACAGCGATGCGTCTGGGAAATGATTAGGATGCGTCTTGATGCAGCATGGAAAAGTTGTGGCCTATGCCTCTAGGCAGCTGAGGACCCATGAGAAGAACTATCCCATTCACGACTTAGAGCTTGCCGCAGTAATCTTCGTCTTGAAGCTTTGGAGGCACTACCTATACGGAGAACGAGTAAAGATATTCACATATCACAAAAGCCTGAAGTACGTCTATACTCAGAAGGACCTGAACCAGAGACAAAGACGTTGGCTCGAGGTGATGACAGACTTTGAGATTGAGCTACAGTACCATCCGGGAAAGGCCAACGAAGTAGCTGACGCATTGAGCAGAAGACCCATGGCATTCTTTTTGACTACCCAGTTGTTGAGAGATCTAGAGCAGTTAGGTATAGAGGTCATTATGCCCGAAGTAGAAGGCCAATTGTTGAGTTTCCAGTTGCAATCGATATTGGTTGAGAGGATCAATGCTGCCTTACCAACAGATGCAAGATTCCAGAGGCTTCGATAGAGGACAGAGGCTGGGATACAGACAGGATTGCGCATACATGAGGACGGGACTTTGAGATATGGAGATCATCTCTACATTCTGAATAGAGAACTTCGTCGGGAGCTGATGTCAGAGGCACACAGTTCAACATACTCTATTTATCTAGGAGGCACGAAGATGTATAGAGACTTGAGGCAGTACTATTGGTGGCATGGAATAAAGAGAGAGATAGCCCGCTTTGTGGCAAAGTGCCTGGTGTGTCAGCAGGTCAAGGCTGAGCATCAGAGGTCTGCCGGTTTACTTCAGCCGCTCCCAATACCTGAGTGGAAATGGGAGCATGTCACTATGGACTTTGTTACGGGCTTTCCGAGGAGTCCTAGTGGTCAAAATATAGTATGGGTAATCATGGATCGACTCACTAAGTCCGCTCACTTTTTACCCTTTAGAGTAGGACAGTCTATAGAGGTCTTAGCAGATATGTATATGATGGAGATCGTGCGACTGTATGGAGTGCCAGTAAGTATAGTGTCTGACAGGGATACGAGGTTCACATCTTACTTTTGGCGGAGTATGCAAGAGAGTCTTGGTACCCGCCTGAAGTTTAGCACATCGTATCACCCGCAGATAGATGGTCAATCCGAGCGCACCATTCAGACGCTGGAAGACATGTTAGGGGCGTGCATGCTTAATTTTGGTGGATCATGGAAGGACCATTTATATTTGGTCAAATTTTTCTACAATAATAGCTATCAAGCGAGCATTCAGATGGCTACCTATGAAGCATTGTATGGCAGAAAGTGTCGTTCCCTAGTGTGTTGGAGCGAAGTGGGCAAGAGGCAGATTCTTGGGCCAGAATTGGTTGTTCATACAATGGAGAAGGTAAAGAAGATCCAAGGGCACCTACGAGCAGCACAAGACAGACATAAGCATTGGGCAAACACGCATCGACGACCCCTAGAGTTATAGGTTGGAGATCATGTGTTTCTAAAAATCTTGCCTACCCGAGGAACCATCAGGTTTGGAGGCAGAGGAAAGCTATGTCCGAGGTACATCGGACCATTCGATGTGTTGGAGAGCATCAGAGAGGTTGCTTACAGGTTAGCCTTGCGGCAGACATTAGAAGGAGTTCATGACGTCTTCCATGTATCTCAGTTAAGGAGGTACATGCCAAATCTGAGTCATGTGCTTGACCATTCAGAGATCACAGTCGGGCCGAGTTTATCATAACAAGAGAAGCCTGTAGAGATTTTGGACATGAGCAAGAAGGTATTGCGAGGTCAGACTATCCCTCTAGTTTGTATCGCATGGAAGCATCATGCACCAGGTGAGTCGACCTAGAAACTAAAGGATGATATTCGACAGCGTTATCCCCATCTCTTCGAAGGTTTAGGTATGTAGTAGCATGTAATTTCAGTCAGTAGTTTTTAACATATGTTTGTTTTATGTTTGTTTTAATTTCGAGTACTAAATGCTCTAAGGAGGGTAGATTGTAAACCCTCTCGACCAAATTTAGGCCTGTTTAGATTAGATAGATAGACTAGGGTTAATTTGAAAAAAATTAGAATTAGAACACAGTATTTTAGATTTATTGTGCAATTTATATCACTTAGTGCACCTTACCGTTGTTTCGATAATTGGAGCACTACACTAGCATTTACCTTCAAACAAGTTTCACACACTTTTCCTAGAGAAGTCAGTCCTACACTATAACATTTGTGTAACTCATAAATACTCTATTATGCTTTATTTTAGCTGCACAATATTCGTTACAAACGTCCATGTTTAAATCCAATTAAATCCAACTTTTTGTCCGTTTCGATCGAAATTAGAGACACAACCTCAACCCGTTTCATACAACCCAAATTATGACATTACTTTATTCTGAGTCTGCTATGTTCATGACGACTGTGTTCCACTAAATTTTAACTCCATATAATTCCAATTAATTAAAAAGCACCACTTATACTAATTTTTACTTAAATTAGTGTGAGGACCCAACTAACCCAAAATTAGACCCAACCTAGCCCATCTACAGCCTACATTCCCTCATGTGAACATGTTCCCTACCCCAAGAAACCCTAGCCGGCCCAATTCCCTATGAGGACCCCATTTCTCTCTCTCCTATGTATATATACAACTTGTCCTCTCTCCATCCCTAATAACACCTAGCCGAAACCCTAATTTCTACATCCCTCATCCCCCGCCTCCTCCTTCCCCGATCACATCCAACCCGCCACCACCTCAGCTACCGTCCCCACCGCCTGACCACCGACCTCCTCCGCCTGCTCCCTCCCCGTCGATGTCAACCCAGAAGCTTCCTCCTCCACTGTCAACCATCACCAATATCATCAACACCACCCCCAACCCGACTCCGTCACCAACCCAACTCCACCACCACCCTCCTCATCACCCCTCCACGTCCCGACCACCATCGTCCTCTTCACCACCACTCTGACCGTCGGCCCCCACGACCAGCCCCACTACTAGCAACCCGCCAGTCGCCGCCTGCCGTTGCTACAACTGCTGCTGTTTCACTTTGCAACGACCGGAGCTCCGCCCCCTCGCTAAAGAACAGGACGCCGACGAGCACAAACCCACCTCCCACACTCGGCCATGACTAGGTACATGTTTATTTCATCCCTTTTTATTCATGAGTCGAGGTATCGACGTGTCGTTGAAGGGACACGGGTAACGTGAATTCCTAAGTACAATATACGTGTGTAAGTTTATGTTAAATTAGTAATTAATGTTAAGTAATTACTCAAATAATAAATGATTAATTAATGTAAATATTGTGTTGACCTAAAAGCCTAGATATTGACCTGGTGCACTCTAACATGATAGTTAGTACTGGTATTTCTGTACTATGCGTAATTAGTTTCGTAACGTATTTGGTATTTCGTTGCCTTGTTGTACACGACAACTGAGGATATGACACGTGTACGTCTTAGCTGCGTGCATACGCGACCCTGTTAGTTGACCAGTTGTGACCCCTTGCGTCAGTTCCTAAGAGCAGTATAGTATTTCGGCGCGTACTACTGTAGTGACTGATGATCGTATTACTATATTATATTATATGTATAGGGTCACTGGACCGTTCAGGCGAGACTTCAGGAGCAGGTTATTGGCACTCACAGCTTGAGGACCCAGGCAAGTTACCTTGCCATATTTACTGTTTAATTTAAATTATGCAATGTTGTATGATATCTTGTTGCATTATTTTATATAACTGTGCGCGTCCAAGATTGACTAGGGTGCAGTCGACGAGTACGTCGATGTGTAGTGTAATTGACTTAGTCACTAGCTGACTCACCCATCATTATGAGGATATTCTGATATCTTCCTAAACCTGACACTATTACACGCATCACTATGAATAACTCATGTTGGGATGTGGGTTCATGTACCCGACTAGCTATCGGTGCATGTGACATACATCACGGTTTAGTACGTAAGTAGGGTTATATAATTAGTTGAGACTTGGCATATAGTTACGTGGTATGCACGTCGTGTATTCGACTTGTATATCTATATTGGGCGGGGAGGACAACTGGTATGCGTATGGAATACACATATTGGACTCCGTAGTATCCAGAGGAGCCACAAATTTAATGACTTCCTTTATTCAGATTCCATGTTTGACGGAACGATATGGACGTTATACTATTCAGATTCCACGTTCTCTGGAGCGATGGATGTTATACTATTCAGATGTCATACTCTTTGAAGTACGGACGTTATGCCTACACCTACCCATACGTACCAAGGTTGTCCTCATATTGCATTCACTTAGATGGTTAGCATACCCCCTTTATTTTATTCAGTATTTATGTATGGCATGCATTTTTGTATCTTGTTACGTCCCTCCGAGGACCTGGTTCCTTTCCAGATTTGGACGAGGCATATTATCCTACTGTATATGGACCCTGGGCAGGAGACGAGGTTCGCATCCGAGGAGGAGCTAGGGGTGCTTTCATCAGAGTTTTCTTGATCCCTGGTAGGCCTTCCTCCTAGGACTGGAGCATCCTTATCTAGTAAGCCGATGCTATAGTCATTACTCTTTTATCTACCTTTCAGTACTCTTATTTCATTATTGTAGTGGGTTTGTTCCCACCAGACATATTTTGGATTGTACTATAACATTTCAGACTTGCGTTTATTTTTCCAGTATTTATTTTAGTACTTCATGTTTATATTGTGGATGAGATTAGACATTACCTGTTGTATGTTAGTATCAGACTTGTTAGTATTTTAGGACAGCGTAGTACGTTTTGTCGGATCCATTAAATTGGGTAATCCCTCGGAGACGTATTAGCTGGCCATTGCCACGAGGTCTGGTCCCGTGTAGTTTGGGACTGGGGTGTGACAGATCAAAACACCCAGTTTTTGTAGCCCCCTGGGGTCCTGAGGAAGAACTACCCCTAATGGTTGACGGGTTCTTTTTCGAGCGTGTACCCAGGAACACTCCTTCTGTGGGCATCGCTGCTTGCCTCCAATTACTCGATATGCTGGTTGAGAGTGTAGGATTGAAGGTGCTAAACTTTTGACCTTCCTTTGTCGTGGAAGATGTCTGAGCTAAGTAACATGAGGTAAAGGATAGCTCCTCATCCTCTGGTTTTTGTACCTGCTATCCGGGATATTGTCGGATGGGTGTTCTTGGTTGCAGTCACTGGAATGCCGACTGCCTGTCTGTAGATACTGCTACTTTAGCACAGCAATAGTTGATGATAATGTTGGCATAGTGGTGTCTTGGGAAGGATACCTTATATGCCATAGTTGATTCCCTCGCTTTGCGCTTGTGGTTTATCACGTTGCACAAGTCAAGCGAGGGCTGATTCACCTTAGCACCCTTCTTATGAGACCGGGTAGATCGAGCACATGGGTGTGTAGGTGTTGATTTTGCTTCCAGACCTGGAGTTCATACAAGAACTTGCCCCGGGTTATTTATGAAAGACTCTTTAGACTGATTATGTCTGATTGCCGCTGTGGGTTGGACGCATGGTCGATTTTGTACGACTTTCTATCAGGGGCACGTATAGTTAGCGGTGCCTGCTGACAATCGGTCGAATAAGCAATTGCTTGAGCTTGGCTAGCTCGCATTGCCCTAGACTTCTTCGTCCTAGCATGCGCCGGTGCGTAGTATGAAGAGTTTAAGTTTACATCTTTCCCTTTCTCAGCAAGGCATATGGAGTCATCGCTATATGAGATTCAGTCAAAAATGGAACTTCTGCTACTATGTTGGCCGTATGTAAACATTTGTATACGGCCATCGACTGGTGTCGCATGTGGACATTTACCTACGTCTGTCGACTTATGCGACTTCTGATCTGGCCGCATAGAACATGCTTGGCGCTCGAGCTTCTGACATCATAGTATTTTCCTTTGTCAGAGCTCAAGTACTGAGCACTTTCTTTGTCAGAAGAGGCTGTCTCATGGGAGGTAGATGCATGATGTACAACCCCTGCGACAGAGAGAGAGAGACGAGGAGCACATACTACACAGTTGGGTGAGGCGCAGCGGCCTTTGTAACCCATGTCCTGCAGGTCTTCTGATGCTTGTCAAAAGAGGTTGCCTTATGAGTGGCAGACGTATAATGTCCGATCCCTAAGGTAGAGAGAGATAGGGAACGCATGCTCCGCAGTTGGGTGAGGCAAAGCGGCCTTTGCAACCCATATTCTGCCGGTCTTCTTAGGCTTTACCAGCCTTAGAGAAGCGCTGCCCTCAGAGAGCATCTCCTCGTAGGCTTGTTGGTCGAAGCGTAAATCCAGAATCCTCTGGGATGAACCCAACTTTGACTCGTCGGACTATGCCACAACCTTCTCTTCATAGGAAAAGTTAGTCCTCAGCAGAGTCACCACCTTATTTGCCATTAAAATTATCCATGTTCAATAACAATCAAAAAGTACAAAGAAGACTTAAACAGACAATCTAAGTACTACTTAATCTAGGTAGTATATCGGTGGAGATCGAGTGCTTTGGCAGCTCATTTACTCCGTCGACGGTCCGACGAATGAGTAAGGGGTACTATCTTCTCTTCTCTCTCTCTCTCTCTCTCTCTCTCTCTCTCTCTCTCTATTTTGAGCTTGTGTGCACGTTTATGGCTCTCTGGGAGGGTCTGGTCTCTCTCTGAAGCAGAAAAAGCCGGCCTTTGGGACGTCCAAGTTGTTCCTATTTATAGCCATTATGCTGATGGGCTATAGGTGCCGCATGTCCTTCTGTTTGGTGGCCGCAGGGGACTCCTTTAACAGAATATGATTGCAACTATGGGTGCATAGTATGGGTTAAGTCCAGGGCATACTGCCACATGGATATTTTGTTAGGATTTGCTGTTGCCGAAGATCTTGGCGGTTCTCGTCTTCTATTTGTGTGACTTTGTCAGCTTGACCCATGGCCCGCATTTAGTTGGAGAGAATTATGTCAGTCACATCAGGATAATTTTATTGCATGAGACGCATGGTGTCTTGAACGTAGGGGGCCAGAGACGCATGGAACGTATGTAGTCTGAAATACAGGAGGCCAGAGATGCATGGAACGCATAGAGTATATAACTCATAGGGCCAGAGACTCATAAGACGTATGGAGTTTGGGACGCATGGGGCTAGAGATGCATGGGCTCTGGGACGCATGTGGCCTCGTACACGTGGCACTGAACGCTTGTCAGAAGTCATTATTAGTCTAACGAGAGCTTCTTGTTGCTTAGTGAGTTCACATTTTCTGAAGCATTCAGAAATCTTTTTGATCAGGATTCTGTGTCATACATTATCCTTGTGGCAGGCCTTTATGCGGACAATATTTGGGGTACAAGGATGCAACTTTTGCTCTATGGCATGGTCATCCTGCTTCCTGGTTTCTTCTGAGTCAAATGTGTGGCGCATGGTTGTTGGATGTATAGATCCAGATTTTCTATGCTTCTACAACTCGGTCATAAATGTCATGGCTCAGAAATCTATAATATGGCACACAAAATCGTAAATTCGGGAATAGGCGCATTCTACACATTCTAGCAAACTAGCGCATAAAATTATTAAATAGAGCAGCAGGAAGATGAGGCATACTATACAACTGCAAAAAAACTACAAAAAAAAATATGAGTCCCCAGGCGGCACGACAGTCGAAGGTACGACAGTCAAAATCATGACAGTCGAGGGCCTCGGGATACAACAATCTCGTAGTTTTGGTCTATAGCCTATCAAGATACAATAATCTAACCCTACAACCAAATAAGGACAAGGGTGTATTTGATAAAAGCTCGTATTAATTGCAGAGACGTGCCTCGAGCTCTGTACGAAGAGCTACTTTGACGTGGTGGTTCATTTTGTCTCTTGCTGAGCGTAAAAGCTCACATCTGCCTATAAAAAACTAGGCAGCGTATTCCCTTGTATGCGTAAAAGCACTTTGTATCAAGGAAATGTCACTAAACGATGGTCTGGGTCTTTGTGCCGCACCATCATTACAGCCGTCGACTGGATAGTCGTGCAGTACTCTTTGTCAGGAGTCAGGTTCACTGCATGATTTGACAGGTTCGTTCGAGGAATACGAAGAGTTCCTCGTACAACCTCCCACTGCATTAAAAGTGAGCGGATTTTACGCCAAAGTGGCGATGTAACAACCTTTTTACGCCAAAGCAGCCTGGAAATACTGTATTATGCGGGTTATTTTGGAGCTATGTTTTTACGCTGCACTAGCGATGAAGCTCTACTGTATGCCGATGGCTCTGAAGTCATATCTTACGCCACACAGCATTGAAAACTCTGCTTTACATGGGTTTTATGCATACTGCGTATAACTCTGCAGCGTATTTTTCATGCTTCTACAAGACCCTCTTCAAAGTTTTCAAATTCTTTATAATTTGAAATACTTTGAATAAAGCATGAAACGGTCAAGTCTGACTCGTTCCTCGAGGCTGATTTCTCGGCAGATTTTTGGGGATTTGTTGGGATTCGGTGTGTTCTCCCTTGCCTATATAAAGGATGATGAGTTAACCTGTTCTTCCCACACTTCCTTCACCATACAGAGATGATTGTCGGACTTCGTCGGGTCGACTTGAGGAAGAAGAAGATCATGTTCTTTCGGCATATAAGGAGCCAAAAAAGAAGGCATCTTCGAGCAAATGTCCTCTGCAATGATGGATCATGGAAGGATATCATAGCTTCCTTTGCTCGGGATGATCAGCAATTTTATATGGCGATTCGTCCAGGAGAGAGAAAGGGTCACATTAGACCACACAGCTTACAAGCTGTATTTTCTCCCGTTACGATGGTGGACGAGGGCAGACAAACTGGCCCTGTCTTCCAGTATTGAGTTGGGTCTGAATCCCAACTCAATCTGTCATGGCGTACGGAGGATGGGCTCTTGAATAATTTACACAAGCCCAGTTTTGTATCCTCCCGCCATTAATTATTTTCTTGTTAATCGGCCGCAGAAACCGATTAACTGCTGAAGAAGACGGAAAAAGACCTCCGCCAATATGAGAACCTGGCAGAACAGATTCTGGGCGTGATCTTTAAATGAAGATGAGAAATCCTTTGTAGAGAAAGGATTTCCATTATATGTAATCATGAAGATAAAAAACCCTTTGTAGACTGGATTTCTATCATATGTAATCATGATAAATAAAATTGTCTTCTTTTACGCATCTGATGATTTGCCATATTTTGCTGTGATGAAGTCTGAATAGTGTGCAGCTTCGACACGTCTGAGTAACTTTATGCCGACTCTGATAAAAAGAGTATTTGACCCCGTCCCATCTTTTACGCGTAACTGAAGATGCGTAAAAGCTGCTTAGCATTTAAGTCGAATATTCGAACTGTCCTGCTGTTTGGAATGGGGAACTGCATAGAATTTTGAACTGTCACTCCTCTGATAAGAAGAATTTTTATTCAGACCATCATCTTCAAGCATGGTTCCTCAAAAATCCCTTGAAATAGGGCAAGAAATGGCTGTCAAAACTGGCCATGCTTGAACTATAGAGAGAAGATTCTGACTGGATTTTGGATGAACTTCCAGTCGACCCAAGAAGAAGAGTCATTTTCAATGCTGAACTCTGTATGTTTTGGGTATTTGGAACATTTTATGGCCATGAAGGAGCCTCTTTTTTGTAAACCCTTGTAATTGGCCGTCTTGAGAATTGTTCAGATACACGCATACTTTGGCCTGCGTATTTTTAGATATGCGGAGAGTCATAGATCCGTAGCGTAGATGAGCATAGAATCATAGGTTTGTAGCCTCTCGAGCGTAAAAGCTGCTTAGCATGAGAGCATCCGGGCATAAAATCGTAGATTTGTAGCCTCTGACAAGAAAACTTCCGAGCGTGAAGTCGTAGATTTGTTGCCTCTGAGCGTAAAAAGCTTCTGAGCATGAAATCATAGATTTGTAGCCTCTGAGCGTGAAGTCGTAGGTTTGTAGCCTCCCGAGCGTAAAAGCTATCGAGCGTAAAAGCATCCGGGTGTAAAACCGTAACTTATCGCTTCTGAGCGTAAAACCGTAGATTTGTAGCCTCTCGAGCGTAAAAGCTCCTTAGCATAAAATCATAGATCTGCTCTGCACGGAAATTTTGAATCCGTTGACTGTCCGTCTCCCCTAAATGATAGGCTGACGTGGTCCCGAATCATAACCGAATATTAAATATCGAATTTGGTTAGGGATTCGAGGAGTCTATCTGAACTCTATAAATACCCCAAGGTCTTTAGAGAGAAAACTCTTCACCTGTCTTTTGCAAAACCTTCGTCTCTTGTTGAACTCTTCTTCGTTTCTTCTCTGAGCACTCTGAGTTTTTTAGCAATGGCACCGAAACAATCTTCGAATGCTAAGGGGAAGAAAGTTGCTTCTTCTTCTCGCTCCTCTGATCAAGCATGAGCGACTCTAAGCGAACCTCACTCTGATCGAGGTATCCTACCGTCAAGCTGGAGGATCTGTCCCATGTGACATTCCCTATTTCTGGAACCCAGTATCCTGAAGGAAGGGGAACCCTGATATCGTCTCAAGGAGAACGGATGCTGTTGAGTATGATCAACGGGGAGCCCCTGACGCATATAGATAGGGCCAAGTATATAAAACCAGCTTTCCTTTTTGGGGATATGATTGATAAACAATCCCAAACGAAGCCCAAGAAGGAAAACTGGGTTTTTACTGCTGGGGGCATGGTCATGTACCTGCCCAGGATGCCAAAAGATTATCCTATCTCGGCATTCTTTCATGCCATGCATCCCAGGAAGATGTCGTGGACCCTGACCCCTAATCTTCACGGCCAGCCGGGGAAGATATTTTATCAGAAAGGATCAGACCAAGGATTATTTGTGAGCTGCCCTTCAGGCCCTGTAATGCCTTTCAGGAGTTTATTTCTGGGCAGTGTCCCGAGTGAAGACACGTCACTGCTCCAACCAGTCCAATTACCGACTTTCTGTAATAACTTCATAGGGCATGGGGGAGTATACCCCAAGGTTAATCTTCGGACCAACGGGTGGCTTACCCTTGTGAATCTTCGATGGGCTCATTTAGCTGCCTGGGCCCTGAAGCATTTTCAGACTGAGCTGGAGGGCATTGGTCTGTTCGCGGCTGTGAGTGCTACCAGTGTTGGGTTACTTCCCAACCCCAACCTGTTTTTGGCTTTGATGGAGCGGTATATCTCGCTCACTGGGACTTTCGCCACTCCGTTAGGAGAGTTGGGATTGTCTCTTTACGAGATGGCAGAGACTTCAAGATTGCCAATGGGGGATACTCCTTATGAAGAGTATGTTCCCACAAACAGGGAGCTGAGGGATACCAACCCTCGGGTAGTGGCCGTGTACCAGGAGCTGATGTGCCACTACCTTGCTTGCACCACTTTCTATAATAAGCCCTCTGATTTGGCTCATACCAACAAATGGGCGTCCTATCTCTTCTTTCATCAGGCCAGGGATGCTAAGCCAGACAAAGTCATGGATAGCAGGGATAAGCCTTTGAGCCTTTTGAGCGTGCTTAATGCTCAAGTAGTCGATGATCTTATTGAAGATGCTGGGGCTTCAGATCAGGTTCTCGATGAGGAGATAAAAAGTTATCCTACAGGCACTAAAGCCTACAGTTATATGAGGCATTGTCGCAGGCCTCTGTCAAGGGAAGCTCAACTGGCTGGCTTCCTCTCTATATGGCTACGCCGACTGGTAGTACCTGATATTGCATCTTCGGATCGCATACATCGTAACACCTTATGTCCTGAAGTGCGTTTGGTATTTGGGGCAAGACTGGGCCTGCTCCCTGCCATGGTATGCCGGATATAAGCTAGCCTGAGGGCCATTACTGATGGGCTACTTGTCGACGAAATACGGCGTGACAGTTTTCCCAGGGTAGAGTTACCGTTCCTATATCTGATGGGATGGTTAATTCTTCATAACCCCAGGGTGATGTCTCCCGGCTCTGCCATTAGTTTAGGGAATAATTTCTTATTGAATTATAAGAATTCCACCTGGAACGTGACCACCGTCGTAGACTGTCGACGAGCATTAAATTTTGCTCATAGCTGGAAGCTCTTCTGCATCGTCCCCACTGTAAATATCAATCAACAGGGGACGAGACTTCAGGATTCAGGTGAAGGGAAGACCATTCTTTCTCCTGAAGCTTTTTATTGGTTGGTCTGCATTAGACCTTCCTATTTGTTGTACAGAAGTGAAGACCATTGCTTCTTGGAGCCCTATCTGCCTAGTCGGTGCGCCAGACAGTTTGGGTATGACCAATTGCATGTGGGAAATACCATCACCAGCTTCAAGTCCAGAGGTGGACTTATTGATGGAGCGAGAGGATGGCGTTACTTCATAATGGGTTGTACTCGAGCAACCTTTACTGTACCTGCGACTTCTCTCTCCATGTAGTTGCGCATCCTCCATTCGTACGCCGAGTTTTATGTGGCTATCAATACCTTCCATCGTAATTTTAATATGCGTGGAAGTTTTAGGATGCCCTCTCATAAGTCTGCTGGCAGAGAGGATGTCCCATCAGTCTCCTCTGACGAAGGTGAAGACCCTGTCGGTACAGATGAGTTTTTGTTGACAGTACCGAGAGGCGTAATACCTCCACCTGCAGAGCCTCTTGTTATCCATGAAAAGCGAAGGGCTCCTATTCTGAAGGAGGCTTCCCCTCGCAAGAAAAAGAAGACTGTTAGTGGTCCTATCAGAACTTCCAGTCATGAGGTTCCTAGGAGTGAACTTGCTGTTTTCCCTGTTAGGGATGATTTTTTGACTAGAGGTCCTTTGCCTATTAGAGAGGGAACCTCCACAGTCCCGGCTGGCAGTGCCAGAGATTCTTTGCTCGAGGCTACTGTCGCTGCTACCACTTCAGGTAGTGCTACAAGATCGCGTTCAAGGCTGAGCAAAATAAGATTGCGTATACCTTTATCCAGACCAATAACGGGAGAAATCCCTGTCGCGTTTGTAAGTATACGCAGCGAGATTCCACCTGATGAGCCTCGAGTGGATCTCGGTGAAGACCTGGAAGAATACCTGCCAGTGCCATTTGGCCCACCTTCTTCTCCAGGTATGACAGCTCGCTTAGCATCATTAAGAAATGATTTAGCTGTACTGGCTACGGACATGACATATATACCATCGGCCATGGGTAAATGTCGTCTTTATGCCTCTTTTAGAAAAATTAACATCGGATTGATATTAACTTTCCTTTTACCTTCTTTTCAGGGGAAGACATCTACGGGAAGGGCAGCTTCGACGCAACTTTTGGCTCTGTTGCAGCTTCTGCTGATGACACGGAGGTGCCCGACTTTGAAAAGGAAATATTTTCGGGTGCCGGCTCGCCCAATACAGTTCTGATATCTCGAGAGGAGGATGAGCCTGTCATCATGACTATGCCTCTTTTGAGTACATCAACCACTTCGACCGTTGTTGGTGCCTCTACTTTTGTCGCGCCATCTGCTGAAGCGATGACTGTGACGACACCCTTTGCAGTTGTTCCTGCAAGGGGATTCGCCGATATTGCAGCCACTCCCAGCGTCCAATCTGATTTTGCCATGGTAGTTGAGCAATATACTAGTATTTTCTATACCACTTTGAAAATGCTGATATCAATGGTGCTGGAGAAGAATCTAGGCTTCGAGGCTCTGAGGATATCCTCCCAGGTTTCGATAGCACCGATCAGAAATTTCAATGACGCTGGGAGAGCCAATGCACTGGAGCAGATAGTTAATGGTTTGGAACAACCCATTAACAATTATTTGCGACTATCCCAGGGCAACATTGATGACCTGATCCAGGCTGAATATGACTCTTTGACTGCGAGGCTTGTTGGGAAGATGGAAACTCAGAACAAATCCATCGAGGCCCAACAGAAAGAGATGGATGAAGAGCATACCGTATTAGAGAATGTCGTTCCCCAGATGGCCAAGAGCGAGTCCGAATATGAGGAAGAGGCAGCGAGGGCCCGCAAACTGAAAGATGAACTCGCTCAGGCAGAGAAGAGGGTTCTCGCTTCATCGACAGTAAGAGATGTGTTGAAGGACCGGCTGGAAGCGCCTCAGCAAAACCTGGCACGTGTGAGTGTCATCCACACAGATTTTGTACATGCTCGATCTGAACTGTCTGCCTTGAACAATGAGGAAGCAAGGTTGGAGCAGGCTCGAGCTACAGTTTTGAACTTCAGGAATGAGGAGATGGCCGCACTGGCGCAGCAGATCCGTGATTTGACTGCTCCTCCCAAATGATGTACCTTTTGCTTTTATATGTAATTTTGCTCCTCCCGAAGATAATAAAGAAATTTTATCTGATTTGGTGGACCTATCATTTTGGAATATAAACGATAGGCTAGGGTGAAAGTGATATCAGAGGTGATATAGACGTGATATCCCTTCGGTAAGCTTCAGCTGGATATATCTATTCAGAGGTTATATGGACATGATAGAATATGATCCAACTAAATTTGTATATAAAATACTATCGGAGGTAATATGGATGTGATAGGTTTTGAAGTTCCAAATTAGTTAAATATATCTATTCAGAGGTTATATGGACATGATAGAATATGATCCAACTAAATTTATTTTGGACGTAGTATTGTCAGAATAAGATCTTCACCATAGTCCATTTGAGCAAAGGAGATTAAGCGTAGTACCTCTTTAGGAATTTGCCGTTGATAGGAGCCATTATCAGATCTCCATTAGGCTTGGCTAATCGGTAGGTGCCATTTGAGAACGTCGTCTCGATCACATAAGGGCCTTCCCATTTGGGCTAAAATTTACCCTTACACTTGTAAGTAATGATCATTGGCCTCTTCACAGCTAAAACTAGCTCGCCAACTTTGAACACTCTTTCCTTCATTTTTTGATTAAAAGCTCTAGAAATGCGTGCCTGGTAGAACACGATGCGCTGTTAGGCTTGAAGGCATTTCTCGTCTAATCCTTCTAGCTCTTGAAGCCTCAGTCGATCATTATTTTCCTGAGTCAACTCATTAGCTACTGCTATTCTGAGTGACAAAATTTGGATTTCAATGGGAAGAACTGCTTCACTCCCGTAAACCAATGAGAATGGGGTGCAACCCATTGGTGCTCGTACCGTTGTGCGGTATGCCCAAAGACATTCTCCTAGCTTCTCGTTCCAATCTCTTTTGTTCGAAGAGACGAACTTTTTCAAGAGTTTGATAATGGTTTTATTGAAAGCTTTCGCCAAACCATTAGCAGCAGGATTGTATGCCATAGAGGCCATATTTTGTATCCAATTTTTATCGCAAAATCGATGAAACGCTTGGCTGATGAATTGAGGCCTATTGTCATGAATTATCCTTCGAGATATCCCGAAGCGATAAATAACAAGATGCTTGATGAAGTTGATTACGTTGGATGTTTTTACCTCAGCAAGAGGGACCGCCTCTGCCCATCTGGAGAAATAATCCGTGATCGCCAATATGAACCGATGACCTCTGGAAGAAGACGGGTGAATAGGACCAATGATATCCATACCCCATGCTTCAAAAGGCCAGGATGCAGTCATAGGATATAAATGTTCAGAAGGTTGATGTATAAAATCTGCATGAACCTGGCAGGCTTTGCATTATCTTGCATATTTTATTGTATCTGTGATCATAGTAGGCCAGTAATAGTCCATCCTTCTGATACGATCCTGTAGCTTAGGACCGGGTTGATGTGCTCCGCATACGCCATCGCGAGCTTCACGAATAATCCATTGTGCCTTATCATCGGAGAGACATCGTAATAGCAATCTGTCATAGGTTCGACGATATAGACATTGTAAAGATGCATCAAAATAGAAGCGTAATGATCGTCTTTTGATAGATACTGCTTCTTTAGGATCCTCTGGTAAGATTCCATATGCCACAAAATCTATAAAGGGACTTCTCCAGTCTCTCTCGGGAGGATCTGTATTCACAGCGTAGCTGCGTTCTATGTGAAAGTTGTTTTTCATACAGCATAAATCTCTGTTAAGAAGGATCACCGAATTCTGCCTTCTTATAGGGGTAGCTAAATCTGCAGCTAGACTGGCCAGGGCATTAGCTTCCAGATTCTGAGATTGAGGTACATGCTCTAGGAAGAACCCTTTGAAAGACATTGTTATCTCGATCGCTGCTTGGTAATAAGGAATGAGGTCTGGGTTACGGACTTCATATATTCCTCTGACTTGATTGACGATCAGCAGAGAATCACCGAAAGCTTCCAGATATTCGACATCCAATTCTTTAGTGACTTGGAGTCCGATGAGTAGGGCATTATACTCTGCCACGTTATTAGAGTAAGGCTCGCTAAGAGAATATGCTCGATAGATGACGAGTTTATCCGGAGTGATCAGGACAATTCCTACTCCTGAAACTACGTTTTCCTTGGGACCAGTTCTGGAGGCACCATCGAAGAATAGCTGCCATGTATCACCTTCCATTGCGAAATTATATTATACAACTTCGTCGGGAATGTCCTCGTATAGTTTGGAGGTCTCCAGAATTGGATGACCAGCTAGGAAATCAGCCAAGGCTTGGCCTTTGATGGACTTCTGAGGGACGTACATCATATCATATGGTGTTAATAACATCGCCCAAGTCGCGAGTCGGGAATTAAGAACACTCGACTTGTTCATCAATACCCGAAGAGGATTGACCCTAGAGATGATATGAATAGTTTGACCCGTAATGTAATGTCGCATCTTCTGAATGGCGAACATCAGGGCCAAGCATTCTTTTTCTAATGGATTGTATCGGTGTTCAACTCCGACCATCATCCTACTTAAGTAGTAGATAGCCTGTTCATGACCCTCATCGTTCTTCTGTGCGAGAAGAGCTCCCAAAGAATGATCCATTGCTCGAACATACAGCAAAAATGGTCTTCCTATGACGGGAGGCACTAGAACTGGAGGATTAGTGAGGTAGCGTTTGATATCATTAAACGCTTGCTGACAGGCTTTGTCCCATATAAATGATACACCTTTCTTCATGAGGCGAGAAAAGGGTTGACATCTCCCAGAGAGGTTGGATATGAATCTCCAGATATAAGCCAGACGACCTTGAAATCCCCTGAGTTCCCTCAGATTATGGGGTGGTCACATTTCTAAGATGGCCTTTACTTTATTCGGGTCCACTTGAATGCCTTTAGCGGTAATGACAAATCCCAGGAATTTTGCCACTGGATACACCAAGAAAGGACTTTGTAGGATTCATTTTGAGTTGGTGTTGGCGCATCAACTCAAATACTGTCTTCAAGTCTTGGATGTGATTATCCTTGATGCAGCTTTTGACAGCTATATCACCACGTAACATTCTACTGTTTTGCGTAGGTGCTAATGGAATATGTTACTCATCGCTCGCTGATATGTAGCCCCGACATTCTTCAGTCCGAAGGGCATAACTGTATAGCAATATACCCCCAGGGGCGTCCTAAAGGCAGTATGCTTTTCATCTTCAGGATGCATCTTGATTTGATTGTATCATGAGAATCCGTCCATAAAAGATATATGCTCAAAACCGTACGTATTGTCGATCATGACGTCTGTGATGGGAAGAGGGAACTCATCTTTGGGGCAGGTTGTATTCAGATCTCGATAATCGATGCAAATACGCACTTTTCTGTTTTTCTTCAAGACTGGGACAATATTGGTGATCCAGTTAGGATGTTGTTCTTCCCGAATGAAGCCACAGGCTATCAGCTTCCTGATTTCAGCTTCAATAGCGTCCATCATATCCAGATGGAACCGGCGTTGATGTTGCTCCACAGGCTTCGAATTGGGCAATATATTGAGCTTATGAGTAGCTATTTTTGGATCGAGTCCTGGCATATCCTCATAATTTGACGCAAAGACGTTGATATATTCTTTTATTAGCTGGATTATTTTTTTCCTTTCTTCTTCGAAAAGATTGTTACTGATGAATATCGGCTTTGGCGAAAGTTCATCCCAAACGTCAATTTGGATAACTTTATCTTCAGTGGGCGGTTATCTCTGCTCGAACCGGAGTTCCCATTGCGTATCCATTTGTTGAGCCCAAGAGTCATTCTCAAACGGTTTAGATTCTTGTTCGTCTGCTTTGAGGGAATCTGTCAATACCGTATTTACAGATAATGCTCGTTCGAGGTCGTCATTTGGGCCGGAGGATGATGAGCCATCTTGAAAAGAGGAAAAAATATCCTTACTTAACCCAGAAGTTGCAAAGGAAGTGGTATACCCTAACCCAAAACGAGTTCGTTGACAGTAGGGCTCACCGTGCAACGGTATTCGCCTGCCTTTCCCATAATTGAGGCATGGTTCCAGCTTCAAGTCATAACCCATACTTTGCATAATCTTTAAAGCTTGCGGGCTATATCTGTGAACCTGCATTTTACTAGCATCGTCATCGGGAGAATCTTCTTGTACAGTCGGTTCATTGCGCGTGCGATCGAAGACTATTGGACGCTGACTGCTGTGAGTAGGTGGGACAATAAAGATAGAATCCTCATGTGGCCCATATGTCATGATGACATTAGATGATGACGCTACTTCCCACACATATGGATGATAGGAGTCTATATCTTCCAAGAATTTTTGTGCTATAGGTTCTATATCGTTATGGGGAGAGGATTCCTGATTTGGAATTTGAGCGTCAATGTACAGGAAAAGAGGATCTTTATTGTCTTCAGAAACCACGTTCCTGGTTATATTTACATCAGCTGGCTGCTTGTTACGCCGGAGGTTGATGACCAAAGGTGGGGGCTTCTGGTTCAAAGTGATCACTAGAGGATCACCTCATTTTCCTGACTTGGTTTTGTTCAGGTGGATAGCCATGGATCCCATGACTTTCGGACGAGTAGTCCGCCCTTTCACCTTGATCGACAGGGGTTGCTCGGCAGAGAGTTCTTCTGGCTCCCGGTGGAATTCCTCATCTGTCTTGCCTGACACCTCCTCCATACAATCTTGGGTATACAACATGGCATCAGAGTAGTAAGATTCTACTCCTTTAAACGGGTTAAGGTCAGCAAACTCTGTTTGTACTATTCCTTGGGCATCTACATATTTGAAGTATTGATGTAGAGTCGAAGGAACGATATTGTGATCGTGGATCCATGGTCTGCCCAGCAAAATATTGTAGGATACCTCTGAATCAATGACATAGCATGTAGCTACTGATCTGAGATTGCCGATCTGGATCCTCAGACGAATCTTCCCCAACGGCTTACTTTTCCTGGCGTTGAAGCCCACAATCATAGTGGTGGTGTAAGCCAATTCGCTGGTAGGAATCCTCAACGGTCTGAGCAGACTATGAGGAATGATACTGATCGATGATCCCGGATATATATGAATCCAATCAACCTCCATGGAACCGACGTATCCGGTGTAATAGAGGGGTCTGTCATGCTTGTTATGTTTCAACAGTATGTCATCTTGAGTGAAAGTGATATTCGGGACCACCTCCATCACACTATGGCATTGAGGACATGCCACAGGTTCTTCATCAGGGGACTTGAGCTGGGTCAAGTATGCATCCGCCTGCATTAGTGCTTCACTCAGGGCTTGACGAGTGTCTCTGGAGAGCCTGAGTAGTTCAAAGATGGACAATCTGGCTGGTGTGTTAGCCAATTGGGCCAGGATATCGAAGTTATATGGCTTCTCCAAACCTTTGTTCTGAATATTCTTCAAAGGTTTATCAAAGCGCACTTCTTTTTGCTTGACCTTGTCTGCCGTAGTTGGTCTAGAAGGACCTGCCTCTGGTACGACAGGTTCAGGTTCTGGAAGTTTGGCAGCTGAAGTGTCTGCTGATGCTTCTTCCTGATTTCCTCCATAGTCCTTGAGGTAGGCTTTTCCTGAACGGGTTCCGGTAGCCAAAATCTCCTTTTCTGATGTCGAGGATATCGTAACCATATGACATGGTCTACGCTTCAAGTTTTTTTAGACTTAGCCTTAGCAGCTTGAGTCTCTTCCTCGATCTCTGACACCAGGTCTGGATGGACCCACATAATCTCGCCACGCTGGGTAGTTAGGGGTACCATGTCATGATTTTGACCCCTGGCCGGAGGGAGATTAACGATGTTCATCGTTGTCCGAAAAATAGGTACAACACCATCTGAAACTTCTTGTGGAGGCAGATTGCCAAATTGAAGAGAGATCATGTTGGCAGTGACCGTCTTCTCGCTATTGCGCAGAGTGATGGCCTTAGCGTCGATCAACTCCTGGATCTTCCTCTTTAGTACATAACACGTCTTTGTGGGGTGATGTATGTACCTATGGAAAATGCAGTACTTGGGATTATTGGTACTGCCGACTTCATTAGGCCGCTTTACCTCTGGGAGGGTAATCTTGCCGCTTTTGACTAGACACTCGAATATACTCGGAATATCGTCGTCGTCAAAAGAGTATACTTCGACGGGCCTGGAAGTCCCAGGTTTTGTCTGTGTGGTTGCCGCAGTCTTTTGCCTAGACGTATTGATCGCCAGAGCTTTTTTTCCTTTGGCACCACGAGGATGGTCGCTGTTGAAGGATGACCTCTTGCCTCTATCAGAGGCAGATATCATAATTTCGTTATCACGTGCCTTCCGACTGTTATCTTCAGCGGCTACCGCTGAGATGATAAACGAGGGCCAATCATGGAACTGATATGGTCCCGTGAACACCGAGATCACCGGAAGAAGATTCTTCCTGCAAATGTCTACCAATGCCGAGTTTGGAACTCCGGGAGGCATTTGCAAAGTGTCTTGAGGAAAACGTTCGATGAAAGTGCGAACGTTCTCTTTCTTCCTCTGTTTTACTTCGATGAGAGAGGACATAGACATGTCCATCCCTCCTTCGTAGAATCGCACGAAGAACAAAGTCTTGAAATCTTCAAAGGAAGTAATATAGTTGTCCGCAAGACTACGGTACCACTGATAAGCCACTCCCGAGAGACAGCCTTTGAACACTCGAGTGAGAAGGGCATCATTCCCTTGCAATAATACCGTCATCATGCTGAAGTAGTTCATGTACTGGCTCGGTGATGTCTTTCCCTCGAACAAAGCCATAGCCTGTGGTTTGTATTTAGGAGGGAAGGGGATCTCGTCCCAGATAGCTGGGTAAAGCTGGTTGATTTCTAATTTCTTGAGCTGGTCTTTATGCTTCAAGGCATCAAATTGGGCTTTCAATTCCCGCACTGCCTGCATCGGATCTTCAGCCGGTAGAGGGACCACGGAGTGGTGAGAGATCGGTTGTATTGCAACTCCAACAGGAGGCAATACATTCTCTGAGTTAGGAAGTGGGGGAGCTGCTAACTCTTGATCGAGAGCAGGCTCCTGGTTCACGTTGGATGGTGGTAAATCAACTCCCCCACACGTATTTGAGTCGGAGGGGCCGATGCTTGAGCTATAGCAGCTGTGTGTTGAGTCAGCATCATCTGGTGCATATTCTCTATCATGGATTGTATCTCTTTCAGAGATGTCTCCAGCACAGTGATGCGTTGCTCAGTGCTTCCTGATGGGGAAGCCTCTTCGCGTTCATTTCCAATGGCATAGACTCCCATTTCTCTGGGTGTCATTGAAGGGTTAGTATAGGTCTCTGTAGAAGTTGACTCTATACTTTCAGCATCTGATTCGGGAAACTGGCGACCCCCAGTGTCGGAATCAGAAGAATACGAAGTCGGTTGTCGTAACCTCGAACGGGTGTTTCGGAACACCCCAGCTTCAATGTTCCCAAGGAGTCTGTCGAATCTCCTCTGTCTTGGAGTTCTAGAGGGATGACGTCTTAAGTTCGACCTTCCTCTAGGAACGTGTGAAGCCATGTTCACTGATGCATATGTAGACTCTTCTTCCTGGAAAGACAAAGATTAGTTCAACCGGTTAAAACCGACCGTTTTGCTTCAGAACAGCAATAATTAACTATAATTTTATGACTATTACAACAGTGCTCCCTAGGGGGCATAATAGATATATTGGAAGATCCTCTATCTTTGTGCTTCTGGATCAGAAATTCACGCAAGTCAGGAGGATTAACAGAAGAAGAAGAGGAAGATGGCTTGTTCCTCTTGTTTACATCAGTTGGAATACGGATGTTGGGAACCATAACTCTCCTCCTGCCACCCGTATACAGCAGGTTAGCCATATGAGTAGCAGATGATCCCCGAGGAGCGTGTCTCTCCGCAAACTGGGCCTTCTTTACGCTGAGGGGCTTGGCCATGTGTAAACTCCCTCACCTAAAATAGGTATTTTGTGTATATTTTATATTATTATATTTATTATAGATGTTGAATTTATTTAGAGTATTCTCTTAGTTAATTAGAAAATAAATTTTTTTTAGTATATTTACTTATATAAATATTTATTTAGAATTATTTTAAGGCTATTTTAGATTATTGGAATTTTTCCATAATTTTTAGTTAATTAAAAACTAGTAACACTAATTTTTTAGGACTTTGAAGAATTCATTTTATGTTCAAACTTAATTAAAAATATTCCAAAATTTTATTTTAGGTTCTAAATAGTCAAATATATTTTCTAGAATTTTCTGAATATTTTTAATATTTATTGGGAGTTATTTAGACTAATAACTAATTTTTAGGACTTCTAGAATTTATTGTGCAAGCCCAGGTATATAGAATGGACCCACATAAATTTTTTAGTGTTTATAATATTATTATATATTTTCTGGAATTATTTCAGAATTTTTGGAATATATTTAATATTTAATTTTATTTAAATATTTAAAACTAATTTTTAGAGCTTCTCCTAATTATAGTAGGAAATATATGAATATAAAATTATTCCAAATATTTTTCTAGGATTTTTTGGTTCAAAATATATTTTTTGTAATTTTTCCATATTTTTATGATTATTTTTAATGTTTATTTTGAGTTATTTAGATTTAAAATGACTTAAATAATATTTTGATAAAGGCAAATCAAAAATAAATAATATAAATAAAACCATCCAATCAGATTCTGACACATGTCAGCCTATAGATATCCATTCAATCGCAGGTACATCTATATATATATATAATATAATAACCCTAATTATCTCATTATTTTAGAGAGAGAGATTTGGGAGAATTGTCATCTAGGATTTCTTCATCTTCCAGAAGCCATTGCGCATAGCTCAAGACTCCAAACGAGGCATAGTTTCTTGCGTTAGAAAGATATCGAGGTTAGCTTTTTGATTATATAAATTGTTTTTCGAAATTATTAGTATTAAATTCTGGAAAATTAGTAGAGCACATCATGTCCGAAAATAGACGTATTTTGATGTTTTTGCAATTTTGGGAGAACCCGGAATCAGAATCAGGAACCGTTTAAAGTTTTGGAAAGATAATGTCGAGATCATTGACATATATTTTTCCCAGAATTTATTTCGAAGTATTTACATATTTTTAACTCTATAGAACTTCTAGGTTAGAATTTAACCATCGGTGCACAATACAAAATTTGTATGTGCCATAATTCCAAAACGAATTTGAATTCGGACGAGCCATAAATTCCAGTATAGTTTTGATGCTGAAATCTACAGGAAATCATGCATGAAATTTGAGTTTGTGTCGGTTGACTTTTTGGTCAACAGATCGCCTCGATTTGCGTGCCATGAGTCTCGAGTTGATAAAATTCAGTTTCTTTGGACAAAATTTAGGAAATAATATAAAAATCAGAATAATAAGATTAAAATAGGATTTTAAAGTAATTATTTCAGAATTAAATAAATTAAAATAAATTATCTTTTGACGTGATAAATTTGTAATACATAGGCTATTTGGACTATGACTTGAACTCTGATTCATACCAGCAACAGGACCCCAGGCAAGTGTACCTTGCCAAACTTGCAGTTCTTGTTATTTATTTCTTTGACTATATATATATTTGTGCATGCTTGACCTAGGACCGTATGACTTACTTAGCATCCGATTAATAGTCGGGTGCCAACACCGTACGCGACGTTGTGTATTATCATCTAGACATGGATACCGAGACCCCCTATTACTCGTACTTGTCCTATCAAGTACATCATAACCCAGGACACTTGACACTATTCATGAGACAGAATCTTCTTGAGATATTCATGGTGATTCTGTATAGGATACATGTTACATGACTTAAACATTATATTCTTAGATCTCATTATATGACTTGCTGCATTAGTTATGATCTTACGTGACATGGACATGGGGCCACATGGACATGAGACGTATGATTACATTGGGTGGGGAGAGACACACAGGCTACAGGTTGATTTTATATTATGCCGGCGTCTCAGTCTCACGCTGAGCTAGACAACCACATGATATCACTGCTACCGGCTCCCCGACACAGAGCTTGTAGTGGTTTCAGCCTGAGTTCTAGTGCTGCTCTCATCTTGCATATCACTTAGCTGGTTATATAGTTTACACTATTGAGACACACAGGCTACAGGTTGATTTTATATTATGCCGACGTCTCAGTCTCACGCTGAGCTAGATGACCACATGATATCACTGCTACCGGCTCTCCAACACAGAGCTTGTAGTGGTTTCAGCCTGAGTTTTAGTGATGCTCTCAGATTGCAGTTCACATAGTTATATAGTTTACCCTATTCATTTTATTTACTATTACACTGCATTTTGGCTTGTATTATCTGTACCTTGTATGTCCCCTGAGGACCTGGATCCGGACTATGTCCCCAGGACTAGCAGACGAGATCGACCCCGAGTTACACGGGACAGGAGCATTAGCAGGAACTGGAGCAGGAGCAGACACTGGAGCAGTACCATATCCAGTAGACGATTGATCCCCGAGGGTATCTTCTGGGTATAGACTTTATCCATACTCAGTATTTGTTGTGGTTATCTTTATCCTTGTATCTTGACAGATGTATCAGACTCATTATCGGGTTATTTCCCCGAGTTTATATCATATTGAGATTGATCTTGCTTTATGATTCTGATATTGTTGTATTCATTTATGTGGATGAGATTAGTATATTTAGACCATTATTGTTGTATTACAGCTTAAGTACGCCCCGATGGATCCATTAAATTGGGTTTGTCCATCGGTGTGTGCTGCTGGCCATTGCCACGCGTCCGATCCCTCGATATTTTGGGACTGGGGCGTGACATGGTTTTTGTGGTGGCCCATGCAGGTCAACGACTAAATTGTTCAGTTTCAACTTAGGGACCGAGCAAGCCTGCAATAAGAATAGGATAAGTTTTTAGATCTCATTCACTTGCTTGAATCGTTCTTGACATCTATATCGGATTCGAATTAATTTATAGACTTGTATCCTGCCTTGATTCCTGTGCGCCTCTTATTGTTTTTTTTGGTTATTACTATAATATTTTTACTTTTCTAGGTGATTGGTAATTAGAACTTGACAGTTTGAGTTATTATAGTAGATTATGACCTAATGATTACCCCTTAGCTTTAAGTCGCGTAATTAGTGCCCCTACCTCGATACAAGTTAGATCCCTTACCCTTGACGGCCAGTAACTCTTCTATCTTCACTATCGATACTTGTCCTATAAGCACTAAGACTAAGGCTTAAGACGACCATGACCTAAGTAATATAGGAGGATACCCTAATAGGTACCAAGACCCCTTCTCGTAGACCTTAACAAAAGTTTCCACGGTATCCTTAAGACGATTCCAGTATTAGTTATTATTATAAGTGGGTAGTATGCCTCACAACATAGTTCCACTTAGCCCATTGACCCATTGATGAAATGAACTAGGATGACACAACTTTAGACTTGTATAAGAAGATAGTGGTTATTCTGACAATAGAATTTAGAGGTCCTTGCCCCTATTTGGTCGACTAGCGACTTAGACAAGGAGGTTGTATGATAACTGTAGAGATTGTAGAGTCTGTTATTATTATGGTTGCTTGTTTGTTTTTGTTTTGTGAACTTGATTAATTTGTACCTCCTTTTATCATCATCTAGCGTACTTAAATTTGCTGTACTTGACTTATGTTGTTATTCTATAGCCTAGTTTTGCAAGCTTATTCTTTATCGAGCTTGTTCATGACATATGTATTAGTGGACATGTACACTAATACATTTCAGAATCAGTATACTACGGTCTGATCAACCATAGTGCACTTGGTTCGCCCTTCGTACAACTAATTTACGTGGATTAAGATATATAGTAATTAGTAGACGAATATACTTGTCCTAGATATGTCTGACATATCGTATCGGTTACATAACGGTATTAATACGAGCATGTAAATAGGAATTACCAAAATAGGATTTCAATCCACAACTGCCTTGACAATTCCCATTTGAATTCTTTAAACGCCTTGATCCCGATACTTCTATTCTATTACCTCTCCCCTTGAACGCCTTATTATTGATCTTCGTCTTCCCTTATTTCGGAAAGACGAAACCTCGTGCTGGGTATAAAGTTTGATACACAGAGAGTACTAGATATACCCCATAGGCCGATCGCATACTTGAGGATTATTCTTTCGTAATTAAGGACACATCATATATGATATGATCGGCATTGAAGTTCGAGGATTGAATGACATGAGTAAATAAATTAAGGAATATTCTCTTAAGGTATATAGACTTATGTGACAGATGGGTAAATTCCAAGTTGGGTAGCAGTGCATTGTCAACTCGGGAGAAATTTTTTTTAGATTATGATCGAGTAAGATTAGATTGGGAGAGGTTCAAGCCATTTTAATTTTAAGAAATTTAGAAGAATGACTAAGATGGTGGAGATTAATGAATTGATATTGAGGACCCAATATTTATACCTTAGGTACATGATTTAAATTTTGAATAATGAAAGTAAAATCATCAATTGGAGTTTAGAGGATAAAAATATAGAATTTTAGACTTGAACATTGGTGGACTGCATTTAAATTTTTTTTTAATTTGATGATTTAAATTAAGAATTAAAATTTGATGGTTGGACTACCTATTTGAAATATTGAGGATGTGAATGGAATTTAAAAAGTTGAAGAATACAAAAATTTATAAGTGAAAATAGGAATAATATTGGACTCGAATTACTTCTAGGGGAGATTATGATAGTTGGAGATCGTGAGGTAAAATTTGATATGGGTTATTTAAATCTTGAAGATATTATATGGATTCAAATTAAATTTGGATATTGATGATTTGGAAAAATAAGAAGAGATTCCAATAGGTTGAATTTTGATTTGAACAATGATTATCTTAATTTTGAAATGATCGCGATAGATTTGAATAGATTTTGTTATTTAAATTTTTGGAAGAGATTACGATTGACGTACCTTATATACGAATGTGAAGGATTTAACAAATTATGTCTTATTTCAATTTCGAGGACGAAATTGTTTTAAGTTGGGTAGATTGTAAACTCCCTCACCCAAAATAGGTATTTTGTGTATATTTTATATTATTATATTTATTATAGATGTTGAATTTATTTAGAGTATTCTCTTAGTTAATTAGAAAATAAATTTTTTTTAGTATATTTACTTATATAAATATTTATTTAGAATTATTTTAAGGCTATTTTAGATTATTGGAATTTTTCCATAATTTTTAGTTAATTAAAAACTAGTAACACTAATTTTCTAGGACTTTGAAGAATTTATTTTATGTTCAAACTTAATTAAAAATATCCCAAAATTTTATTTTAGGTTCTAAATAGTCAAATATATTTTCTAGAATTTTCTGGAAATTTTTTGAATATTTTTAGTATTTATTGGGAGTTATTTAGACTAATAACTAATTTTTAGGACTTTTAGAATTTATTGTGCAAGCCCAGGTATATAGAATGGACCCACATAAATTTTTTAGTGTTTATAATATTATTATATATTTTCTGGAATTATTTCAGAATTTTTGGAATATATTTAATATTTAATTTTATTTAAATATTTAAAACTAATTTTTAGAGCTTCTCCTAATTATAGTAGGAAATATATGAATATAAAATTATTCCAAATATTTTTTTAGGATTTTTTGGTTCAAAATATATTTTCTGTAATTTTTCCATATTTTTATGATTATTTTTAATGTTTATTTTGAGTTATTTAGATTTAAAATGACTTAAATAATGTTTTGATAGAGGCAAATCAAAAATAAATAATATAAATAAAACCATCCAATCAGATTCTGACACATGTTAGCCTATAGATATCCATTCAGCCGTAGGTACATCTATATATATATATAATATGATAACCCTAATTATCTCATTATTTTAGAGAGAAAGAGATTTGGGAGAATTGTCATCTAGGATTTCTTCATCTTCCAGAAGCCATTGCGCATAGTTCAAGACTCCAAACGAGGCATAGTTTCTTGCGTTAGAAAGATATCGAGGTTAGCTTTCTGATTATATAAATTGTTTGTCGAAATTATTAGTATTAAATTCTAGAAAATTCGTAGAGCACATCATGTCCGAAAATAGACGTGTTTTGATATTTTTGTAATTTTGGGAGAACCCGGAATCAGAATCATGAACCGTTTAAAGTTTTGGAAAGATAATGTCAAGATCATCGACATATATTTTTCCCAGAATTTATTTCAAAGTATTTACATATTGTTAACTCTATAGAACTTCTAGGTTAGAATTTAACCATCGGTGCACAATACAAAATTTGTATGTGCCATAATTCCCAAACGAATTTGAATTCGGACGAGCCATAAATTCCAGTATGGTCTTGATGCTGAAATCTACAGGAAATCATGCATGAAATTTGAGTTTGTGTCGGTTGACTTTTTGGTCAACAGATCGCCTCGATTTGCGTGCCATGAGTCTCGAGTTGATAAAATTCAGTTTCTTTGGAAAAAATTTAGGAAATAACATAAAAATCAGAATAATAAGATTAAAATAGAATTTTAGAGTAATTATTTCAGAATTAAATAAATTAAAATAAATTATCTTTTGACATGATAAATTTGTAATACATAGGCTATTTGGACTGTGACTTGGACTCTGATTCATACCAGCAACAGGACCCCAGGCAAGTGTACCTTGCCAAACTTGCAGTTCTTGTTATTTATTTCTTTGACTATATATATATTTGTGCATGCTTGACCTAGGACCGTGTGACTTACTTAGCATCCGATTAATAGTCGGGTGCCAACACCGTACGCGGCATTGTGTATTGTCATCTAGACATGGATACCGAGACCCCCTATTACTCGTACTTGTCCTATCAAGTACATCATAACCCAGGATACTTGACACTATTCATGAGACAGAATCTTCTTGAGATATTCATGGTGATTCTGTATAGGATACATGTTACATGACTTAAACATTATATTCTTAGATCTCATTATATGACTTGCTGCATTAGTTATGATCTTACATGACATGGACATGGGGCCACATGGACATGAGACGTATGATTACATTGGGTGGGGAGAGACACACAGGCTACAGGTTGATTTTATATTATGCCGGCGTCTCAGTCTCACGCTGAGCTAGACAACCACATGATATCACTGCTACCGGCTCCCCGACACAGAACTTGTAGTGGTTTCAGCCTGAGTTCTAGTGCTGCTCTCATCTTGCATATCACTTAGCTGGTTATATAGTTTACACTATTGAGACACACAGGCTACAGGTTGATTTTATATTATGCCGACGTCTCAGTCTCACGCTGAGCTAGACGACCACATGATATCACTGCTACCGGCTCCCCAACCAGAGCTTGTAGTGGTTTCAGCCTGAGTTTTAGTGATACTCTCAGATTGCAGTTCACATAGATAGTTATATAGTTTACCCTATTCATTTTATTTACTATTATACTGCATTTTGGCTTGTATTATCTGTACCTTGTATGTCCCCTGAGGACCTGGATCCGGACTATGTCCCCAGGACTAGTAGACGAGATCGACCCCGAGTTACACGGGATAGGAGCATTAGCAGGAGCTGGAGCAGGAGCAGACACTGGAGCAGTACCATATCCAGTAGACGATTGATCCCCGAGGGTATCTTCTGGGTATAGACTTTATCCATACTCAGTATTTGTTGTGGTTATCTTTATCCTTGTATCTTGACAGATGTATCAGACTCATTATCGGGTTATTTCCCCGAGTTTATATCATATTGAGATTAATCTTGCTTTATAATTCTGATATTGTTGTATTCATTTATGTGGATGAGATTAGTATATTTAGACCATTATTGTTGTATTACAGCTTAAGTACGCCCCGATGGATCCATTAAATTGGGTTTGTCCATCGGTGTGTGCTGCTGGCCATTGCCACGCGTCCGGTCCCTCGGTATTTTAGGACTGGGACGTGACACCTGGCGTAGTCTAGAATTTTGCTCAGGCTGGCGTAAAACTGAGGAGGTCCTCAATCGGCCGTCCGCTTCTCGCGTAATCTGGAAAGCAGGCAGATTCCTCTATTGCTGGCGTAAAGGCCGAGAAGTTGAGAAATCTGCCACTTGTTTTCCCTTGCATAGATTGCAGGGACCATCTGCTCTTCCACGGAGGGAAGATATATTTTTACGTGCGGAGCGCATTTGGAGTTTCTGAATAGGCGCTGAGGCATTATCAGAACTCTTGTCTGCCACGTCACAGGCGGGAGACTGAATTTTACGCGCAGAGCGCGCAGTAGACTTCTGAATTATCACTGGGGCATAACCAGAAGCTTTGTCTGCCACGTCACAAACGGGAGACAGAGTTTTACGCGCAGAGTGTGGAGTAGACTTCTGGACTAGCACTGAGGCATTGCCAGAAGTTTTGTCTACCACGTCATAGACGGGAGACTGAATTTTACGCGTGGAGCACACAGGTTACGAAGCTACAACCTTGTTGGTCGGAGAAACCAGAGAGTCGGCAGGAATGGTAGGGGATGTCTGGGACATCCACACTTTATGCAATTTCCTGTTGTCTTGTACGGAGAGGGAGTGAGAGCTACCCCCTACTCGAAGCATGTTTTCGTAGGCTGACTGGTCGAATTGGACGACCAGGGTCTTCTTCATTGATCCTACTGATACTGCATCGTGTTGAGCAATTGCCTTCTCATCAGATGAGAAAGTCTTCCCCAGCAGAGTCGCCATCTTGTATTTGATAATAAACGAAAGAAATAAAATAAGGTTTATACGAAACCCTCTCTTTGGTTTACAAACAAGAAGTACAATTAATCCTATACGAGGATGTCAAGTACAAAATTTAATCTGGGTGAATATTGCTATAGGAGTCTGATCTGCGGTCGATCATTTGGTCCCTTGGACCACACGATGATGAAGAAGTGCTGTAGAAGAAGGAGAAGCTTCAAAGGTTGCAAGAGGGAGTGGATGCTCGATGCCAAAATCGTCGATCACTACTCTCTGTCTGTGCTCTGGGTTCTTCTCTCTCAAGAAATAAATTTCTGAACTTTGTTCTCCGAGTTTTTGACCTTTTTTTGACCCTGGACCTCTGTCAATAGAGGTCTCTATTTATATGGTTTGGTGACAGTAACCGTCCAGTCGGCGTAGAAGCCGGACAGTGGAGAGAGTGGCACTTTTTATACGGAGGTTATAATAACTGCCACCCACATATAAATGATCTTCTGAATCCGCATGTGACGCGTATCCCATTATGAGATAACGCGTATAACTGCTACGAAGATCACGGCATGCAAGCTACGTAGGTAACTGTCCCTCGCGTAGAAAAGATTGGCATAGAAGCCAATGACTGTCACCATGGCATAGAAGCCAAATGGTTGTCGAGTTGGCGTAGAAGCCAAGTAGGCATAGAAGCCCAGGAGGCGTAGAAGCCTGATGCTGTATGGATAGGTAGCTGGCGTAAGGACAGCTGGTTATCCTTGCTTGACTGAAGTCTTGAGCGTATTCTGGACCAAATAGCCTCATCACACACCAATTCAAATATAGCCTGAGTTGGCGTATTCTGAGGAGATAGCATACGGCGTACTCCTATAGTTGAAAATAGCCAGGTCGGCATATTTCAAGAAGATAGCGTACAACGTGCTCCTATAGCTAAAAATAGACTGATGGCGTAATGTGCAGAGGTGATGATGTGGACGTATTAGCCGTAATTATGGCTCGCCCAGTCTTTGAAAGTAGAACCAAATCTCGTGCATTAAATGCAGTGATCTGCCCCCATCATGCGCCTTAACTGCAGAGACGTGCCTCGAGCTCTGTACGAAGAGCTGCTTTTGACGTGGTGGTTCATTTTGTCTCTTGCTGAGGGTAAAAGCTCGCATCTGCCTGTAAAAAACTAGGCAGCGTATTCCCTTGTATGCGTAAAAGCACTTTGTATCAAGGAAATGTCACTAAACGACGGTCTGGGTCTCTGTGCCGCACCATCATTACAGCCGTCGTCTGGATAGTCGTGCAGTACTCTTTGTCAGGAGTCAGGTTCACTGCATGATTTGACAGGTTCGTTCGAGAAATACGAAGAGTTCCTCGTACAACCTCCCACTCATTAAAAATGAGCGGATTTTACACCAAAGTGGCGATGTAACCACCTTTTTACGCCGAAGCAGCTTGGAAATACTACATTACGCGGGTTATTTTGGAGCTATGTTTTTACGCTGCACTAGCGATGAAGCTCTACTATACGCCGATAGCTCTGAAGTCATATCTTACGCCACATAGCACTGAAAACTCTGCTTTACGTGGGTTTTATGCATACTGCGTATAACTCTGCAGCATATTTTTCATGCTTCTACAAAGGGTTAGACCATTCCACTATGATAGTCCATGTCCCTAAGCTATTTACCAGAAGATACAATCACAAACAAGCTCGATTTCAGAATCGGTCAATAACTTGTACGGCTTGCTAGGTAGAATCTGGGTTATCCTACAGATATTATGCATATAATAGGAATTCTCATATCAAACCATGTGCTAGCAGGGCTAGCTGAGCCATGAATCATCGTATAACACGTAGTAATTATGCACCGGTCCCTCGCAAGGCCACTGTGCTAAGATCGCATAGAACAAATAGTATAATTTAATAGTCGGATATCACAATCCACTAATGATGATTTAAATAATATCCAATGGGGGCTAGCCTTTACTCCCCAGATGATTGATGGTGGCTAGTTAAGCACGATCTTGGGATTCCGTCCCTCCCCATGCTCTACAAGTTTTATTTTCCTAGTTAACCCTGCGGTTATCTGGAATCACATGGCGTGGTCACATGTTATTCCCTTTATATTTTGTACCGCAGTACAGGCACACTGGATACGAATCCACTTTATTATTTGGTAGTTCAATTTTGGATTCATCCAGCGTGATGTAACAATTAACACAAGTTCTAGCCACGCTTAGTTATTGACCAACTCTATGTCTATATTGTAGAGGTGGAGTCATATCATATATCGTGTAGCACATAGGTACACTTTTAGTATAAAACATATAACATGATCGCGTGAAATATTTAGCTCGTAGAAACACATAGCACGTAGTAAGTGTATCAGCACGGATACAAGTGGTCTAGTCAAGTTACCAATCATAGTAAATCACATGAGTTATATCATTTTGCAACGCATAAGTCAAATCATGCACAAAGATGGTGTAGTCACTTGGCGCATGGTCAAACTCTACACATAATCGGGTCAGGCGCATAGACAGGTCAATACATGATCCATTTAGCACATAATAACACTAAATCCATATACACATGCAATTAATAAGATCAACACATAAAATCACAAGGTCCAATAGAAATTCCAAACAAAATCAAGATTGACATATTTTAGAAAACTATGCATAAATTTCTCATCCGAACCCGAAATGAGACGATTCAAAAAAAATTAGAAAGGCAAAACAGAGATCTACAACTTTCATGTTTTGAGTTTACAAGATTCTAGTTAAAAAATTAGTTAAAGAGGCAAAATAGTCATTTTGGTCATCAAGCGCGCTGCAAGGATTCTGTGCATGGGGCATTGCGTGTGTAAGAACCCTAATTCTAAAAATTGTATTCTATATTATTATTAATTTTGTAATTTATTATTAGTAATTATGAGCTAAATAGAGAAAATAGAATTTCCTATTGGATCAAACCCAAAACCCGCAAACCATTAAACCACCCTTCCCGCGTAAAGTAAAGAGTTAATCAGTAGTAGCTCATCACCCCGCGTATATTTCCCCGCGCATAAATTAAGGAAATAGCAGCAGCAGCTCACCCCGCATAAGACAGTCAACAACAAACCGCTCACCACACCGCGTATACTCCCCCGTGCGTAAACCACAGCAACAGCAGTATCAAAACCACCGCTTATTTTACCCCACGCGTAAACTCTTCCTTTCACCGCGCGTAAAACCCAAACCACAACCATTAGGAGAAGAAAATATCAGCAACAGAAGCAAAACCCAATTTTGCTTTGCCTTGCTTTCCCACACGTGTAAACTTCTTATTCCACCACTCCTTAACACTAATATTGCTAAACACCCCTCAACCGAAACCAAAACCAATAAAAATGAAGAAACAGTAGCGGCAGTAGTTTTAGTTTTCTTAGACACTAAGTTTCTCCACAACCTCTTATTCTCTATATATATCCATGCAATACACCCCAAACCCAAAACCTCACTTCTTCAACTTAAATATTAAACGTGTGCTATACAGAACTTTTGCTCGGGAAGTATACCTTGTCACAGTACTATTATTTATATTCCAAATGATGCATGATTTTATTTTATTTATGTATTTGCATTGGACCTTGTTTATGAGACCACCCCAGTATTATGGAGTATTATTTGGTTCATTGGCCGTGACACAGTTTTACACGAGTTGTGAGTCTCATATAGATCCCGGACTACATATTGGGTTGGCCGCCTGTATGTATGAGCCGTGCGTTAGGGATAACTGCTGATAGAAACTTTTTATGCTAGTAAACTTGACAGTTATTAGAGGTTGATCGTGTCATAGATATGACATGCTTAGAGCATGGGATTGGGAGAACAACAAGTAAGGCGTTTGGGCTCCTTTTTACTTTTTCTCATGTACGCCCGGATTCTCCACCGGAGAAACGGGTGATGATGACCACCATATACTATTGGCGGCCTCTGCTGTTTCAAAAGACGACATGCTTTTAGGCCCCTGATTCTCCGAGAGAATCATGCCAATCCCATTATTTGGCCAGATAGCCCACTTGGTGGAAAGTTGTTCTCAAATTGTATTTACTTAGACGGTTAGGCGACCCATTAGATATTTATATTTTAGTACTTATTGCCATGTTATTATTCATCTTTTTACGTCCCTCTGAGGACCTGGTCCCTTTCCAGATATGGACGAGCAGGAGTATCCCCAGGAGTATGGTCCTGGACCTGACGCTACTTACCAGATTGAGGAGGTCTTACCCTCGGAGTATCTGTAATTTTATTACCGTTATTTAGAGATCTTTTTGCTACTTCAGTCTAGTCGTTTTGTAGTGGATTTGTTTCCAACCGACTATCAGACTTGATACTATCTTTGATAGGAAGTTATTAGTCAGCTCTTTATTCCTACTGATTATATTGTGCTGTGGATGAGATATAGATTGCATGTGACTTGTTGTGACAGTATATTACTACTGGTGGATTGGATATTCATAAACAGCGTATGTGTGTATATGGTTTCCATATATTGGAGTTCATATACATACAGCTGGGCGTGTTACGTACTCCTAGTCCTACGTATTTTGGGGACCGGGGCGTGACATATTTTTGGTGGTGGCCCATGCAGGTCCTGAAATATATTGTCTTGGTTACGTAACTGTACCAAACAAGCCTGCGAATAGGATAGAGTATAAGGATCTCATCCATACTTGACAGAAACCTCATTCTTCTTTCCTACCATCCTATATTTAGTTTACGACAAAAAAATCGTTTACCCTAAGTTGGCGTAAAAGCCAAATGACTATCTTGTTGGCATAAAGGCCAAACTATGAAGAAGATTGCCAATTTTATGCTGCAGTACTAAATAACTATTAAATACGTTCCATTAGTGTTCCTAATCCTGCGTAAGACACAACATGTAAACCACATAGGTAACTGCCCAGCGTAAACTTGATGGTTCCTGAAACTAGCATAAATAGCTTGATTAGGCGTAAAATATAAGGATGGTGAAGAGTGCGTATTACCGTAGTCCTAGTTTTAGTTTTCCCAATCATGACCAATTAAGAACCAAATCTTATGCATTAAATGGAGAGATACATCTCGAGCCCTGTGCAGAAATAGCTTTTGACTTAGCGTCAGATTTTGTTTTATCTTGAGCGTAAAACTCATTCCTATAGATAGCATATTCAGAAGCCTTAAACCTTTCTTCCTCATCGAAGCGTATTAACGAATTTGTATTAAATATATCGCTAAACAACAACCTGGGTCCCTGTGCAAAATTATCATCACCGTCGTCCTCTCGATTATCGTACAGTACTTTTTGTCAGATGTCAGGATCACTGATTTGACTGACAAATTAATCCGAGGAAATACAAAAAAAATTCTCGAAAACAATTTTACGCTACAAACGAATGCTAGACCTTATGCACAGACCTTTCGCGCAGCTTTACGCAGAAAGTATAGCAAAACTTTACAGACAGATTTTTACGCAACATATCTTTTACACAGCCGATCTTTTACGCATAGACCTTACACACGGAAACTTTTACGCAGACTTTTTCTCAGACAGTTCTGAAGCTCTATTTTATGCTGACTTCATTGAATCTCTGCTTTACGCAGGCAACTTACGCTGACAGTTTAAAATCTCTGCTTTATGCGGATATTTCTGAACCCATGTTTTACGTCGACAAATTTTATATCTCTGTTTGATTCCTGTACTTCTTCTAAACGTTGTGTACATCACCTGTAGAGAGATGGATATGCAGAAGCGATGTACTGTCACCGATGGTGACACAACTCCTGGAGTCAATGGTCAGACTCAAGAAGGGACCTCAATAAATCCTAGACTTTCAGGACCAGATGGACAGATTCATAATCCAGTTCCATCTGACTTTCTTGTTCCACCAAATGGGAACCTCCCAGCCTCATCAACACCGCAGGATGGTCAGAATCAACTGTTCCAATTCTTCTAGATAATAATGAAGGAACAACAACAACAGGCCGCCACACTAGCAGCAGAATAGAGACAAGAGTTCCTAGCAGCACTTGAAAGGATGGCTGCAAAGACTACTACACCAGCTCAAGCACTAGCTCCAGTACCTCGAGCTAGAGTTGGTTCAGTAAAAGACTTTGTACAGATGGGTCCAAGGCCGTACAAAGGTATTGAGAGCCCAGAAAAAACTACCAACTGGATCACCCACACTCGAAAGTTATTAGAAGCATCACAGCTACCTACAGACCTATGGATGACGGGTGTAAGGACGCTTCTAGATGGTAATGCTCACCACTGGTGGGAATCCATGGAGCGCCAGCTGGGTACTTACCAGACATGGGAGCAATTCCTGGAGTGCTTTGAGAGGAAGTACTTTCCGGACACCGTCAGAGATGCATTGTACGACCAGTTTCTCCACCTGGAACAGGGAAATCGAACAGTGGACGAGTATGATGCTGAGTTTAGTTACCTCAGTAAATATGGCGCTGCCTTGATACTAGATAACTTGGCCAAGGCTAAGAGATTTTATCGTGGACTAACTCAGGAGCTCTAATACTACACTAGCTCCCAGTCCTGGATCTCTTATGCCGAGTTACTGACAGAAGCCAGATTGCAAGAAACCATCAGCAAAGAAAAGAGAGGTCAGCTGAAGACACAACAAGTACCGGCAAGGACCGGCAAGGACACAACAAGGAGGGCCTATCAGACGTCCTTTAGCTCAACAACAGCAGTACCAACATAGAGCAGGACCATACCAGATCCCAGAGAAACCCCAATGCAATTATTGTGGGAGATGCGGGCACATCTCAAGGGACTGTCGGGTCCGTTTGGGACAATGTATGAGATTTGGTTCCGGACAGCATATATTAAAAGACTGTCCTATGCAACAAGCATCGACACTTCCACCGCCAGCACAGAGGCTAGCACTTCCAGCACCCAAGCCAGCTCAACAAATGGTGAGACCAGGAGCACCTCGACCTCCAGCAGCAGGGAGATTTCAGCGAGGACCACCGCTACCTACCCAAGAGGATCAATTCACAAGGGCCAGACAGGGACAACCATAAAGGAATGGACAAGCTTTTGCAATGAAAGTGGCTGACATGAATCAGGAGATTGATGTCATAGCAGGTATCATTCTTGCTTTTACTTTTCCTGCTATGACATTGTTTGATACGGGATCCACCCACTCATTCATATCATCTAGTTTTATTGCCAAACACAACATTACCTCCACACCTTTACCTAGTTGTATTAGAATTCTTACCGGGGGAAGAGTTGTACCTATTAGTAGAATTTGTAGATCTTGTCCTATAGTGATACATGGAAGAGAGATGAACGCCCGACTCTTAGTCCTTCCTATGCCAACTTTTGATATTGTGCTTGGAATGGACTGGCTAAGCATGTACCACGCTTTCTTCGATTGCTTTGGAGGAAGCATTCTTTTTAAAGTACCAGGACAGCCTGAACTAGAGTTTGCACGAGGATCCACCGAAATCCTTGATGGTATGCAGCTCGCGATGGACGATGTTGTCTATCATCCTATTATTTCAGAATTCCCAGACTTCTTTCCAGAAGAATTACCAGGACTACCCCCAGATAGAGACGTAGAATTCTCAATTGAATTAACATCGGGAGCAGCACCCATAGCATCACATGTTTATAAACTGGCAAAGAAGGAGATGGATGAACTAAAGACACAGTTGAAAGAACTTGAAGAAAAAGGTTTCATCCGACCAAGTGCATCACCCTGGGGAGCACCAGTGTTGTTTGTACCAAAGAATGATGGGTCAGTACGTATGTGCATTGACTATAGAGCCTTGAATGTAGTGACAGTGAAGAATAAATATCCACTACCACACATTGATGACCTATTTGATCAACTTAGTAGAGCCAAAATGTTCTCAAAGATAGATTCGAGATCAGGATATCACCAGGTAAAAGTACGGAAGAAGGACATCCCAAAGACCGCATTCCGAACAAGATATGGGCACTACAAATTTCTGGTCATGCCATTTGGGTTGACCAATGCTCCAGCTATTTTTATGGACTTAATGAATCGAGTATTCCATCAGTATTTGGACCAGTTCGTGATCGTCTTCATAGATGATATACTTGTCTATTCAAATAACCACGAGGAGCACGAGAAGCACTTGTGAATTGTGCTAGAGACCTTGAGAAGAGAGCAGATATATCAAAGCTCAGTAAATATGAGTTCTTCTTGAACAGAGTCTTATTTCTTGGATATGTTGTTACAGGAGATGGTATTTCTGTTGATCCAGAAAAGATCTCGGCAGTCGAGACATGGCATGTTCCTAAATTAGTAGCAGAAGTGAGAAGTTTCCTTGGACTTACGGGATATTACCGACGGTTCGTAGAGAACTTCTCAAGGATACCAACACCTATGACTCGTTTGACTTGTAAAGATCAAGAGTTCATATGGACCAACGAGTGTCAAACCGCTTTCGAGGAGTTAAAGAAGCGACTGACTTCAGCACCAATATTGACTATTCCATCATGATCAGGAGGCTATGTGATCTACAGTGACGCATCAGGAAAAGGTTTGGGATGCGTATTAATGCAGCATGACAAGGTGATTGCATATGCATCTAGGCAGTTATGAATACATGAAAAGAATTATCCAACTCATGACTTGGAACTTGCAGCCTTTGTATTTTCTCTAAAGCTATGGAGACATTACTTATATGGGGAACGAGTGGAAATATATACAGACCACAAAAGTCTCAAGTATATCTTCACACAGAAGGAGTTAAATATGAGGCAACGTCGATGGTTTGAGTTGATAAAAGATTTTGAGATAGAGCTACATTATCATCTAGGCAAGGCTAACGTTGTAGCAGACGCATTAAGCCGGAAGCCAACGGCTTACTTCTTGACGACACAGAGATAATTATTGAAGGACTTGCAATGTCTTGGAATTGAAGTAATATTACCTGGAGCAGACGGAATGCTAGCCAACTTGCAAATACAATCATCACTAGTAAAGAGAATCAAAGCAGCATTGCCTACAAATGCCAGATTCAAAAGATTAAAAGAAAAGACAGACACCGGAGAACAAACAGGATTGCACATCCATGATGACGGAATATTATGATGTAGTAATCGTCTATATATTCCTAATGGAGAAATTCGACAGGAACTAATGATAGAAGCTCATAGTTCAATATATTTTATTCATCCATCCTGGAGGCACCAAAATGTATCGTGACTTAAGACAGCATTTTTTGGTGGCATGAAATAAAAAAGAGATAGCTCGCTTTGTAGCTAAATGTTTAATATATCAGCAAGTAAAGGCGGAGCACCAGAGAACAGCAGGGTTATTACAACCACTCCCGATTCCAGAGTGGAAGTGGGAGCACATCACTATGGACTTCGTCACGGGTTTTCCCAAGAGTCCAAGTGGAAGAGATGCAGTATGGGTAATAATAGACCGACTCACCAAGTCAGCCCATTTCTTGCCTTTTAGAGTTGGCCAATCTACAAAAGTTTTGGCTGACTTATACATGAGGCAGATCTGAGATTGTACGGCATACTAGTCAGCATTGTATCAGATAGGGATTCACGCTTTACATCATATTTTTGGAGGAGCATGCAAGAAAGCCTTAGAACTCGTCTAAAATTCAGTACATCTTATCACCCGCAAACAGATGGGCAGTCAGAACGTACTATTCAAACATTAGAGGATATGTTGAGGGCTTGTATGTTAGATTTTGGAGGATCATGGAAGGACCATCTACACCTTATGGATTTTTCTTACAACAATAGGTATCAGGCGAGCATCCAAATGGCTCCATTTGAAGCATTATATGGAAGAAAGTGTAGGTCTTCTGTATGTTGGAGTGACATGGAAGAACGCCAGATTCTGGGACCAGAGTTAGTGGTCAATACTGTTGATATAGTTAAGAAAATACAAGGACACTTGTGAGCAGCGCAAGACAGACAGAAACAATGGGCAGATCTTCATCGTTGTCCCTTGGAGTTCAAAGAGGGCGATCATGTCTTTTTAAGGATATCACCTACCATAGGCACTATTCGATTCGGAGGGCGCGGCAAGTTGAGTCCAAGGTATATTGGACCATTTGACGTGCTAGAGAGAGTGGAAGAAGTAGCATATCGACTTGCACTATCACCTTCACTTGAGGGAGTACATGATGTATTTTATGTGTCACAACTTCGGCGATATGTGGCAGACAGCAGTCATGTTCTAGATCATTCGGAGATCACTATTAGGCCCAGTTTGTCATATCAAGAGCAACACGTGGAAATTCTCGATCGTCGAGAGAAAGTATTGAGGAACCAGTCTATTCCCTTAGTCCGCATAGCATGGAAGCATGGCGCGCCAGAAGAATCTACTTGGGCGCACGAGGACGACATGTGCCAACGTTTTTCGAACCTATTCATTGACGAAGGTATAAATTTACTTGTTAAATTATATCTCTTACAAATTTTGACTTTCTACCGTGGCTTAGTTTTAATTTTGAGGACGAAATTTTTACAAGTTGGGTAGAATGTAAGAACCCTAATTCTGAAAATCGTATTCTATATTATTATTAATTTTATTATTTATAATTATGAGCTAAATAGAGAAAATAGAATTTCTTATTGGATCAAACCCAAAACCCGCAAACCATTAAACCACCCTTCCCGCGTAAAGTAAAGAGTTAATCTGTAGCAGCTCATCACCCCGCATATATTTTCCCGTGCGTAAATTAAGGAAATAGCAGCAGCAGCTCACCCCGCATAAAACAGTCAACAACAAACCGCTCACCACACCGCGTATACTCCTCCGCGCGTAAACCGTAGCAACAGCAGTATCAAAACCACCGCTTATTTTACCCCACGCGTAAACTCTTCCTTTCACCGCGCGTAAAATCCAAACCACAACCATTAGGAGAAGAAAATATCAACAGCAGAAGCAAAACCCAATTTTGCTTTGCCTTGCTTTCCCACACGTGTAAACTTCTTATTCCACCACTCCTTAACACTAATATTACTAAACACCCCTCATCCGAAACCAAAACCAATGAAAAGAAAGAAACAGCAGCGACAGTAGTTTTAGTTTTCTTAGACACTAAGTTTTCCCACCGCCTCTTATTCTCTATATATATCCATACAATACACCCCAAACCCAAAACCTCACTTCTTCAACTTAAATATTGAACGTGTGTTATACAGAACTTTTGCTCGGCAAGTATACCTTGTCACAGTACTATTATTTACATTCTAAATGATGCATGATTTTGTTTTATTTATGTATTTGCATTGGACCTTGTTTATGAGACCACCCCAGTATTATGGAACATTATTTGGTTTATTGGCCGTGACACAGTTTTATACGAGTTGTGAGTCTCATATAGATCTCGGACTACATATTGGGTTAGCCGCCTGTATATATGAGCCGTGCGTTAGGGATAACTACTGATAAAAACTTTGTATGCTAGTAGACCTGGCAGTTATTATAGGTTGATCGTGTCATAGATATGACATGCTTAGAGCATGGGGTAGGGAGAACAACAAGTAAGGCGTTTGGGCTCCTTTTTACTTTTTCTTCTGTACGTCCGGATTCTCCACCGGAGAAATGGGTGATGATGACCACTATATACTATTGGCGGCCTCTGCCGTTTCAAAAGATGACATGCTTTTAGGCCCCTGATTCTCTGAGAGAATCATGCCAATCCTATTATTTGGCCAGATAGCCCACTTGGTGGAAAGTTGTTCTCAAATTGTATTCACTTAGATGGTTAGGCGACCCATTGGATGTTTATATTTCAGTACTTATTGGCATGTTATTATGTATCTTGTTACGTCCCTCTGAGGACCTAGTCCCTTTCCAGATATGGACGAGCAGGAGTATCCCCAGGAGTACGGTCCTGGACCTGACGCTACTTACTAGACTGAGGAGGTCTTACCCTCAGAGTATCTGTGATTTTATTACCGTTGTTTAGAGATCTTTTAGCTACTTCAGTATAGTCATTTTGTAATGGATTTGTTTTCACCCGACTATCAGACTTGATACTATCTTTGATAGGAAGTTATTATTCAGCTCTTTATTCCTACTGATTATATTGTGCTGTGGATGAGATCTAGCTTGCATGTTACTTGTTGTGACAGTATATTACCACTGGTGAATGTATATCATAAACAACGTACGTGTGTATATGGTTTCCATATATTGGAGTTCATATACATACGGTTGGGCGTGTTACGTACTCCTAGTCCTACGTATTTTGGGGACTGGGGCGTAACAGCGTGCAACAAGAAATCTGTGTACGGCACATTATGAATGGCAAACATCGTGCTTGTGGTTCACTGTACGCGGGAAGGAATTATGCGCACGATGCACTACATGCGATAGAAAATCTATACGCGACAGAAAATTTGTGAGCGGTGCACTACACACAGTAAGGGATTGTGCACACGGCGTACTACACACGGCAAGAAATTATGCACCCGACAGAAAATCTGTGCACGGCACACTTCGCGCGGCACTGTTCATCGTCCCTGTCAGGACAGGTCCGAGAACATGAGTCCAGAACTTATTTTCTTCATAAAATCTTTATTTTAACTCTGAATTAAGTGATTTAAAAGTCAAAATACATGAAATTAAAAGATCTAACACATAGAACAACTACTTTTTGACCAAGAAAAACTCATAGAATCCATAAAAAAAACTAAAGTTAGAAATATAGATCTACACTAATCCATCTATAAAAATCGAAAGATCCAAGTATTAAACATGCTTAGAATCATAATACACACATATTAGCTTAATAAAATAGAAGGTTTATCCATTTCTCATGCAATGTGTACTTGCCTATGGAGGGAGAGAAAACCCTAAGAGAGAGAAAAGAAATAAAAGAATGAAGAGAGAGAGGAGGGTTTGGCTTATATATATGGGTAGGGTTGGGTGAACCATGGTTCAAACCATGACCAAATCCTATCCTTATAATAAACCCATGAACCAAATTAAATCAAAGGATGGGTCTAGTCTCCCTGGCATACAACCTAATTACCATGCAAGTAATAAATAATATGTTCCAAGTACGTATACCGGAAATGGGGAGTGACAGACCTCAACTGAATATACTAACACATTTTTTATTCTTTGACATACCTCAAACAAGAAAAGTAAACTTAAAATTGATTATAAGAAATTAAAACCTCTAAAAATATAATCTCAAAGAACTGTGTCGTGTCACTATGTCGATATAAGTGTCAGAAATCTCGGCTATAAATATAGAAATCAAGAAGAAATAGGGGTGGGGATGGAAGGGGAGGGGACTCACTACCAAGAACTCGACGAGGACGACTAGTTTAGGAGTCATATCAGGTTCTAACTTTGGAACCTCGACGCGCTCTGAGATCGGACTCGGGCCCTCGCGAACTCCATCGTAGCCATGTAGTTGGCATTGTGGCCTGTTGTTTGTGGGAGATGAGGTTGATGTGTTAATCTCGAGTTTTGATGGGTCCCGTGGTCTATGGAGGCTCTCTCTCTGCTACAGATTTGGGCATGAAGGTAGCCGATAGCCACGACAGTAGAGATAGATAGAGAGAGAGAGAAAGAGAGAGAGAGAGAGAGAGAGAGAGAGGTGGCTCTCGAGAGAGGGGTGGTACATTTTAGGGTTCCTTATAAGATAAGAATGCATTGGGGACTGGGAAATAGAAATATATACGGGTGAGAATCGAATTTTTCCGATTTGGGTCGGAAATCGATTACCAAATCCGAAACCATAACCAAAATTCTAATTTTGAGAATGTTAAAACCAAAATCTAACCCGAATTGTTTAACCGAACCAAAATTATTAAACGGTTCAGGTCGGATCGGTTATTGGTTTTTAATCGAGATCTGATCACCCCTAAAGGAATGTAGAATTTTTTATAAACTAACCTAAGTAGTTATAATACCATTTTTAACAATGAATAAAATAAAATAAAAATAGTTACATAAAAGTAGAACATAAGAAATAAGGAAACTACATACTTTATTTGCAGAAACAGTATATTATACAGAGCTACAAAGATACATAACCACTATTTACATCTGTTGTTATACAAAAATGAACTCCAGCAGACAAAAGACATCCTTATATCTATATTACACACACAAACTAGTCTTATATACATACACCCTTCCTACATAGTAGTCTTATTTACATAAATACCTTATATCCTTCCTTGGTCAGATTTGTATCCACCTCATCCTATTGCCTAGGATCTCCAGATAAGGGAGCCTAGCCCTCCACTCATGTAAGGTACCATCATAGCCATTAATGCGAGGGTTGGATTCATGGGATTGCTGAGCCCTAATGACCAAAAAGTATGTCCTCTTTATCAAATATCACCTCAGCCCCATCCTCTACGTCCTGGACAATAGGTTTTATGACACCATAGAGAATACCATAAACAGTTTTGACTTGCTTTTTTTTTCTTATTGTCAGCAGGCGCCTACAATGGTAGTAATATCCATATAGGGTCCGGTCACTGCCGTCAAAGCATAAATGAGGTAGGAACTGCCGAACCATCATACATACACATAAAGGAAACTAATCAGTACTTAGAATTAGAAACTTAAACACAACTATAGGTAATTTGTTTTTCTTTCCCCCATACCGGGCTAAGAATGTGCCAGTCATCATGTTTCCTTAAACGTTCATGTGGATCATCGTTCACACAGGTAGCTTCATCATTGCAACGAGAGTCCGCAAGTAGGCTTTTGTCACCCACAAGCGGATCTTGTCAACACCAGTGTAACGCCCCGCTCCAAACGGTTACTTATGGAACACTTCGCTGCTTCGACTCGGTTGAGAATCGAGTCTCGGAGAAACCTTATCGCCAAATCAACACGGACGAAGTGCAATGAACCCTTCGAATTAATCGAGCGGCTTCTATTAAAATGAGTCCAAGAGTTTTCGTTGGTTGCTTTGCTTTTTGGTTTTGAGTTACTTTTGATGACTTGGTTTTCATTATTTTGCCTTCTCGCTTGCGCTTTCTTTTCGAATCGTAAGGGAAAGAGATCGAAGTATGCTAATCAAGTATTGTTGCATTTTTAGGACGCATAACCAAAGAGTGAACGTCGCCTAGGCTTCCCCATCCTCTCGTTCGATTCATTCGGTGAGTGGCTTAGGCCCTTCGATGAATCCTTTAGTCTGCATGCTTAATAAAAGAATCTCTAGTTCACTTGAAATGTGTTGCCTCACTAAAAAGATAAGCTAAAAAGAGAAAGAAAGTATTGCATGCTTCAAGTATAGAACTGCTAACTTACTAGTTGCTTATGGAATGCTTAACTGTCCCTTGTATGCTGTGCATTGAGTATTGTGGCGAGAAAACTCTGGACTTGAGCTTGAAAATGAGAAAAAGAGATAGACTTGTGTGCTTGGTTCATCAGTTGCATGATAGCATATTTTTCTGATAGGGCTTGCATTCATGCATTTGGTCAGGACAACTTGTGCACAAGGATTATCTCTCGAGTGGTCTCTGGGACACTAGGGATCGTTCGGCCGGAAAGAGATCTAGATACCCTGAGGCTTGAACGTCCTTATTTACGGGAGGGTAGACTCGTCCATTAGTAGGATGGGCTTGTACGTCCCAACTACTAATTCCGTGGAGGGAACCATCATATAGTTAGGGCGCATGCTAGGTTTACCTTCTTGCATACCTAACACATTGATGCCTATTTTCGATTCATAAGTTATTCATATGCAAATTGTGGCTAACTTGTGTGTCTGCTGCAGGGATAACCGCTCGGTCGTGGGTAAGAATTTTCATATGCATATGCTATAAATCGTCTATGTTTCCTTGCATGAATTGTTAAAAAGAAACTAGACAACGAGAAAGACCACTTAATAATGCTAGCTTCATATGCTTACTTAGTGTGGATTTCGAAGGTGAGTTTGGCCACGGTCGCTCACCAGTACATGTGGTAGTACTGACCTACGTTTGTGGGCAAATATCCAGGTACTGGAAGTGAGAGCTTGGCTAGCATCCTGAACCTGAATCAGCGTGTGCGCACCCTTCCTTAGGACTGTGTTCGTGCTGCATCCTTCGCTGCTTACCTCTCCAGTGGGCTACTCTCCTTCTGCTAGATGCTTTGGTTATTTTGGTCCTACTACAAGGGCATAATGTAATGGGCGTTGTGGCTAGTTTTGGGAATGTAAAAAGAGTTGTAAGCCTTCTAAGGCATATTTTGTAACTCAGCCAAGCAAACCTTTGTAATCCAAATCTTCAGTATTCAATAAAAAGAAAGTATTTTGTGTGCTATCAAATGTGTTCTACTTTGGTTCTCTGCGTTTTACTCTGTGCCTATAAATGTATATTTTCGTCTAACTTGTCTTGTGCAGGTACGTTGCCTGGTGCAAGCGCAACTTAGGCTTGCACGGCATCGCGCCCAAGCGAGGACGAACGGTTCCGTAGGGACCAAGCGAGGACGAATGGTTCCGTAGGGACCAAGCGAGGACGATAGGCCCTACAGGATCGGCCCCTACGGGATCGGGGCACGACAGGTGGTATCAGAGCATGGCTTTACGTCCTTGGCCTCTTCAAATATCGTTTTCGAAAATGATATAAGTTTTCAAGCGATTTCAAAAGTCCCGAATTTCGAAAATAGATTTCAAATCTATAAGATGTAAATCGAGAGTATGAAAGGCCCCTAAGAGTGTGAAAACCCAACGTCCCATGCAATAAGTCCATAATACGTTATGAAGACTAATGCAAGCTACTCTCTTTTGCAGCAAAGATGACAAAAACAGGTGCTGGTAACCCTGAGTCATCGCGCGCAGCTAGCGTGAGCGATGATCAATTAGATAGACTAATTACAATGTTACAGAATCAAAATGATCGTCATGCTGTGCAACAAGAATGATTCGAGGCTCAGCAGCAACGAGCAGATGCTAGAGCCTCGGCACAACAAAAGCAGCTTGACTCCCTGACTTAAATTGTAACAGCACTAGCAGCGCACAGTGGTGCATCGGGCACCGCCGTAACACCTGTGACTGCCCCGACCATGCCTCAAGGTGCGGGATTAGCAGAAACAAATGAGCCTCCTCGCGCGGCCGGAAAGTCTACCTTTAAAGGCACGGAATTCCTGAAGTTGAACCCTCCGGAGTTTGAAGGCAGGACCACGCCGGATAAGGTGATGGACTGGATCGCGAAGATGGAGAGCTTGTTTAGCTTTGCTTCAATATCGACGAACAAGAGGGTGGCGTGTGCAGATATGCAGTTGCGGTTACGTGCACACGACTGGTGGGAAGTTAAGAAAACAGATCTAGCCACCAAGCATCAGGATGGTAGGATCACTTAGGGAATGTTCAAGGAAGCCTTCCTTGCACATTACCTCCTGCCAGCTGTCAGGCAGAGAAAAGAAGATGAGTTTACCGAACTTAAGCAAGGGAGCATGTCCGTCGAAGATTATGAGTCAGAATTCTCTAAACTTGCTAAGTTCGCTAGCTCAATGATTCCCGATGAGGCATCCCGCACACATCGGTTTTAAACGATAATCTGAGAAAAGATATTATGAACCGGGAGTGCAAAACCTATATACAAGCCTTTGAGGCAGCCGTGCAGAATGAGCAGTTCACTCCGCAAAATGCTCCAGAAAGGGCACCGGCTCCTCGAAACCCTCCTGCTAAAAGATACCATGATGGAGAAAAGAAAACAGCAGGCGAGCGGCGCCCAGGTCCTATATGCATTTACTGTCACAAACCAGGCCATACCATAGATATTTGTCGTGGTGCAAATAATGATTGTTATAACTGTGGGGAGAAAGGGCATCAGGCAGTGAACTGCCAAAACAAGAGGGTTCCGCCGCCATACCCGAATGGAAATAACAAGACTGCTCGGGTTGAGACTCAGACCCCTCCGGGTCCTGCTCTGGAACCAACTGATCAGACAAGAAGGCCTAGAGTATATAAGTTGAATATTGAGCGTGATGAGAGCGGACACGATGTTGGTGAGTCTTTTTCTTTTGAACTCTTGATGCTTGATCTTTGCTTCCTTGATCTCTTAAGTTTTGTGGACGAAACTTCTTCTCAGTGGGGTAGTATGTAACGCCCCGCTCCAAACGGTTACTTATGGAACACTTTGCTGCTTCGACTCGGTTGAGAATCGAGTCTCGGGAAAACCTTACCGCCAAATCAACACGGACGAAGTGCAATGAACCCTTCGAATTAATCGAGCGGCTTCTATTGAAATGAGTCCAAGAGTTTTCGTTGGTTGCTTTGCTTTTTGGTTTTGAGTTGCTTTCGATGACTTGGTTTTCATGATTTCGCCTTCTCGCTTGCGCTTTCTTTTTGAATCGTAAGGGAAAGAGATCGAAGTATGCTAATCAAGTATTATTGCATTTTCAGGACGCATAACCAAAGAGTGAACGTCGCCTAGGCTTCCCTATCCTTTCGTTCGATTCATTCGGTGAGTGGCTTAGGCCCTTCGATGAATCCTTTAGTCTGCATGCTTAATAAAAGAATCTCTAGTTCACTTGAAATGTGTTGTCTCACTAAAAAGATAAGCTAAAAAGAGAAAAAAAGTATTGCATGCTTCAAGTATAGAACTGCTAACTTACTAGTTGCTTATGGAATGCTTAACTGTCCCTTGTATGCTGTGCATTGAGTATTGTGGCGAGAAAACTCTGGACTTGAGCTTGAAAATGAGAAAAAGAGATAGACTTGTGTGCTTGGTTCATTAGTTGCATGATAGCATATTTTTCTGATAGGGCTTGCATTCATGCATTTGGTCAGGACAACTTGTGCACAAGGATTATCTCTCGAGCGGTCTATGGGGCACTGGGGATCGTTCGGCCGAAAAGAGATCTAGATACCCTGAGGCTTGAACGTCCTTATTTACGGGAGGGTAGACTCGTCCATTAGTAGGATGGGCTTGTACGTCCCAACTACTAATCCCGTGGAGGGGACCATCATATAGTTAGGGCGCATGCTAGGTTTACCTTCTTGCATACCTAACACATTGATGCCTATTTTCGATTCATAAGTTATTCATATGCAAATTGTGGCTAACTTGTGTGTCTGCTGCTGGGATAACCGCTCGATCGTGGGTAAGAATTTTCATATGCATATGTTATAAATCGTCTATGTTTCCTTGCATGAATTGTTAAAAAGAAACTAGACAACGAGAAAGACCACTTAATAATGCTAGCTTCATATGCTTACTTAGTGTGGATTTCTAAGGTGAGTTTGGCCACGGTCGCTCACCAGTACATGTGGTAGTACTGACCCACGTTTGTGGGCAAATATTCAGGTACTGAAAGCGAGAGCTTGGCTAGCATCCTGAACCTGAATCAGCGTGTGCGCACCCTTCCTTAGGACTGTGTTCGTGCTGCATCCTTCGCTGCTTACCTCTCCAGTGGGCTACTCTCCTTCTGCTAGATATTTTGGTTATTTTGGTCCTACTACAAGGGCATAATGTAATGGGCGTTGTGGCTAGTTTTGGGAATGTAAAAAGAGTTGTAAGCCTTCTAAGGCATATTTTGTAACTCAGCCAAGCAAACCTTTGTAATCCAAATCTTCAGTATTCAATAAAAAGAAAGTATTTTGTGTGCTATCAAATGTGTTCTACTTTGGTTCTCTGTATTTTACTCTGTGCCTATAAATGTATATTTTCGTCTAACTTGTCTTGTGCAGGTACGTTGCCTGGTGCAAGCGCAACTTAGGCTTGCATGGCATCGCGCCCAAGCAAGGACGAACGGTTCCGTAGGGACCAAGCGAGGACGAATGGTTCCGTAGGGACCAAGCGAGGACGATAGGCCCTACCGGATCGGCCCCTACGGGATCGGAGCACGACAACCAGTACCCATTAGCCGCTTGCATGTGGCGAGGGCTTCCTATGGGACCAGTCGCCTCGGCCGCCCCCGCTTACCGCTCTTGCACGAGACGAGTGGTGTCCTCGGGTCCGTTTTCATATTTGTCCCTTGAGCTCAGAGTGTGCCAGTTATCATTCCTCAGACATTTATGCGTATCTCGCTTGGCCGAGTCGAACAACTATAGGTAATTAAGAGTAAATAATCCTGAATCATGTTTCCTTTGAACATAAACACATGCTATGGAAATATAAAATAAGTAAACTAAACTTAATTTCCTTAACCTTATAATACCCAGTACTCATATACTAAGGTTCTTTCTAGACTTTTCCTAAAAAATCAATCTTATGGTTTAATAGATATAATTAACAGATCTGCTATTTATTATGTAGACTACTATATATCTATAATGCAGACCTATATGAGCTAACACTAAAAGACGTGTCACGTCCCACTTTCAATATACGATGAGTCAAGTACGTAACCTGTCATGACCCAGTCTCAAAATATGCGGGACTAGACATGTGGCAAAAGCCAGCTAGTACGACTCCATAGGACTTTCCAATTTAATGGACCGGACAAAGTGCACTTACGATGTCCATGGTCAAGTGATCAAGCTAATTATCTATATCTATCAACTATCTATCTCTCAATCCATATGACAGGAATACAAAGAAAGGTAAATATGACTATTAGTCTATAGCCTAATAATCATACTTTCTGAATAGACTCAAAGTAAATAGCATGAGTCTACAATAACTAAGCAGATACAAATAACAAGACGAAGCATATAAATATACATAAAAGGATAATACCTATAAGAAAATAAGCACTCATCAACCATCCAGCAAAAGATCTCTGTGTCCAACTCAGCTAACCTGGCAGGGGACCATGTCCTCAGTGGGACGTAACAAGATACAAATGGTACATATCAAAATATAAATATTATGCAAATTAAATAGGGTAATCTAACCATCTATGTGAATGCAATTTAAAGAGAACTTTGGTACGTATGGGTAGGCGTAGGCATAGATATCTGCCATAACGTTCCGTCGAACTCGGCTTCTGCTAAATAAACACTAACACTTTGAAGAACACTGGTAGTCTGCATATATATATAAACAAGCCTAACTTACCGTCGGAAGCAACGTCTGCTAAAGGGTAGTCATCAATTTTTGTAGATCTATAGACACTACAGCTATCGATGTTGTGTGTCCTATACGCCTACTAGTTGTCCTCCCCATCCAATGCATATGTCCAAGTCGTATAGACAACATGAATATCACGTAACTACCATGCCAGTCAATTATTCTAATGCTAAAACTATGTACGGTACCAACATACGTGTCGAACGCACCAATAGCCAGTCAGATACGATAACATGCACCAATCATGATTGTATCGTGAGTAAGACGTGTCAGGGTCCTGGGAAAATATCAGAATACCTCCCAAAACTTTGGTAATGTTACTATGTCTTGGTTTATGCATTATCTACTCATCGACGCATTTGTCGGCTGCACCCGAGTTATACTCAGATGCTCATACTTATACTATATTATCCAGAGCAGAATTATATAATGAAAGTAATTTAATTTTTATAGTAAAATAAGGTAGAAAGGTATCTTGCCTGGAACTCCAAGCTGCAATGAAAAGAACTTGTTCCGGCATCCAAGTCTGAACAATCCCAAGAGCATATATATATAATAATATCACATCAGTCACTATGATACGGTTCACTAAGCATGCACAAGAGTACAACTATTCTACGTCATTAATCATTACACAATTAGGGTCTAAATTAATCAAGGGTACAACTTACACAATGCCATCAATTATTTAGAGTCTAAATTAATTAGGGGTTCGAACTAAGTTGGTTGACTAAGGTTCACTAGTCAAGGACCAAGAAAGTGTGTAAACACCAAGCCTACTAGTCACATAACATCATCAAGTCCTATAAAAGTATAACTTCTTATATAACATAAACATGGTTATAATGAAGGTTCATGTAGGTACTAGGTGTCCTCATACTCGATTTTCATATACAACATATCATCAACCATGCTATTCACTAAGTATCATACTACGTCAGCTAACCTAGGGTTCATTTTGTCTATTAAAATATGAACACATGAGCATTAACAATAGGTCAAGTTAGGGTCATCACAAACAATCACATACTATATTCCTCAAGTATATTCATTCATCCAACTATATACAACTCACTTTGTACTATAAAATATCAAGTATACAATGACAAGTCAAATCTAAATTTATAATAAGATCATGGCATATACCTCATTCCTATCTTGCATTTATCATAAAATATGCACAACCCTAGCATGGTATCTTCTACATTCTAACATAGTAATTATAAACAATAAAATGAGCTAGCACAAAACCTAGGCAAAGTGCACTACTAGTTGCAGAACATTTAATCATGTCTCAACCATGCATTTATTTATATATAATACCCTAAAAAAAATTTATATATTCTAAAATTTAGTGACAATTAGAGTAAAAATTATGTTTTTCAAGTGGTTACTTGGGTTTTAGATTATGGTAAAGTGAATAGGACAACAAGTGCATAAATAACATTCAAGTCTCGACATGAGAAGTAGTTATGAATAGAAAGTTGGTAAAATTTAAGAGGGATATGAATTACATGTATAGAGGGTTGAGTAGGTGGAGTTTTAGCTCTTACCAAAGTGAAATGGGAAGGCAAAAGAGGACTGTGTACTGCTTGCACAAATCTGTCCAGATTTGGATACTTCAGCTCGTAGCTACTGTCTGGGGCTTCAAAACACTTCTCCAAGTGATGTGGGGATTAGAGAGACTAGGGGAGAGGTAGGCCCACGGTTCTACTTTAAAGAGTTCCGATAAGTCCTTATTATCTTCCTCACGGTTAGCTGACGCCATATTGACAGACAATATTCGTCTAAAGAGGTCTCCAATACTGGTGTCGGAGTCCCACGTGGAGGTTTTTGAAGAGTGTGACTGTAACTTTCCTTCTTCCTCTGAGGCTTAGGGAGTTGATGGAGGTGTTACGTACCCCAGGCTATTCTTGGTCTTGTGGTAGCAATCCTCTGCTTTGCCTACCGGAGTGGTTGTACGCAAGGGCAGTCATTGACCTTTGCCATGATTCGGACCTTGGTGCTTTTAAAATCATAACCCATCTTCTGGATGAGGTGCTTGGATTGACAACTGAACTGGTAAAGTTATATTTTGCCGGTATTAGGTTATGGCTCTTGTTCCTCTGAGACGAAGGACTAGGGGTATTCTACCCTTGTGTTTGATAATAAACGAAAGAAATTGAAACTAGGTTTATACGAAACCTTTTCTTTGGTTTACAAACAAGAAAAAGAAGTACAATTAATCCTATACGAGGATGTTGAGTACAAAATTTTAATTCTGGAAAAATATTTCTATAGGAGTCTGATCTGCGGTCGATCACTTTTTCCCTTGGACCACACGATGACGAAAAAGTGCTGTAGAAGACAAAAAAGAAGCTTCAAAGACTACCGGAGGGATTGAACTCTCGTTGCCAAAAAACTCTCTGGATATATTCCCTTTTTCTTGAAGAATATTCGACTTTCCCTCTTTTCTCCTCTACTCTTCGACCTTTGACCTCCGCAACCGGAAGTCTCTATTTATAGAATTCGGCTACAGTCAGCGTATAAACCGAACAGCGGAGAGAGCTGCACCTTTTACGCGACGGTTATAATAACTGCTACCCACGTATGAATGATCTCTTTAATTAGCGTGTGACGCGTGTCCCATTATGAGATAATACGTATAATCGCTCATCGAAGATCACGACATGCAAGCTACGTAGATAACTGCTCCTCGGGTAGAGATGGTTGGCATAAAAGCCAAATAACTGTCCCGTTGGCATAAAAGCCAAATAGCTGTTCTGATGGCGTAAAAGCCAAATTTGTCAAGTTGGCATAGAAGCCAAATAGGCGTAGAAGCCGAATAGTTGTCAAGTTGGCGTAGAAGCCAAGTAGCGGTCTTGTTGGCGTAGAATCCGAATAGGCGTAGAAGCCGAATAGGCATAGAAGCCGAATAGGCGTAGAAGCCGAATAGTTGTCAAGTTGGCGTAGAAGCCAAATAGCTGTCTTGTTGGCATAGAAGCCAAGTTCTGCGTAAAGCTTGATATTTTACAAATATAGCCTAAGTCGGCGTATTTTAAGGAGATAGCGTATGGCGTGCTCCTATAGCTAAAAATAGCCTGGTTGGCGTAATATGCAGGGATGGTGATGTGGACGTATTAGCCCTAATTATAGCTCACCCAGTCTTTGAAAGTAGAACCAAATCTCGTGCATTAAATGCAGAGATCTGCCCCCATCTCACGCATTAACTGCAGAGACGTGCCTCGAGTTCTTTACGAAGAACAGCTTTTGACGTGGCAGTTGGTTTCGTCTCTTCCTGAGCATAAAAGCTCATCTCTGCCTATGTAAAACAGGCAACGTATCCCTTAGATGCGTAAATGACGTCTTATATCAAGGATTGTGTCACTAAACGATAATTTGGGGCTCTGTACAGAATCATCATAACAACCATCCTCTCGATCGTCGTGATGTGCTCTTTATCAGGAGTCAGGTTCACTGCTTCAACTAACAGGTTTATTCGAGGAATACGAAGAGTTTCTCGTAAAACTTCCCGCTGTATTAAAAGCCGATAGGTTTTACGCCGAAATGGCGATGTAGCAACCTTTTTACGCCGAAGCAGTCTGGAAATACTCTATTACGCGGGTTGTTCCGGAGCTATATTTTACGCTGAACTAGCATTGAAGCTCTGTTGTACGCCAATGGCTCTGAAGTTATGTTTCACGCCACCCAGTGCTGGAACTCTTGTGTTATGCGGACTTCCTACATGTCGAGAGTTTTACGCGTATGATTTCCCAGCGTATTTTTCATGCTTCTACAAGACCCCCTTCAAAGTTTTCAAATTCCTCGTAATTTGAAATACTTTGAATGAAGCATGAAACGGTCAAGTTTGACTCGTTCTGCGAGGTTGATTTCTCGACAGATTTTTAGGAGTTTGTTGGGATTCGGTATGTTCTTCTCTGCCTATATAAAGGCGAATGGGTTAACCAGTTTTTCCCATACTTCCTTCACCTCAAAGAGAGAGATGGTTGCCGAGCTTCGTCGGGTTAACTTGAGGAAGAAGAAGATCATGTTCTTCTAGCATGTAAGGAGCCGTAAAAAGAGGCATCTTCGAGCAAATATCCTCTGCAATGATGGATCATGGAAGGATATCATAGCTTCCTTTGCTTAGGATAATCAGCAATTTCATATGACGATTCGTCCAGGAGAGAAGAATGGTCTCATTTGGCCACACAGCTTGTAAGCTGTATTTTCTCCCGTTATGGCGCTGGACGAGGATAGGCAGTTTGGCCCTGTCTTCCAGTATTGAGTTGGGTCTGAACACCCAACACAATTTCTATGGCATGCTTGTCATGGCGTATGGAGGATGGGCTCTGAATAATTTATACAGGCCCAGTTCTGTATCCTCTCGCCATTAATTATTTTCTTGTTAATTGGCCGCGAAAGCCGATTAACTGCTGTAGAAGACGAAAAAGATTTACACCAATATGAGAACCTGGCACAGCTGATTCTTGGTGTGATCTTAAATGAAAATGAGAAACCCTATGTAAAAAAGGATTTCCATCATATGTAATCATGAAGATAAAAAATCCTTTGTAGACTGGATTTCCATCATATGTAATCATGATTAATAAAATTATCTTCTTTTACGCTTCTGATGATTTGCCATATTTGTTGTGAGAAGTCTGAATAGTGTGCAACTTCGATATGTCTGAATAATTTTATGCCGATTCTGATAAAAGAATATCTGATCTTGTCTCGTCTTTTACACGTAGCAGAAGACACGTAGAAAAACTCCTTAGCATTTAAGTTGAAGATCCAAACTGTCATGCTGTTTTGGACGAGGAGTTGCGTAGAGTTTTGAACTGTCACTTCTCCGATGTGAAGAATTTTTTGTTCAGATCATCATCTTCATGAATGGTTTTCCCGAAAATCCCTTGGAAAAGGCGAGAAATTCCTGTCGACCAAGTCATACTTGAACTTTTTGTAAAGTATTCTAACCGGACTTCGGATGAACTTCCAAATGACCCAAGAAGAAGAGTCATCTTCATTGATGAACTCTGTATATTTCAGGTACTTGGAATATTTTGTAACCAAAAAGGAGCATCTTCTGCGTAAACCCTTATAATTGGCCGACTTTAGCTTTCGAGCGTAGAATCATATATTTGTAGCCTCTGAGCGTAAAAGCTTTCGAGCGTGAAATCATAGATTTATAGCCTCTGAGCGTAAAATCGTAGGTTTGTAGCCTATCTGGGCGTAAAACTATAGACTTATGGCCTCTGAGCGTAAAAGCTACTGAGCGTAAAATCATAGATCTGCTCTGCACGTAAAATCTGGATCCGCTGACTGTCCGTCTTCCCTTAATGGTAGGCTGACATGGTCCCAAATCATAACAGAATATTAAACATCGGATTTGGTTAGGGATTCAAAGAGTTATCCAAACTCTATAAATAGTCTGAAGTCCTGAGAGAGAAAACTTTTATCTGTCTTCACAAAACCCTTGCTTTCCAAGAACCCTTCTTCTTTGTCTCTTTATTGAGAACTCAGAATCGCCATGGCACCTAAACAGACTTCCACTGCTAAGGGAAAGAAGCTCGCTTCCTCTTCTCGCTCTGCTGCTTAAGAGCGAGCACCTCCCATTAGGCTGAACGAACCACGATCGGAATGCAGTGCTCCATTGTCGAGCTGTGCTCTGGACATTACAGGTAGAAACTTCAGGAGAAAATAAAATCCTTCGCACACGTTGTACGTGCACGCGCAAGGTCCTCTTTCGTACTGAGAGCCTCTTTGAGGAAGATGATGTACGGAGAGATTTTATTATTATGTGCACATTCCTAATGTGTCGGCGTAAAAACTCCAAATTTTTACAGTCTGGCGTAAAGACTCAGACTGTCGAGATTTGGTGTTTACCACAAACTTTAAGTTTTACGCGCTGGATATGAATATCGGCGTAAAAATTCAAATTTTGTCAATCTAGCATAAAAGCTCAGATTGTTAGATACTGCCAACCTTGAGTTTTACGCAATGGAAAATAGTTTCCAGCGTAAGACTCAAATTTTTGCAGTCTTGGCGTAAAAGCTCAGACTGATGATCTTTGGCGTAAAAAGTAAGAGTGTAGAGTCTAGTGTAGAAACTGACTTGTTCTCTTGCATTTTGTAGTGGACTTGCAGATTTCTCCTTTGGCTGAAGTTATGGACTCTGCTGCTGGGATGTTGAGCTCAAACTATTTGGAGGACTTGTCCCATGTGACATTTCCTATTTCTGGAGCCAATTATCCTGAAGAAAGGGGAACCCTTATTGCGTCTCAGGGAGAATGCATGCTGCTGAGTATGATCAGTGGGGAGCCCCTGACATACATAGACGGGACGGAGTATAAGAAACTTGGTTTCTTATTCGGGGATGTTATCGACAAACAATCCCAGACCAAACCCAAGAACAAGGATTGGGTATTTACTACTGAGGGCACGGTGATGTATCTGCCCAGGATGCCCAGGGATTACCCTATCTCTGCGTTCTTCTATGCCACACATCCTAGGAAGATGTCATGGGTTCTGACTCCCGATCTTCACGGCCGACCGGGGAAGATTTTATATAACAAAGGATTGAACCAAGGAGCCTTTATGAGCAGACCTTCAGGCCCAGTTATGCCCTTTAGGGGATTACTGTCGGGTAGTGTCCCGAGTGAGGATACGTCGCTGATCCAACCGGTTCAGATGTCGACCTTCTGCAATGACTTTATGGGGCAGGGAGGAATGTACCCCAGGGTCAACCCTCGAACCAGCGGATGGCTTAGCCCGGGGAATCTTCGATGGGCCAGAGATTTCAAAGCTGCCGATGGGGGACACTCCTTATGAGAAGTATGTCCCTATAAATAGGGGGTTGAGGGATACAAACCCTCGTGCAGTAGCAGTGTATCAAGAGATGATGTGTCACTATCTTGCCTGCACCACTTTCTACAAGGAGCCTTCTGATTTGGCTCACATCAACAAGTGGGCCACCTATCTTTTCTTCCACCAGGCCAGAAATGTTAAGCCAAACAAGGTGGTAGATAGCCGAGATAGGCCCTTGAACCTTCTGAGCATGCTGAATGCTAACACGGTCGATGACCTTATTGAAGACGCAGGGACTTCAGATCATATTTTTGACGAGGAGATAGGGGGTTACCCTGCAGGCACAAAAGCCTTCAGTTATATGAGCCATTACCGCAAGCCTCTGTCAAGGGAAGCTCAATTGGCTGGCTTCCTCTCCGTCTGGCTTCGTTGTTGGGTAGTGCCTGGCATAGCGTCTGCAGATCGTATCCATCGTAACACCTTATGGCCTGTAGTGTGTTTGGTGTTCGGAGCAAGGCTGGGCCTGCTTCCTGCTATGGTATGTAGAATATAAGAAGGCCTGAGGGCCCTTACTGATGGGCTGCTCGCAAATGAGACACAGCATGAAGGATTTCCCCGAGTGGAATTACCATTCCTATACCTGGTCGGATGGTTAATTCTTCACAACACCAGGGTGATGTCTCCCGGTCCTGCCAGTGGTTTAGAAAATAACTTCTTGTTGAATTACAAGAATTTCTCTTGGAATGTGGCGACCGTCATAGATTGCCGGCGGGCGTTAGATGTTGCCCACAGCTGGAAGCTCTTCTGTATTGTCCCCCCTGTATATATCAATCAACAGGGGAAGAAACTTAAGGATGAGGGCCATGGGAGGACCATTCTTTCTCCTAAAGCCTTCTACTGGTTGGTCTGTATTAGACCTTCCTATTTGCTGTACAGAAGCGATGTCCACTGCTACCTGGAGCCTTATTTGCCCAGTCGGTTCGCCAGGCTGTTTGGGTACGATCAGCTGCATATGGGGAATGCCATTACCAGCTTCAAGTCCAAATGTGGACTTATTGATGGAGCCAGGGGATGGCGGTACTTCATCACAGGCTGTACTGGTGCAACTTTTGCTGTGCCCGTGACTTCTCTCTCTATGAAGTTGTACATCCTTCACTCATATGCGCAGTTCTATGCGTCCATAAATACCTTCCATCATAATTTTGATATGCATGGAAGTTTTAGGATGCCATCCCATAGGTCTACTGGAAGGGAGGAGGTTATTCCTCTTCAAATATAGTGCAAGGCTGAACATGAGGGAAATGAAGCGAGGGTCCGCAAACTGAAAGCCAAACTCGCTCAGGCAAAGGAGTGGGCTCTCCAGTCATCGGCAGCTCTAGATATGGTGAATGGCCGACTGGATACAGCTCAGCGGAACTTGGCACGTGCAGGAGTCACCTGCGCCAATTTTGTTCATGCTCGGTCTGAACTGTCCCTCCTGAGCGATGATGAGGTACGACTGGAGCGGGCTCGTGCTAACGTCTTGAACTCCAGGAATGAGAGGATGGCTGCTTTGGCACGACAGATTCGCAATTTAACTGCTCCTCCCCAATGATGTACTTCTTTGCTTCTTTATGTAATTTGCTCTTTCCGGAGATAATAAAGAAAATTTATCTGACTTTGTGGACCCATCATTTTTGGATATAAATGATAGGCTAGGGTGAAAGTGATATCAGAGGTAATATGGATGTGATATACTTTCGGTAAGCTTCAGCTGGATATATCTATTTAGAGGTTATATGGACATGATAGAATATGATCCAACTAAATTTGTGTACAAAACACTATCAGAGGTAATATGGACGTGATAGGTTTTGACGTTTCAACTTAGTTAAACATATCTATTCAGAGGTTATATGGACATGATAGAATATGATCCAACTAAATTTGTACGTATTGTTGTCAGAATGAAATCTTCACCATACTCTGTTTTAAGCAAGGGAGATTAAGCGTAGTACCTCTTCAGGAATTTTCCGTTGATAGGAGCCATTATTAGATCTCCGTAAGGCTTGGCTAATCTGTAGGCGCCATTTGAAAACGTCGTTTCAATCACATAAGGGCCCTCCCATTTGGGCTGGAATTTACCTTTACTCTTGTGTGTAATGATCATTGGCCTTTTCACAGCTAGAACTAGCTCGCCAACTTTGAACACTCTCTTCTTTACTTTTCGATTAAAAGCTCTGGAAATACGCGCCTGGTAGAATGCAATGCGCTGTTGAGCTTGAAGGCATTTCTCGTCTAATCCTTCTAGCTCTTGAAGGCGTAGTCGATCATTATTTTCCTGAGTCAACTCATTAGCCACTGCTATTCTGAGTGATAGAATTTGGATTTCAATGGGGAGAACTGCTTCACACCTGTAGACTAATGAGAATGGGGTACAACCCGTCGGTGCTTGTATCGTTGTGCGGTATGCCCAGAGGCACTCTCCCAGCTTCTCATTCTAATCTCTTTTGTTCGAAGAGACGAACTTTTTCAAGAGTCTGATAATGGTTTTGTTGAAAGCTTCCGCCAAACCATTAGCAGCAGGATTGTATGTCGTAGAGGCCATATTTTGTATCCGATTCTTATCGCAAAATCGGTGAAATGCTTGGCTGATAAATTGAGGCCCATTGTCATGAATTATCCTTCGGGGTATCCCAAAGCGATAAATGGCATGGTGCTTGATAAAGCTGATCACGTTGGATGTCTTCACCTCGGCAAGAGGGATCGCCTCCGTCCATTTAGAGAAGTAGTCCGTGATAGCCAATATGAACCGATGTCCTCTAGAAGAAGATGGATAAATGGGACCAATGATATCCATACCCCATGCTTCAAAAGGCCATGATGCAATCGTAGGATGTAAATGTTCAGAAGGCTGATGTATAAAATTTGCACGAACTTGACAGGCTTTGCATTGTCTTGCATATTTTACTGCATCTGCGATCATAATAGGCCAGTAGTAGCCCATCCTCCTGATACAATCCTGTAATTTAGGACCGGGTTGATGTGCTCCACATATACCGTTATGAGCTTCTCGGATAACCCGCTTTGCATCATCATCGAAGAGACATCGTAATTGCAGTCCATCGTATGTTCGACGATATAGACTTTGTGAAGACGCATCAAAATAGAAGCGTAATGATCGTCTTTTGATGGATACTACTTCCTTAGGATCCTATGGTAAGATTCCGTATAACACGAAGTCTATAAAGGGACTTCTCCAGTCTCTCTTGGGAGGAACCGTGTTTACAGCATAGCTGCGTTCTATGTGAAAGTTATTTTTCACACAGAACAGATCTCTGTTGAGAAGAATCACCAAATTCTGCCTCCTTATAGGAATAGCTAGATCTGCAGCTAGACTGGCTAGGGCATCAGCTTCCAAATTTTGAGATCGAGACACATGCTCTAGGAAGAATCCTTTGAAAGATATTGCAATCTCGATCATTGCTTGGTGATAAGGAATGAGGTCTGGATTGCGGACTTCATATATTTCTCTGATTTGATTGACGATCAGCAGAGAATCACCGAAAGCTTCCAGGTATTTGACATCCAATTCTTTAGCGACTTGGAGCCCGATTAGTAGAGCGTTATACTCTGCCACATTATTAGAGCAGGGTTCGCTAAGAGAATATGCTCAATAGATGATGAGTTTATCAGGAGTGACCAGGACAATTCTACTCCTGAAACCATATTTCTCCTGGGACCAGTTCTGGAGGCACCATCGAAGAATAGCTTCCATGTATCACCTTCCATTATGGAATTACATTCTACAACTTTGTCGGGAATGTCCTCGTATAGTTTAGAGTTTTCCGGAATTGGATGAGCAGCTAAGAAATCAGCCAATGCTTGGCCTTTGATAGACTTCTGAGGGACATACACCATATCATACGGTGTTAATAACATCGTCCAAGTCGTGAGTCAGGAATTAAGAACGCTTGGCTTGTTCATCAATACCCAAAGAGGATTGATTCTGGAGATGATATAAATAGTCTGGCTCGTAACGTAATGTCGTATTTTTTGAATGACGAACATTAGGGCCAAGCATTCTTTTTCCACTGGATTGTACCGGTGTTCAGCTTCGACCATCATCCTACTTAAATAGTAGATGGCCTGTTCATGACCCTCATTGTTCTTCTGTGCGAAAAGAGCCCCTAAAGAATGATCCATTGCTCGAACATACAGCAAAAATGGTCTTCCTATGACGGGAGGCACCAGAACTGGAGGATTGGTGAGGTAGCATTTGATATCATTAAATGCTTGCTGACAGGCTTCGTCCCATATGAATGACACACCTTTCTTCATCAGGCGAGAAAAAAGGCTGACATCTCCCAAAGAGGTTGGATATGAATCTTCTGATATAAGCCAGACGACCTTGAAATCCCTTAAGTTCCTTCAGATTACGGGGTGATCGCATTTCTAAGATAGTCTTTACTTTATCAGGGTCTACTTGAATGCCTTTAGCGGTAATGACAAATCCCAGGAATTTGCTACTAGATACACCAAGAAAGGACTTTGTAGGATTCATTTTAAGTTTATGTTGGCGCATCAACTCGAATACTGTCTTCAAGTCTTGGATGTGATTATCCTTGAGGCAGCTTTTGACAGCAATATCGTCTACGTAACATTCCACTGTTTTACGTAAATGCTCATGGAATATGTTACTCATAGCTCGTTGATACGTAGCCCCGGCATTCTTTAATCCGAAGGGCATGACCGTATAGCAATATACCCCTAATGGTGTCTGGAAGGCAGTATGCTTCTCATCTTCAGGATTCATCTTAATCTGATTATATCCTGAGAATCCGTCCATGAAAGACATGCGCTCAAAACCGCACGTATTATCGATCATGATGTCTGTAATGGGAAGATGGAACTCATCTTTAGGGCAGGCCGCATTTAGATCTCGAAAATCAATGTAAACACGCACTTTCCTACTTTTTTCATGACTGGGACAACATTGGCGACCCAGTCAGGATGTTGTTTTTCTTGGATGAACCCACAGGCTATTAGCTTCTTGATTTCAGCTTCGATGGCATCCATCTTATCCGGACGAAACCAGCGTTGGTGTTGCTTTACCGGTTTCGAATTGGGCAATATATTGAGCTTATGGGTAGCCACTTTTGGATTATTACCTGGCATATCCTCATAATTCCACACAAAGACATCGATATATTCTTTTATCAGTTGGATTATTTCTTTCCTTTCTTCTTCGGAAAGATTGTTACTGATAAATATCGGCTTTGGTGAAAGTTCATCCCCAACATTGATTTGGATAACTTTATCTTCAGTGGACGGTTCTCTCTGCTCGAACCGGAGTTCCCATTGTGTATCCATTTGTTGTACCCAGGAGTCATTTTCAAACGGTTCAGATTCTTGTTCGTCTGCTTTGAGAGAATATGTCATTATTGTTTTTACTGATAACGCTCGTTCGAAATCAGCATATGAGCCAGAGGTCGACGAGTTATCTTGAGAAGAGGAAAAGATATCCTCACTTGACTCAGAAGTTGCAAGAGAAATGGTATACCCTAACCCAAAATGAGTTCGTTGACAGTAGGGATCACTATGCAACGATATTCGCCTGTCTTTGCCATAGTTGAGGCCTGGTTCTGATTTCAGATCATAACCATACTTTGCATAATCTTCAAAGCTTGTGGGCTATATCTGTGAACTTGCATTTTCCCAGCATCGGACTCGTGGGAATCTTCTTGTATATTCGGTCTGCTGCGCATACGACCGAAGACTATTGGATGTTGATTGCTGCGAGTAGGTGGGATAATAAAGATAGAATCTTCATGTGGCCCGTATGTCGCGATGACATTAGATGTTGACGCCACTTCCCACACATATGGATGATAGGAGTCTATAGCCTCCAAGAATTTTTGTGCTATAGGTTCTATATCGTTATGGGGGAAGGATTCCTCATTTGGAATTTGAGCATCAATATATTGGAAAGGAGAATCTTTATTATCGTCAGAAACCACGTTCCCGGTTATATTTACATCAGTTGGCTGCTTGTTACGCCGGAGGTTGATGACCAAAGGTGGAGGCTTCTGGTTCAAAGTGATCACTAGGGGGTCACTTCCTCCTCCTGATTTGGTTTTGTTCAAGTGGATAGCCATGGGTTCCATGACTTTCGGACGGGTAGTCCGCCCTTTCACCTGGATCGACAGGGGTTGCTCGGTAGAGGGTTCTTCTGGCTCTCGATGGGATTCCTCTTCCGTCTTACCTGACACCTCTTTTATGAAGTCTTGGGTGTACAACATGGCATCGGAATAGTAGGATTCTATTCCTTTAAACGGGTTAAGGTCAGCAAACTCCATTTTTACTGTTCCTTGGGCGTCTACATATTTGAAGCATTAATGTAGGATCGAAGGAATAATGTTGTGTTCGTGGATCCATGGTCTGTCCAGCAGAATATTGTAGGACACCTCTGAATCAATGACATAGCATGTAGCCACTAATCTAAGGTCCCCGATCTGGATCCTCAGACGAATCTTCCCCAACGACTTACTTTTCCTGGCGTTGAAACCTACGATTGTAGTGGTGGTGTAAGCCAGTTCGCTGATAGGAATCCTCAACGGTCTGAGCAAACTATGAGGGATGATATTGATCGATGATCCCGGATCTATGTGAATCCGGTCTACCTCCATGGAACCAACGTATCCGGTGTAATAGAGGGGCCTGTCATGCTTGTTATGTTTCAACAGCATATCATCTTGAGTGAAAGTGATATTAGGGACCGCCTCCATCACACTATGGCATTGAGGGCATGCCACAGGTTCTTTATCGGGGGACTTGAGCTGAGTCAAGCATACATCCGCTTGCATTAATGCTTCACTTAAGGCTTGACGAGTATCTTTGGATAACCTTAAGAGCTCAAAAATGGACAATCTGGCTGGTGTATTAGCCAACTGGGCCAGGATGTCAAAGTTATATGGTTTCTCCAAACATTTGTTTTGAATATTCTTTAAAGTTTTATCAAAATATACTTCTTTTTGCTTTCCCATGTCCGCCGAAGTCGGTCTAGAATGACCCGCCTCTGGTATGACAGGTTCAGGCTCTGGAAGTCTAGCAGCTGAAGTGTCTGTCGTTGCATCTTCCTGGTTTCCTCCATAGTCCTTGAGGTAGGCTTTCCCTGAACGGGTTCCGGTAGCCAAAGCCTCTTCTTTTGATGTCGAGGATATTGCAACCATATGGCATGGTTTACGTCTCGAGTTCTTTTTAGACTTAGCCTTAGCAGCTTGAGTCTCTTCCTCGATCTCTGATACTAGATCAGGATGAACCTACATAATCTCACCATGCTGGGTAGTTAGGGGTACCAGGTCATGATTTTGACCCCTGGCCGGAGGGAGATTAACAATGTTCATCATCATCCGGAAAATAGGTACAACCCCATCCGAAACTTCTTGAGGAGGCAGATTGCCGAATTGGAGAGAGATCATGTTGGCAGTGACCGTCTTCTCGCTATTACACAGAGTGATGGCCTTAGCGTCGATCAACTCCTGGATTTTCCTTTTTAGTACATAACACGCCTTTATGGGGTGATGTATATTGTAAACCTCCTCTACCAAATTAGAGCCATGTGGTATTAACTTAGAAACTAGAGTTAAATTGATCATATTAGATTTAATGCGCGACAATATTGTGCCTTAATACACCTCTCGGTTGCCGTGACGTTGGAGCACTATAACAATAGGTACCCCCACAAACCAATCAGGTACTTCTCTCGTAGACAAGTCTGACTACCACCCTGCCCTTTGTATAACTTTCAGATGTCCTATCATTGTGCTTCAATCTAGAAATCACAACAGTCATTGCAACATATAGGTATTAATTCACTAAAACCAATTTTTCCTAATGCCTGATGAATTTGCTTGTAACCAAAAATTAATTAAGGACCAGATCATCACAAAACAAGTCATAGCCAAGCCCTTTCGTGAGGACCAGACAGGCCCAAACCTCAAGTAGCCCAGAAACCCAATACCAATATAAGTATACTTTCTCCCTTATTGAAAACCTAGGTCATAACTTGTGTTCACCACAAAACTTCTTAGCCGACCGCCGAGTGACCCCGCTTCCTCGTTGCCGGACTGCACCATCAATGGAATAAGCCGCAACCCTCATCCCCGTTCATCTGTGCCTCTCCCCGATACCGGACCATCCCCGACCCTCCCCGCACGCCGCCTGCCACCGACTGCTCCCGACCCTCCCCACACGCCGCTTGCCACCGACTGCTCCCGACCGTATCCAGCATCTTCCATGCCATTGGTCGGCCAACCCGACTCCTACAGTCGCTACCGCCGACCCGACTCCTGCTGCCACCACTGCGTTATAGTCGACGAGACCCCCTAGTTCCATTGAGCAGGTACCCGATCTCCAACCCTCCTTCCTTGTATCCTATCGCCATAGCATCGTGTCGTGTATCATTAGAATATTGGACATGAGTAAAGTAAAATGAAATCCTATATGTTGTATGTAAATTTATTAGATCAGATGGTAAATTAACTAGGTTAGATAGTCATTAATAAGTAGTAATCCCCAATGAATTGAGACTGTCGACAAGGACTAATAATGCATCTGAACGTCTGGTCATAAGCTAAGTGCAACGAACATAGAAACCAAGGACACGGTTCCTAGGACCAGAGCAGAAATAGTTATCAACCATAACTTGAGATTATTGTCGCAAGGAGCACGTTGACCAAAGACAGAACACGGGTACACCCTAGCTACGTGCACCTGTAATGCTGTAATTGGTCAGCAGTAAACCGGCAACAATATCTAGGAGCAATTTCAAAATTACTTATATAATTCTTAGTGTCTGATATTAGATTATTATATTATATTTTGTGTTTAGGACCTTTGGATCAGCCAGGAGACACTGCAGGAACTAGCTTCTGGCAATCACAGCTTCAGGACACAGGCAAGATACCTTGCTATATTTACTGTTTAATTTAAATATGCATATATTGTATTATATTCTTGTTGCTTGTAATATTATACAACTGTGAGCGTCCGAGTTGTCTCGGATGCATTCGACGGATACGTCGATGATTAGTATATATGGACTTAGCTTTTAGCAGACTCAACCCATTGGACGATATCCTATTATTGTCCGAGACCTGACACCTTACACGGTCACTGAGATATATTCATATTGGGATGCGGGTTTGCGCACTCGACTAGCTATCGTTGCATGTAACCTACATCACGGTTAGTATGTAGTCAGGATATAATTTAGAGACTTGGCATATAGATACAGGGTATGCACGTCGAGTAGTCGATTTGTATATCTATATTGGGCGGGGAGGACAACTAGTAGGCGTATGGGGTACACACATTGGAACCGTAGTTTGGAGGAGCCTCGGATCCAATGATTTTTCCTTTATACTGATGCCACGTTCTTCGGAGCGATATGGACGATATACTGTACAGATGCCACTCTCTTCGGAGCATGGACGTTATGCCTACACCTACCCATACACACCAGCGTTGTCCTCATATTGCATTCACTTAGATGGCTAGCACACCCTTCTTGTATTTATTTTATTCAATATTTATATATGGTATGTTGTTTTCTTGTATCTTGTTACGTCCCTCTGAGGACCTGGTTCCTTTCCAGATTTAGACGAGGCTTTCTACCCCACAGTATACGGCCCCGGACAGGAGACGAGATTCGCTACCGCAGAGGAGTTGGAGGTACAGCCGTCAGAGTTTCCGTGACCAGTTGGTAGGCCTTCAGCCTAGATTTGGATGCTTCATTATTTAGTCAGCCGATACTCTAGTCATTATCTTTTATATCTTATTTCAGTACTTTATTTCATTATAGTAGTGGGTTTGTTCCCACCAGACATTACTGGTTGTACTATGATATCTTGAGACTGGTATTTATCAACCAGCAGTTTATTTAGTGTTCTTGCTCTTTACATTGTGGATGAGATTAGTTTACCTGTTATTGACTGATATTGGACTTGTTAGTATTATAGGACAGAGTAGCACTCTTCGTGGATCCATTAAATTGGGATATCCTCGGAGATGTGTCAGCTGGCCATTGCCATGTGGTCTGGTCCCGTATATTTTGGGACTGGGGCGTGACATGGTTTTAGTGGTGGCCCATGCAGGTCGACTTTTCGCTTGTGGTATGGTAACATGCCCAGCGAGCCTGCAATAGGATAGAAATTATTAGGTCTCATCCACTTTTGATTCGTCCTTGAACTTCCTTCATACTGCTTCTAAATATCTGTATCATGTTTGTTTGCTCTCGTACTCTTTTAATGAAGCTCTATCTCTTGCAGCAAGATGAATTTGCGCAGTGGACGAGGAGCACCCCGTGCCGCGATGCCAGATAACACCACTCAAGGAGATGAGGTACCCCAAGGGCAACCCCCACTGCAGACTCCGCTAATACATTGGCACAAGATATCGCAGGGAGATCCTACACCACAGCCAGAAGGATAGACTTTCCAAACGATCCCCACGCAGCATTGTGCAGGCCAGACTTCAGGAGCTACACCGATGCCGCAGACTGAGAGGCCGACATCTGAGGAGATGCCTACTGCACAACCAGAGATTCCGCCACCACCGCTCCCCCTTATCCACCCCAGATGTCGTAGCTAGATGGCCAGCCACAGATGCTTCAGTTCTTCCAGGCAATGATGCAAGCACAGTGGCAGCAGACAGAGACACTGCGACAGAGTCTGATGACAGTACTAGAGAGGACACCTGTCACGATACCAGCACCAGCACCTCCACCAGCCCCGACAGGTGGCACTGTTAGATGGTTCCGATAGATGGGACCAGATACCTTCTCAGGAAATGAGACTGCAGAACAGATCTCCGATTGGATCGCCAACACAGAGATGCTATTAGAGGCTTCACAACTGCATCCAGACCTTTGGATGACCGCAGTGAGGGCCCAACTAAAAGGTAACTCCCATCACTGGTAGGATTCCATCGAGCGCAGTGTAGGCAAGAACCAGACTTGGGAACAGTTCTTAGAGTACTTCAATGCGAAGTATTTTCTAGCAACAGTCAGAAATGGCCTGTACTCCCAGTTCCTACATTTAGAACAGGGGAACATGACTGTTGACGCATATGACGCAGAGTTTAGCCGCCTTAGCAGATTTGGAGCCATCCTGATACCCAATGATCTAGAGAAGGCTCAGAGATTCCACTACGGTCTCAATTTCGAGCTACAGAGATATACCACCGCACAGGCAAGGATTTCTTATGAGGAGGTTCTCGCAGAGGCGAGGATCCAGGAGGCCATTGTCAGAAGAGCTAGGCGTTCCAGCACGACCACGCCAGCTAGAGTCCAGCCCGGAGCAGGAGGACCCATCCGTCGTCCCAGAGCGCAGACACAACAGAGAGCGGCACCATATCCACACCAGGAACTTTCGACTTGCCACTTCTGTGGTAAGAGAGGTCACTTCGAGAAGGACTGCCGAAAGAGACTTGGGACATGCATGATTTGTGGAGCGAGCCAGCACCTTGTCAGAGATTGCCCACAGTGCAGGGAGGCAGCCCCACAGGCCGGACAAAGGCCAGCAGCACCAGCCCCGAGGATACTACCCCCACCAGGAGGCCAGCGTCCACCAGCAACCGGAGGATTCCAGAGGGGACCACCCTTGCCCCCACAACAGGCACAGTTTGATCGGGCCCGACAGCAGGCAGGAGGACAGAGACAGGGACAGGCCTTTGCATTAGCAGCTACCGAAGAGGAAACAGAAGGAGAAGCAATCACAAGTACCATCTTAGTCGTATCCTTACCTGCGACAGCATTGTTTGATTCTGGGGCTACATTGTCATTTATATCTAGTACATTTGTAGCAATGCATAGAGTAGCGACTTCCCCCTTACCTAAGAGTTGGAAGATTCTTACCGGAGGAGGTATCGTGCCGGTTACCAGCACTATTAGAACGTGCTCGGTAGTCGTATGTGGTAGAGAGATAAGAGCGCGATTCCTGGTATTGCCTATACCGTACTTTGATGTTGTGCTAGGTATGGACTGGTTAAGCCAGTATAACGCCGTACTGAACTGCCAGAAGGGTAGCGTTACTTTTAGACCACCAGATCAACCGGAGTTCGAGTACATGCGAGGGACCGTCGAACAAGGAGTAGGACAGACAGATGGAACTTGCATGGCTATGGAACTTGTGCCCCCACCAATAGTTGTAGAATTCGAGGATATTTTCCCCGAAGAATTACCAGGCTTACCACCAGATAGAGACGTAGAGTTCACCATTGAGCTAGTACCAGGAGCAGTACCGGTATCTTCTAATGTGTACCGATTGGCGAAGAAGGAGTTAGACGAGCTGAAGCTGCAATTGGAGGAGTTATAGAGTAAGGGATTTATCCGTCCTAGTGCATCACCCTGGGGAGCACCCGTATTGTTTGTGCCTAAAAAGGATGGAACAGTACGTATGTGTATTGATTACAGAGCCCTTAATGCTTTGACTATCAAGAACAAGTACCCCCTGCCGCGAATTGATGATTTATTCGACCAGTTGACAGGAGCAGTGGTGTTCATAAAAATCGACTTGAGGTCGGGTTATCATCAAGTGAAGGTGCGAAGAGAGGACATTCAAAAGACAGCATTCAGGACTCGTTATGGTCACTACGAGTTTTTAGTGATGCCTTTTGGACTGACGAATGCGCCAGCTGTATTTTTGAACTTGATGAACAGAGTATTCCATCAATATTTAGACCGGTTCGTGGTAGTTTTCATCGACGACATTTTGGTGTATTCGAAGAGCCATAAGGAGCACGAAGAGCACTTGAGACTAGTGTTAGAGACGCTGAGGAGAGAGAGACTTTATTCTAAGCTGAGCAAGTGCAAGTTTCTCCTAGATCGTGTTACTTTCCTTGGATACGTCATCTCATGAGACGGTATCTCAGTAGATCCGGTGAAGATTTCATCTGTAGAGACATGGCCAACCCCTACCAATGTCTCAGAAGTAAGGAGCTTCCTAGGACTTGCTGGATATTACCGGAGGTTCGTAGAGAACTTCGCGAAGATTGCAGAGCCAATGACCTGCTTGACCCGTAAGGAGCAGGAGTTCACTTGGACAGAGGAGTGTCAGAAGGCATTTGATGAGCTGAAGAAACGCTTGACTACAGCACCCATCTTGACCATACCTTCTGGATCCGGAGGATTCGTAATCTATAGCGATGTGTCCGGGAAAGGACTAGGATGCGTCTTGATGCAGCATGGAAAGGTTGTAGCTTATGCTTCTAGACAGTTGAGGACTCATGAAAAGAACTATCCCACCCATGACCTAGAGCTTGCAGCAGTGATTTTTGCTCTAAAGCTTTGGAGGCATTACCTATATGGAGAAAGAGTGGAGATATTTACTGATTATAAGAGCCTGAAATATGTCTACACCCAGAAGGACCTTAATCAGAGGCAGAGACGTTGGCTCGAGGTGATGACAGACTTTGAAATTGAGCTACAGTATCACCCGGAAAAGGCCAACGTAGTAGCAGACGCATTGAGCAGAAGACCTATGGCATTCTTCTTGACTACCCAACAACATCTGTTGAGAGATCTAGAGCAGATGGGTATAGAGGTTGTCATACCCGGAGTAGACGAACAGTTGTCAAGTTTCCAATTGCAATCGACACTAGTAGAGAGAATCAAGGCTGCTTTGCCGACAGATGCCAGATTTTAGAGGCTCAGACAGAGGACAGAGGCTGGATTACAGACAGGACTACGGATACATGAAGACGGAACACTGAGATGCGGAGATCGTCTCTATGTTCCAAATGGAGAACTTCGGCAGGAATTGATGTCAGAGGCACATAGTTCCACCTACTCCATTCATTCAGGAGGCACAAAGATGTACAGAGATCTAAGACAGTACTACTGGTGGCACGGAATGAAGAGAGAGATAGCACGCTTTGTGGCTAAATGCCTGGTATGTCAGCAAGTCAAGGTTGAGCACCAGAGATATGCAGGATTGCTTCAACCGCTTCCTATACCGGAGTAGAAATGGGAGCATATCACTACCGAGGAGTCCTAGTAGGCGTAATGCAGTATGGATAATCGTGGATAGACTCACCAAGTCCGTACATACCTTTTAGAGTTGGGCAATCGACGGAGGCTTTAGCAGATATGTACATGAGGGAGATTGTACGCCTACATGGAGTGCCAGTTAGCATCGTGTCTGACAGGGATATGAGATTTACGTCTTACTTTTGGCGGAGTATGCAGGAGAGCCTTGGTACTCGCCTAAAGTTTAGCACAGCGTATCACCCACAAACTGATGGCCAGTCGGAGCGCACCATTCAGACGCTGGAAGACATGTTAAGAGCGTGCATGCTTGACTTCGGAGGATCATGGGAGGACCACTTACATTTGGTCGAGTTTTCCTACAACAACAGCTATCAAGCTAGCATTCAGATGGCTCCCTATGAAGCGTTGTATGGCAGGAAGTATCGTTCTCCAGTATGCTGGAGTGATATAGGCGAACGACAGATTCTCGGACCAGAGTTGGTTGTTCGGACGGTAGAGAAGGTAAAGAAGATCCAAGGACACCTTCGAGCAGCACAAGACCGACAGAAGCATTGGGCGAATGCACATCGACGACCCTTAGAATTTTAGGTTGGAGATCACGTATTTCTAAAGATCTCACCTACTCGAGGGACTATCAGATTCGAAAGCAGAGGAAAGCTGAGTCCGAGATACATCGGACCATTCGACGTGTTAGAACGCGTCGGAGAGGTTGCTTACAGATTAGCGTTACCGCAGACCTTGGAAGGAGTCCACGACGTCTTCCATATATCTCAATTAAGGAGGTACATGTCGGATTCAAGTCACGTGCTTGACCATTCCGAGATCACAGTCGGCCCGAGCTTATCATACCAAGAGGAGCCTGTGGAGATTCTAGACAGAAGTGAGAAGGTACTACGAGGGCAGACCATCCCCCTAGTTCGTGTTGCATGGAGGCATCATGCACCAGGCGAGTCGACCTGGGAACGCGAGGAAGATATTCGTCAGCGTTATCCCCATCTCTTCGAAGGACTAGGTACGTTCCAGTATTTTTCTTTAGTCTTTAGTGCTTACCCACGAGTATGTTTTAATTTCGAGGACGAAATGCTCTAAGGAGGGTAGGTTGTAAACCCCCTCTACCAAATTAGAGCCATGTGGTATTAACTTAGAAACTAGAGTTAAATTGATCATATTAGATTTAATGCGCGACAATATTGTGCCTTAATACACCTCTCGGTTGCCGTGACATTGGAGCACTATAACAATAGGTACCCCCCCCAAACCAATCAGGTACTTCTCTCGTAGACAAGTCTGACTACCACCCTGCCCTTTGTATAACTTTCAGATGTCCTATCATTGTGCTTCAATCTAGAAATCACAACAGTCATTGCAACATATCGATATTAATTCACTAAAACCAATTTTTCCTAATGCCTGATGAATTTGCTTGTAACCAAAAATTAATTAAGGACCAGATCATCACAAAACAAGTCATAGCCAAGCCCTTTCGTGAGGACCAGACAGGCCCAAACCTCAAGTAGCCCAGAAACCCAATACCTATATAAGTATACTTTCTCCCTTATTGAAAACCTAGGTCACAACTTGTGTTCACCACAAAACTTCTTAGCCGACCGCCGAGTGACCCCGCTGCCTCGTTGCCGGACTGCACCATCACCAGAACAAGCCGCAACCCTCATCCCCGTTCATCTGCGCCTCTCCCCGATACCGGACCATCCCCGACCCTCCTCGCACGCCGCCTGCCACCGACTGCTCCCGACCCTCCCCGCACGCCGCCTGCCACCGACTGCTCCCAACCGTATCCAGCGTCTTCCCCGCCATTGGTCGGCCAACCCGACTCCTACAGTCGTTGCCGCCGACCCGACTCCTGCTGCCACCACTGCGTTATAGTCGACCGGAGACCCGTGATCATCGGAGAAAGTCGAAGAGACCCCCTAGTTCCATTGAGCAGGTACCCGATCTCCAACCCTCCTTCCTTGTATCCTATCGCCATAGCATCGTGTCGTGTATCATTAGAATATTGGACATGAGTAAAGTAAAATAAAATCCTATATGTTGTATGTAAATTTATTAGATCAGATGGTAAATTAACTAGGTTAGATAGTCATTAATAAGTAGTAATCCCTAATGAATTGAGACTGTCGACAAGGACTAATAATGCATCTGAACGTCTGGTCATAAGCTAAGTGCAACGAACATAAAAACCAAGGACACGGTTCCTAGGACCAGAGCTGAAATAGTTATCAACCATAACTTGAGATTATTGTCGCAAGGAGCACGTTGACCAAAGACAGAACACGGGTACACCCTAGCTACGTGCACCTGTAATGCTGTAATTGGTCAGCAGTAAACCGGCAACAATATCTAGGAGCAATTTCAAAATTACTTATGTAATTCTTAGTGTCTGATATTAGATTATTATTATATTTTGTGTTTAGGACCTTTGGATCAGCCAGGAGACACTACAGGAACCAGCTTCTGGCATTCACAGCTTCAGGACACAGGCAAGATACCTTGCTATATTTACTGTTTAATTTAAATATGCATATGTTGTATTATATTCTTGTTGCTTGTAATATTATACAACTGTGAGCGTCCGAATTGTCTCGGGTGCATTCGACGGATACGTCGATGATTAGTATATATGGACTTAGCTTTTAGCAGACTCAACCCATTGGACGATATCCTGTTATTGTCTGAGACCTGACACTTTACACGGTCACTGAGATATATTCATATTGGGATGCGGGTTTGTGCACTCGACTAGCTATCGTTGCGTATAACCTACATCACGGTTAGTATGTAGTCAGGATATAATTTAGAGACTTGGCATATAGATACAGGGTATGCACGTCGAGTAGTCGATTTATGTATCTACATTGGGCAGGGAGGACAACTAGTAGGCGTATGGGGTACACACATTGGAACCGTAGTTCGGAGGAGCCTCGTATCCAATAATTTTTCCTTTATACTGATGCCACATTCTTCGGAGCGATATGGACGATATACTGTACAGATGCCACTCTCTTCGGAGCATGGACGTTATGCCTACACCTACCCATACGCACCAGCGTTGTTCTCATATTGCATTCACTTAGAGGGCTAGCACACCCTTCTTGTATTTATTTTATTCAGTATTCATATATGGCATATTGTTTTCTTGTATCTTGTTACGTCCCTCTGAGGACCTGGTTCCTTTCCAGATTTAGACGAGACTTTCTACCCCCACAGTATATGGCCCCGGACAGGAGACAAAATTTTCTACCGCAGAGGAGTTGGAGGTACAACCGTCAGAGTTTCCGTGACCAGTTGGTAGGCCTTCAGCCTAGATTTGGATGCTTCATTATTTAGTCAGCCGATACTCTAGTCATTATCTTTTATATCTCATTTCAGTACTTTATTTTATCATAGTAGTGGGTTTGTTCCCATCAGACATTACTGGTTGTACTATGATATCTTGAGACTGGTATTTATCAACCAGCAGTTTATTTAGTGTTCTTGCTCTTTACATTGTGGATAAGATTAGTTACCTGTTATTGACTGATATTGGACTTGTTAGTATTATAGGACAGCATAGCACTCTTCGTGGATCTATTAAATTGGGATATCCTCGGAGACGTGTCAGCTGGCCATTGCCACGTGGTCTGGTCCCGTATATTTTGGGACTGGGGCGTGACATGGTTTTAGTGGTGGCCCATGCAGGTCGACTTTTTGCTTGTGGTATGGTAATATGCCCAGCGAGCCTGCAATAGGATAGAAATTATTAGGTCTCATCCACTTTTGATTCGTCCTTGAACTTCCTTCATACTGCTTCTAAATATCTGCATCCTGTTTGTTTGCTCTCGTACTCTTTTAATGAAGCTCTATCTCTTGCAGCAAGATGAATTTGCGCAGTGGACGAGGAGCACCCCGTGCCGCGATGCCAGATAACACCACTCAAGGAGATGAGGTACCCCAAGGGCAACCCCCGCTGTAGACTCCGCTGATACATTGGTATGAGACATCGCAGGGAGATCCTATACCACAGCCAGAAGGACAGACTTCCCAGACGATCCCCACGCAGCATTGTGAGGGCCAGACTTCAGGAGCTACACCGATGCCGCAAACTGAGAGGCCAGCATCTAAGGAGACGCCTACTGCACAACCAGAGATTCCGCCACCATCGCCTCCCCCTTATCCACCCCAGATGCCGTAGCTAGATGGCCAGCCACAGATGCTTCAGTTCTTCCAGGCAATGATGCAAGCACAGTGGCAGCAGACAGAGATACTGCAACAGAGTCTGATGACAGTACTAGAGAGGACACCTGTCATGACACCAGCACCAGCACCTCCACCAGCCCCGACAGGTGGCACTGTTAGATGGTTCCGACAGATGGGACCAGATACCTTCTCAGGAAATGAGACTGCAGAACAGATCTCCGATTGGATCGCCAACACAGAGATGCTATTAGAGGCTTCACAACTGCATCCAGACCTTTGGATGACCGCAGTGAGGGTCCAACTAAAAGGCAATGCCCATCACTGGTGGGATTCCATCGAGCGCAGTGTAGGCAAGAACCAGACTTGGGAACAGTTCTTAGAGTACTTCAATATAAAGTATTTTCCAGCAACAGTCAGAAATGCCCTGTACTCCCAGTTCCTACATCTAGAACAGGAGAACATGACTGTTGACGCATATGACGCGGAGTTTAGCCGCCTTAGCATATTTGGAGCCGTCCTGATACCCAATGATCTAGAGAAGGCTCAGAGATTCCACCACGGCCTTAATTTCGAGCTAGAGAGATATACCACCGCACAGGCAAGGATTTCTTATGAGGAGGTTCTCGTAGAGGCGAGGATCCAGGAGGCCATTGTCAGAAGAGCTAGGCGTTCCAGCACGACCACGCCAGCTAGAGTCGAGCCTGGAGCAGGAGGACCCATCCGTCGTCCCGGAGCGCAGACACAACAGAGAGCGGCACCATATCCACACCAGAAACTTCCGACTTGCCACTTCTGTGGTAAGAGAGGTCACTTCGAGAAGGACTGCCGAAAGAGACTTGGGACATGCATGATTTGTGGAGCGAGCCATTACCTTGTCAGAGATTGCCCATAGCGCAGGGAGGCAGCCCCACAGGCCGGACAAAGGCCAACAGCACCAGCCCCGAGGATACTACCCCCACCAGGAGGCCAGCGTCCACCAGCAACTGGAGGATTCCAAAGGGGACCACTCTTGCCCCCACAGCAGGCACAGTTTGATCGGGCCCGACAGCAGGCAGGAGGACAGAGACAGGGACAGGCCTTTGCATTAGCAGCTACCGAAGAGGAAACAGAAGGAGAAGCAATCACAGGTACCATCTTAGTCGTATCCTTACCTGCGACAGCATTGTTTGATTCTGGGGCTACATTGTCATTTATATCTAGTAGATTTGTAGCAATGCATAGAGTAGCGACTTCCCCCTTACCTAAGAGTTGGAAGATTCTTACCGGAGGAGGTATCATGCCGGTTACCAGCACTATTAGAACGTGCTCGGTAGTCGTATGTGGTAGAGAGATGAGAGCACGATTCCTGGTATTGCCTATGCCGTACTTTGATATTGTGCTAGGTATGGACTGGTTAAGCCAGTATAACGCCATACTGAACTGCCGGAAGGGTAGCGTCACTTTTAGACCACCAGATCAACCGGAGTTCGAGTACATGCGAGGGACCGTCGAACAAGGAGTAGGACAGACAGATGGAACTTGCATGGCTATGGAACTTGCGCCCCCACCAATAGTTGCAGAATTCGAGGATGTTTTCCCCGAAGAATTACCAGGCTTACCACCAGATAGAGACGTAGAGTTCACTATTGAGCTAGTACCAGGAGCAACACCGGTATCTTCTAATGTGTACCGATTGGCGAAGAAGGAGTTAGACGAGCTGAAGCTACAATTGGAGGAGTTGCAGAGCAAGGGATTTATCCATCCTAGTGCATCACCCTGGGGAGCAACCGTATTGTTTGTGCCTAAAAAGGATGGAACAGTACGTATGTGTATTGATTACAGAGCCTTTAATGCTTTGACTATCAAGAACAAGTACCCCCTGCCGCAAATTGACGATTTATTCGACCAATTGACAGGAGCAGTGGTGTTCATAAAGATCGACTTGAGATCGGGTTATCATCAAGTGAAGGTGCGAAGAGAGGACATTCAAAAGACAGCATTCAGGACTCGTTATGGTCACTACGAGTTCTTAGTGATGCCTTTTGGACTGATGAATGCGCCAGCTGTATTTATGAACTTGATGAACAGAGTATTCCATCAATAGACCGGTTCGTGGTAGTTTTCATCGACGACATTTTGGTGTATTCGAAGAGCCATGAGGAGCACGAAGAGCACTTGAGACTAGTATTAGAGACGCTGAGGAGAGAGAAACTTTATGCTAAGCTAAGCAAGTATGAGTTTCTCCTAGATCATGTCGCTTTCCTTGGACACGTCATCTCAGAAGACGGTATCTCAGTAGATCCGACGAAGATTTCATCTGTAGAGACATGGCCAACCCCTACCAATGTCTCAGAAGTAAGGAGCTTCCTAGGACTTGTCGGATATTACCGGAGGTTCGTAGAGAACTTCGCGAAGATTGCAGAGCCAATGACCCGCTTGACCCGTAAGGAGCAGGAGTTCACTTGGACAGAGGAGTGTCAGAAGGTATTCGATGAGCTGAAGAAATGCTTGACTACAGCACCCATCTTGACCATACCTTCCGGACCCGGAGGATTCGTAATCTACAGCGATGCGTCCGGGAAAGGACTAGGATGCGTCTTGATGCAGCATGGAAAGGTTGTAGCTTATGCTTCTAGACAGTTGAGGACTCATGAAAAGAACTATCCCACCCATGACCTGGAGCTTGCAGCGGTGATTTTTGCTCTAAAGCTTTGGAGGCATTACCTATATGGAGAAAGAGTGGAGATATTTACTGATCATAAGAGCCTGAAATATGTCTACACTCAGAAGGACCTTAATCAGAGGCAGAGACATTGGCTTGAGGTGATGTCAGACTTCAAAATTGAGCTACAGTATCACCCGGGAAAGGCCAACGTAGTAGCAGACGCATTGAGCAGAAGACCTATGGCATTCTTCTTGACTACCCAACAACATCTGTTGAGAGATCTAGAGCAGATGGGTATAGAGGTTGTCATACCCAGAGTAGACGGACAGTTGTCGAGTTTCCAATTGCAATCGACACTAGTAGAGAGAATCAAGGCTGCTTTGCCGACAGATGCCATATTTTAGAGGCTCAGACCGAGGACAGAGGCTGGATTACAGACAGGACTACGGATACATGAAGACGGAACACTGAGATGTGGAGATCGTCTCTATGTTCCAAATGGAGAACTTTGGCAGGAATTGATGTCAGAGGAACATAGTTCCACCTACTCCATTCATCCAGGAGGCACAAAGATATACAGAGATCTAAGACAGTACTACTGGTGGCACGGAATGAAGAGAGAGATAGCACGCTTTGTGGCCAAATGCCTGGTGTATCAGCAAGTCAAGGCTGAGCACCAGAGATCTGCAGGATTGCTTCAACCGCTTCCTATACCGGAGTGGAAATGGAAGCATATCACTATGGACTTTGTTACAGGCTTCCCGAGGAGTCCTAGTAGGCGCAATCCAGTATGGGTAATCGTGGATAGACTAACCAAGTCCGCACACTTTTTACCCTTTAGAGTTGGGCAATCGACGGAGGCTTTAGCAGATATGTACATGAGGGAGATTGTGCGCCTACATGGAGTGTCAGTTAGCATCGTGTCTGACAGGGATACGAGATTTATGTCTTACTTTTGGAAGAGTATGCAGGAGAGCCTTGGTACTCGCCTAAAGTTTAGCACAGCATATCACCCACAAACCGATGGCCAGTCGGAGCGCACCATTCAGACGCTGGAAGATATGTTAAGAGCGTGCATGCTTGACTTCGAAGGATTATGGGAGGACCACTTACATTTGGTCGAGTTTTCCTACAACAACAGCTATCAAGCTAGCATTCAGATGGCTCCCTATGAAGCGTTGTATGGCAGGAAGTGTCGTTCTCCAGTATGCTGGAGTGATATAGGCGAACGACAGATTCTCAGACCAGAGTTGGTTGTTCGGACGGTAGAGAAGGTAAAGAAGATCCAAGGACACCTTCGAGCAGCACAAGACCGACAGAAGCATTGGGCGAATGAACATCGACGGCCCTTAGAATTTCAGGTTGGAGATCACGTATTTCTAAAGATCTCACCTACTCGAGGGACTATCAGATTCAGAAGCAGAGAAAAGCTGAGTCCGAGGTATATCGGACCATTCGACATGTTAGAACGCGTCGGAGAGGTTGCTTACAGATTAGCGTTACCGCAGACCTTGGAAGGAGTCCACGACGTCTTCTATGTATCTTAATTAATGAGGTACATGTCGGATCATAGTCACGTGCTTGACCATTCCGAGATCACAGTCAGCCCGAGCTTATCATACCAAGAGGAGCCTGTGGAGATTCTAGACAGAAGTGAGAAGGTACTACGAGGGCAGACCATCCCCCTAGTTCGTGTTGTATGGAGGCATCATGCACCAGGCGAGTCGACCTGGGAACGCGAGGAAGATATTCGTCAGCGTTATCCCCATCTCTTCGAAGGACTAGGTACGTTCCAGTATTTTTCTTTAGTCTTTAGTGCTTACCCACGAGTATGTTTTAATTTCGAGGACGAAATGCTCTAAGGAGGGTAGGTTGTAAACCCCCTCTACCAAATTAGAGCCATGTGGTATTAACTTAGAAACTAGAGTTAAATTGATCATATTAGATTTAATGTGCGACAATATTATGCCTTAATACACCTCTCGATTGCCGTGACGTTGGAGCACTATAACAATAGGTACCCCCCCAAACCAATCAGGTACTTCTCTCATAGACAAGTCTGACTACCACCCTGCCCTTTGTATAACTTTCAGATATCCTATCATTGTGCTTCAATCTAGAAATCACAACAGTCATTGCAACATATAGGTATTAATTCACTAAAACCATTTTTTCCTAATGCCTGATGAATTTGCTTGTAGCCAAAAATTAATTAAGGACCAGATCATCACAAAACAAGTCATAGCCAAGCCCTTTCGTGGGGACCAGACAGGCCCAAACCTCAAGTAGCCCAGAAACCCAACACCTATATAAGTATACTTTCTCCCTTATTGAAAACCTAGGTCACAACTTGTGTTCACCACAAAACTTCTTAGCCGACCGCCGAGTGACCCCGCTGCCTCATTGTCGGACTGCACCATCACCGGAACAAGCCGCAACCCTCATCCCCGTTCATCTGCGCCTCTCCCCGATACCGGACCATCCCCGACCCTCCTCGTACGCCGCCTGCCACCGACTACTCCCGACCCTCCCCGCACGCCGCCTGCCACCGACTGCTCCCGACCGTATCCAGCGTCTTCCCCGCCATTGGCCGGCCAACCCAACTCCTACAGTCGCTGCCGCTGACCCGACTCCTGCTGCCACCACTGCATTATAGTCGACCGGAGACCCGTGATCATCGGAGAAAGTCGACGAGACTCCCTAGTTCCATTGAGCAGGTACCTGATCTCCAACCCTCCTTTCTTGTATCCTATCGCCATAGCATCGTGTCGTGTATCATTAGAATATTGGACATGAGTAAAGTAAAATAAAATCCTATATGTTTTATGTAAATTTATTAGATCAGATGGTAAATTAACTAGGTTAGATAGTCATTAATAAGTAGTAATCCCCAATGAATTGAGACTGTCGACAAGGACTAATAATGCATCTGAACGTCTGGTCATAAGCTAAGTGCAACGAACATAGAAACCAAGGACACGGTTCCTAGGACCAGAGCAGAAATAGTTATCAACCATAACTTGAGATTATTGTCGCAAGGAGCACGTTGACCAAAGACAGAACACGGGTATACCCTAGCTACGTGCACCTGTAATGCTGTAATTGGTCAGCAGTAAACCGGCAACAATATCTAGGAGCAATTTCAAAATTACTTATGTAATTCTTAGTGCCTGATATTAGATTATTATATTATATTTTGTGTTTAGGACCTTTGGATCAGCTAGGAGACACTGCAGGAACCAGCTTCTGGCATTCACAGCTTCAGGACAAGGCAAGATACCTTGCTATATTTACTGTTTAATTTAAATATGCATATGTTGTATTATATTCTTGTTGCTTGTAATATTATACAACTGTTAGCGTCCGAGTTGTCTCGGGTGCATTCGACGGATACGTCGATGATTAGTATATATGGACTTAGCTTTTAGCAGACTCAACCTATTGGACGATATCCTATTATTGTCTAAGACCTGACACCTTACACGGTCACTGAGATATATTCATATTGGGATGCGGGTTTGCGCACTCGACTAGCTATCGTTGCATGTAACCTACATCACGGTTAGTATATAGTCAGGATATAATTTAGAGACATGGCATATAGATATAGGGTATGCACATCGAGTAGTCGATTTGTGTATCTACATTGGGCGGGGAGGACAACTTGTAGGCGTATGGGGTACACACATTGGAACCGTAGTTCGGAGGAGCCTCGAATCCAATGATTTTCCCTTTATACTGATGCCACGTTCTTCGGAGCGATATGGACGATATACTGTACAGATGCCACTCTCTTCGGAGCATGGATGTTATGCCTACACCTACCCATACGCACCAGCGTTGTCCTCATATTGCATTCACTTAGATGGCTAGCACACCCTTCTTGTATTTATTTTATTCAGTATTCATATATGGCATATTGTTTTCTTGTATCTTGTTACGTCCCTCTGAGGACCTGGTTCCTTTCCAGATTTAGACGAGGCTTTCTACCCCACAGTATACGGTCCCGGACAGGAGACGAGATTCGCTACCGCAGAGGAGTTGGAGGTACAGCCATCAGAGTTTCCGTGACCAGTTGGTAGGCCTTCAGCCTAGATTTGGATGCTTCATTATTTAGTCAGCCGATACTCTAGTCATTATCTATTATATCTTATTTCAGTACTTTATTTCGTCATAGTAGTGGGTTTGTTCCCACTAGACATTACTGGTTATACTATGATATCTTGAGACTGGTATTTATCAACCAGCAGTTTATTTAGTGTTCTTGCTCTTTACATTGTGGATGAGATTAGTTTACCTGTTATTGACTGATATTGGACTTGTTAGTATTATAGGACAGCGTAGCACTCTTCGTGGATCCATTAAATTGGGATATCCTCGGAGACGTGTCAGCTGGCCATTGCCACGTGGTCTGGTCCCGTATATTTTGGGACTGGGGCGTGACATGGTTTTAGTGGTGGCCCATGCAGGTCGACTTTTCGCTTGTGGTATGGTAACATGCCCAGCGAGCCTGCAATAGGATAAAAATTATTAGGTCTCATCCACTATTGATTCATCCTTGAACTTCCTTCATACTGCTTCTAAATATCTGCATCCTGTTTGTTTGCTCTCGTACTCTTTTAATGAAGCTCTATCTCTTGCAGCAAGATGAATTTGCGCAGTGGACGAGGAGCACCCCGTGCCGCGATGCCAGATAACACCACTCAAGGAGATGAGGTACCCCAAGGGCAACCCCCGCTGCAGACTCCGCTGATACATTGGCACGAGACATCGCAGGGAGATTGTCACGACCCGCACCCGGTGTAAGGGTACTAGTCGAAAACAACGCCCAGCCTACGCCGCAGAATCGGCGGTAGAACGCTGTCTAGATAATCTATCTAATATAATGAACCACCAATAATGATAAAATACTCAATCACAGAACTAAGATGGAAATGAGCACGAATCAGATAAAGAAATGAATAGTCACAATACAACTCATGAGTCTAAAATAATACATCAATGAGTCTGAAGAATAACAACAAAAGCTGGAGACAAATCCAGTACAAAGAATACTACAAAACTATAAAGCTACACTCCAGGGTCAACTGTCTCAGTTGGGATAAGTCCCTCTTGAGCCAGGGTCTCAGAATCTAAACCCACAACATCCTGGGGTCCATAGTAGGTAGGGTACTCCTCAGTGTCATCTGGAAAAAATATTTCCAGTCAGGAAGGAGCAGAGTACAACCCTAATAGCAGTTCTCAAACAATGATAAAAACTATGTAACAGTAAATAGCTGTGGATAAACAAGATGCATAAATAGATACAAGAAATGTATAGACAATAAGGAAATACTGGACAGAAATACAATAATGAACAATATGCTGGTGGAACAATAATACTAATGACTAAGTGTGTGAGTACAGCTTAACATGTGATCGGCTTGGGCAAGATGCAATGCGGCCTGGCTAATCATACGTGCTGGGTATGACCAACACTATTCAAGAAACAAGACTTTATTCAATAGGGATTTGATCACATATCTATACTAATACTCCCCACCCCCGACTGGTATAATAGATCCAACCACGGTACGTTATGGCACGAGATTCCCCAAGAAGATAGCTAGTCTCCCCGAGAATCGGTGTCTGTACATGCACAAGATAACCAATGAAACAATACTTGCACCATATACACCATATACCAAGGAATAACATCTCATGACGAGATCCGGATATACCAATCCGTGTAACCATAGTGTCGAGAGAAATATGTAAATCTACACTAGATACAACGAACATAGAGGATATCATAAATGAGAAACTATCAGAGAATGTACTCGCCTGAAGTCCAATGAACAGTCTCACAAATGTCTGACTCGGTGCCTCGAAGACCTAGATATGGAATACAACATTAAAACAAGGTCCCGGAAAGAGAACAAGTCAAACTAGACAACTTCTAGGCCAAAAAGTCAATTCTAAGTCAAAAGTCAACTACGGTCAACTCTAAAGTCAACTAAAGTCAAACATGGTCAAACCTAGGTCAACCTCACAAAATATCTAAAATATAATATAGAAATAAAATACAATGATTTTAGGAATCAAATTAGATTCCAAAAGAATCTACACAAAGTATTTAATAATACAAAAATTATATATCATAAATAATATCTATGTAAACCAATATCCATATAATTAAAATACTATAAATATAATAATTATATGCCTCACAAAACACCCATATATATATATATATATATATAACAATAAATATATATAATATAAATAAACTGCCAAAGTGTCATTGAAAACAGGGGGTTAAAACAAAGATTTAAAATAAAATAGCTTATAGTGACAGTCTTGACTGTCACTAAAAACTGTCGCAGAAAAACCGTGTGTGATATACACACTGCTGAACAATTGGTGACAGTTAAACAACTGTCACCGAAACTGTCGCCAAATGCTGTTGAATCCCGCCCGCAGTCATTAATGACAGAAACGTCATTAATGCAGAGCGGTTACAGCGGCTACAGCGGCTGCTCATTAAAACGGTCAATTAATGACAGTTTCACTGTCATTAATGCACTGTCGCTAAAAACTAGTTATATAAATATAATTATATATATAAAAACAGAATATATATAAAACAATAATATTTATATAAATAAACAGAATATATAAAACAATATATATACATATATAAAACCTTTAATAAAACTATACATATATATGTATATTAATATAAACATAAACTTATACATTCAAATATTTAATAAATAAATATTAACACAAAGGACTTATTAATGTACATACTTAACATTAATATCCAAACAATTACATAATAATTATAAATAATATAATTACACAATTAAACATACAATATGTTTTATAAAACATTTTATGTACAAAATATATTATTAATAAGTAGTACATATATATTATACAAGAAGCTACATATTATTTTGTACACTATTTGCACACACAAAATATAGATCCATGCTACAATAATTACTATAATAAATACACAAAAATAAACATATAATCTCCATATATATATACATATTATAAAATAAGAATTTAAACCATACATAATTAGATCTACACATAAACACATTAAATTGGAGAGTATCACACCTTATCCCACTAGATCTAGGATACGCATGCGACACGAGTCCAACACACAACCAATTGCACCCCGAAGGACACAAACAAATCACAAATAATATTTACGAACAAATCAAAGTGTCAAAAGTAGATCTATGTGTCCGTGTCAAAATACGACATGTTCAAAGCCCCGTGTCGGAGGAAAACCCCCAAATGACACGTATCACCAAATAGTTGGGACACGAACCACAAGTATCCCAATATGGACACGACACTAGCCTCAAACACAAAGTTCATTGTCCAATTGATCTATAGGATCAATTGACACACACAACAAAATGTAAATTCGGAATTCCAACAAAATTGATACAAAAAGCACCATAACTTTCTCCATGGGTCTCCTATGAACACAAAACAAAGTCCTATGGGTAGTACATACATATAGGTTGATTTTACATGATTAAATCCCAGATTTAGAAGCTATTTAAATGGGAAAATCTGAATTATACCTATTGGGAGATGGATTCCCAATGAAACCTCCAATTGAGATGAACTTGCTTCCAAATTGTAGATCCTTGCTCCTCTTTGTAGATCCTTGCTTCCTTCTTCTAGATCCTTGCTTTCTTCTTCTCTAATGGTGAATTGGGAAGAATTTGGAATGAATTTGGTAGGGAATTGGATTGGGAATGGAGGGAATTTGGTAGTGGGAATTTTCTAGATCTAGAATTGAAATGAAATGAGAGGAGAGAGAAATTTCCCCCCTCCCTATATAGGCCGGCCATGCCCCTCCCCCAAGTAATTATGAAATGTCCAATGTACCCCTTGGGGCCTCTCATGAAGAAATAATTAAGGAAGGAAGCTTCTAGTCTAATCATTTAATTAATTTAATCCATCTCCTTAACTATGGGCTTTCTAAATGGGCCAAGTCTAACCAATTAATTCATGTTGGTCCATGGGTCCAAACTAAACTAGTTGGGTCCACTAGAAATAAGTCCAAAATAATGTAATAATATCTCACAACAATTAAATAATACAACAATTAATTATTTACCATGCACAATATTTATTTAAATAGGAAATTACTAAAATACCCTTTTTCCTAAAATGTGGTAGTGACAAGTCTACCCTCCTTAAAATAATTTCGTCCTCGAAATTCAAAGACGAAAACTACCCCCAGAAAATCACAGAACATAACTAAAGAATCACAACTAACTAATGAACAGAGCATAACAATGAACAGAACATAACTAGAAATAACATACCTCAAGGTACAAACAAATATGGATAACGCTCTCGCATGTCATCCTCTCTCTCCCAGGTAGACTCCCCCGGAGAGTGATGCCTCCATGCGACGCGCACCAAAGGAATAGTCTGGTTCCTCAGCACCTTCTCTCTCCGATCCAGAATCCCAACTGGCTGCTCTGGATAGCTAAGAGTAGGGCCCACCTCTATCTCTGAGTGATCCAATACATGACTAGGATCTGCCACGTATCGTCTCAACTGCGACACATGAAACACGTTGTGCACTCCCTCCAATGTAGGTGGCAAGTCTAGTCTATAAGCAACTGCACCGACCCTCTCTAGAATAGTGAAAGGTCCGATGAATCGCGGACTAAGCTTTCCGCCTCCACCGAAGCGAATCGTGCCTCGTGTCGGAGAAATCCTCAGAAACACCAAACCACCCACCTCGAACTCCAAAGGTCTCCGATGGCTATCGGCCCAATGCCGATGTCTGTCCTGCGCCACCCGAAGTCTATCTCTGATCAACTGAACCTTCTCCGCTGCATCCACAACCATCTCTGGCCCAAGCAAAACTCTCTCTCCAACATCGTCCCAAGACAAAGGAGTACGACACCTCCGACCATATAGAGCTTCGAAAGGTGACATCTCTATACTGGCCTGGTAACTGTTGTTGTAAGCAAACTCTACCAAATGGAGATGATCCTCCCAAGAACCCCCGAAATCTAGTACACAAGTGCGCAACATATCCTCGAGAGTCTGAATAGTCCTCTCTGACTGCCCATCTGTCTGGGGATGATATGCAGTACTGAACTTGAGCTGAGTGCCCAAACTCTCCTGCAAACTCCTCCAGAAATGAGAAGTGAAACGACTATCCCGATCCGAGACTATGCTGACGGGAACTCCATGTATCCTAACGATCTGCCTCACATACATCTCTGCCAGCTTCTCCGTAGACAAACCCACCTTGAAAGGCAAAAAGTGGGCCGACTTGGTCAATCTATCAACAATGACCCAAATCGCGTCTTTCCCTCCTGGAGATCGTGGTAGTCCGGACACAAAATCCATAGTAATGTGTTCCCACTTCCACTCTGGAATAGGTAATGGCTGAAGTAAACCTCCTGGCCTCTGCCTCTCGGCTTTCACCTGCTGGCACACTAAGCATCTGGATACAAACTGTGCCACTTCCCTCTTCATGCCATACCACCACACACTCTCTCGCATATCCCGATACATCTTGTTAGCACCTGGATGCATGGAATACTGAGAGCGATGCGCTTCCTGCAACACCTCCTCACGCAACTCCCCACTAGGCACACACAATCTATCTCCATGCCTCAAAGATCCATCCTCTGCAATAGTGAAATCATCCTCCAATCCAGCTCTCACCTGAGCTCTGATACTTCTCAGAGATACATCATCATACTGTGCTGCCTTGATCCTGTCCATCAAATCTGAGTGTATCTGCAATCCCCACATCTGCATAGCACATCCAGGAACAATCACCTCAATGCCCAAGCTCTCTAAGTCTTCCAACAAATATCGATCCTGCGTCAAGAACATAGCTACCGGATACCTACTCAAAGCATCGGCAACTACATTGGCTTTCCCAGGATGATATTGCAAAGAGATATCAAAATCCTTCATCAGTTCCAACCACCGACGCTGTCTCATGTTCAACTCCTTCTGCGTGAAAATGTACTTCAAGCTTTTGTGGTCTGTGAAGATCTCCACACGCTCTCCGTACAAATAATGTTTCCACAACTTCAGGGCGAATATGACAGCTGCCAACTCCAAATCATGGGTAGGATAGTTCTTTTCATGAGGACGCAATTGCCTGGATGCATAGGCAATCACTTTCCCATGCTGCTGAAGAACACAACCTAAACCCTTTCCCGATGCATCACTATAAATAGTGAAACCTCCGGACCCTGATGGCAACGTCAAAATAGGAGCAGACGTCAACCTCTTCTTCAACTCCTCAAAAGCAGCCTGGCAATCTTCCGTCCAAACAAACTCCACATCCTTCCTTGTGAGTCTGGTCATCGGCTCGGCAATCCTCGAAAAATCTTGCACAAACTTCCTGTAGTAGCCTGCCAATCCCAAGAAACTCCTGATCTCTGCTACCGAACTCGGAGTCTTCCAAGATTCCACTGCTGAAATCTTCTTCGGATCCACTGAAATACCATCACCAGTCACAACATGCCCCAAGAATTCCACCTTGTCCAAGAAAAACTCACATTTGGACAACTTCCCATACAGCTTCTCCTTCCTCAGCACATCCAACACAATCCTCAAATGCTCCTCATGCTCCTCCGGTGTCTTCGAGTATATGAGTATGTCGTCGATGAACACCACCACGAACTTGTCAAGGTACTGGTGGAACACCTTGTTCATCAAGTTCATAAATACCGCCGGCGCATTAGTCAAACCAAACGGCATCACCATAAACTCGTACTGACCATACCGAGTTCTAAAAGCAGTCTTCGGTATGTCCTCCGGCTTCACCTTCACCTGATGGTAGCCTGATCTCAAATCTATCTTAGAAAACACCTTCGCACCACTCAACTGATCAAACAGATCATCAATCCGTGGCAAAGGATACTTATTCTTGATAGTGAGATTATTCAAAGCCCTGTAATCAATGCACATGCGCACTGATCCATCCTTCTTCGGTACAAACAATACCGGGGCTCCCCATGGTGAAGAACTCGATCTGATAAACCCCTTATCCTGCAATTCATCCACCTGCTTCTTCAACTCAACCAGCTCGCTGTTGTTTACTCTATAGACATGCTGCGAAATTGGTTCTGCACCTGGCACCAAGTCTATAGAAAATTCAACATCTCGATCTGGCGGCAATCCTGGCAATTCCTCAGGAAACACATCCAAGAATTCTGCTATCAACGGATGTGGCAACTCCTTGTCTTCCACCATAGCTCCACAAATAATGCCTTCTCCCTGCTCTGCAGCTCCTCTAGCAAACTCGAACTCTGGCTCTCCTGGCGGACCAAACAAAACTCTACCTCCTCTACAATCTATGCTAGCACGGTGCCTACTCAACCAATCCATCCCGAGTACAATATCGTAGCTCGGAAGTGGCATTACAAGTAGACACGCACTCAACTCCCGGCCTCCCAAAGTAACTCTCCGATCCTTGCAAATATCATTAACCAGGATAATGCCTCCCCCGGTCATGATCTTGCAAGTCCTAAGCAAAGACTCAGCTACCAAACCATGCTTTAGAGCAAAAGAAACAGATACAAAACTATGGGAAGCACCACTATCAAACAAAGCTAAAGCTGGAATAGAATCAAGAAGAATAGAACCTGCGATAACATCTCCGGTGGGTTCCTCCTCTTCGACGGTCATAGCAAACGCTCGTCCCTGCCGAGCACCTCCCTGCTGTTGATGCTGGACAAAACGCTGCTGCTGTGTCGGAAGCGGTCCCCTCGGCTGTGCTGCAGGTGGTCTCATCTGTGCCCTCGGAGCTGGAGCTGCTCCCTGAACTGCACGACGAGGACACTCCCTCAATTGATGCCCTTCAGTACCACAATACAAACAAACTCCTAGCCTCTTCCTGCAAACTTCCCAGATGTGGCCGGGCTTCTTGCAGTAGTTGCATGGAGCTTGCTGTAACTGCCTCTGCTGCTGAGGTGCCTGGTGAAAAGGCGCTCTAGCTGGAGTCTGGTTCTGTTGTGGCTGCTGGAAAGGTCTGGACTGGAAATGAGGACGTTTGGCAGATACTGCACTGCTGTTGGCCCCCAGAAAAGAATCACGGTCTCTCTTGGTCTTCAAACCCAGATCCCGCTCAACCTTGCGTGCCTCCGCAAGTATCTCCGAGTATGTCTCATAAAAAGACGGAATAAGAATCTTCACTTCCCAGTTTAGACCCTCTCGGAAACGAATAGCTCGAACCTCCGGCTCCCTCACCAGATACTCTGCAAATCGGCTCAGCCTACCGAACTCTGCAGTGTATTCCTCCACAGACATGCTTCCTTGAATGAGACTCTCAAATTGTCTCCCCAAATCAAGCCTGTCTATCCGGGCGAAAAACTTCTTCTTGAAAAGGTCCTTGAATACCTCCCAAGATTGTCCTGCGTCAACTAGAACCGGCTCATTCCTGAACCAAGTACGAGCGACGTCGAACAGTTGAAGTCCTACCGCCTCAACCTTCAGATCTTCAGAAAGACGGGACACCCTCATAAGACGCTCAATGTCCTCGAGCCAATCATCAGCATAGACGATGCCCTCCGTCCCCTTGAAAACCCTAGGCTCCAGTTTCTTGAAGTCCTGAATGTTGCCTGGCCGAAGCTGAGCAACCTGAGGAACAACCTGCTGCTGGATCGGAACTCCTCTCTCAACTACAGCACGAGCAAGCTGATGAGCACTCTCGATGCCCTGCCGTAGAACGTCGGTCTGCCTCTGATGTGCCTCTGACTGAGCCCTCTGTGCCTCGAGCATCTCACGAAACAGAGTAAACATCTGTGACGCCTCTGCTGGCACAGGAGGTGGAGGTGGAAGCCCCTCAGATACAGCTGGCACAGTCCTCTGAGTAGGAGGTGGACCTCCGAAAGCAGCTGACACTCCAATCACCGGAGAAGTGACTGGTGCAGGCCCTCGGGATGTCGCAGACCTCTCAGAAACTGCTCTCCCCTGCTGTGATCTAGTCTTAGGCGGCATCCTGAGACAAAGCGAAAGAAAGAATCAATATGGCACAAGATGTAAGATATCAAGGAAAGGACAAGTTTAAGGGATCAAGTATCAATGTCAAAGGAGAATAGTTGAATCAAAAGAATTTTCCTAGATGTGATTGAGTATCTCAGCCTATATCCTATATCCTATTGCAGGCTCGCAGTAGTACAACTAAGTTGTCGCACTACCACGACATCACATACTTGTGAAGCTAGACCTGCATGGGCCACCACCAAAAACGTGTCACGACCCGCACCCGGTGTAAGGGTACTAGTCGAAAACAACGCCCAGCCTACGCCGCAGAATCGGCGGTAGAACGCTGTCTAGATAATCTATCTAATATAATGAACCACCAATAATGATAAAATACTCAATCACAGAACTAAGATGGAAATGAGCACGAATCAGATAAAGAAATGAATAGTCACAATACAACTCATGAGTCTAAAATAATACATCAATGAGTCTGAAGAATAACAACAAAAGCTGGAGACAAATCCAGTACAAAGAATACTACAAAACTATAAAGCTACACTCCAGGGTCAACTGTCTCAGTTGGGATAAGTCCCTCTTGAGCCAGGGTCTCAGAATCTAAACCCACAACATCCTGGGGTCCATAGTAGGTAGGGTACTCCTCAGTGTCATCTGGAAAAAATATTTCCAGTCAGGAAGGAGCAGAGTACAACCCTAATAGCAGTTCTCAAACAATGATAAAAACTATGTAACAGTAAATAGCTGTGGATAAACAAGATGCATAAATAGATACAAGAAATGTATAGACAATAAGGAAATACTGGACAGAAATACAATAATGAACAATATGCTGGTGGAACAATAATACTAATGACTAAGTGTGTGAGTACAGCTTAACATGTGATCGGCTTGGGCAAGATGCAATGCGGCCTGGCTAATCATACGTGCTGGGTATGACCAACACTATTCAAGAAACAAGACTTTATTCAATAGGGATTTGATCACATATCTATACTAATACTCCCCACCCCCGACTGGTATAATAGATCCAACCACGGTACGTTATGGCACGAGATTCCCCAAGAAGATAGCTAGTCTCCCCGAGAATCGGTGTCTGTACATGCACAAGATAACCAATGAAACAATACTTGCACCATATACACCATATACCAAGGAATAACATCTCATGACGAGATCCGGATATACCAATCCGTGTAACCATAGTGTCGAGAGAAATATGTAAATCTACACTAGATACAACGAACATAGAGGATATCATAAATGAGAAACTATCAGAGAATGTACTCGCCTGAAGTCCAATGAACAGTCTCACAAATGTCTGACTCGGTGCCTCGAAGACCTAGATATGGAATACAACATTAAAACAAGGTCCCGGAAAGAGAACAAGTCAAACTAGACAACTTCTAGGCCAAAAAGTCAATTCTAAGTCAAAAGTCAACTACGGTCAACTCTAAAGTCAACTAAAGTCAAACATGGTCAAACCTAGGTCAACCTCACAAAATATCTAAAATATAATATAGAAATAAAATACAATGATTTTAGGAATCAAATTAGATTCCAAAAGAATCTACACAAAGTATTTAATAATACAAAAATTATATATCATAAATAATATCTATGTAAACCAATATCCATATAATTAAAATACTATAAATATAATAATTATATGCCTCACAAAACACCCATATATATATATATATATATATAACAATAAATATATATAATATAAATAAACTGCCAAAGTGTCATTGAAAACAGGGGGTTAAAACAAAGATTTAAAATAAAATAGCTTATAGTGACAGTCTTGACTGTCACTAAAAACTGTCGCAGAAAAACCGTGTGTGATATACACACTGCTGAACAATTGGTGACAGTTAAACAACTGTCACCGAAACTGTCGCCAAATGCTGTTGAATCCCGCCCGCAGTCATTAATGACAGAAACGTCATTAATGCAGAGCGGTTACAGCGGCTACAGCGGCTGCTCATTAAAACGGTCAATTAATGACAGTTTCACTGTCATTAATGCACTGTCGCTAAAAACTAGTTATATAAATATAATTATATATATAAAAACAGAATATATATAAAACAATAATATTTATATAAATAAACAGAATATATAAAACAATATATATACATATATAAAACCTTTAATAAAACTATACATATATATGTATATTAATATAAACATAAACTTATACATTCAAATATTTAATAAATAAATATTAACACAAAGGACTTATTAATGTACATACTTAACATTAATATCCAAACAATTACATAATAATTATAAATAATATAATTACACAATTAAACATACAATATGTTTTATAAAACATTTTATGTACAAAATATATTATTAATAAGTAGTACATATATATTATACAAGAAGCTACATATTATTTTGTACACTATTTGCACACACAAAATATAGATCCATGCTACAATAATTACTATAATAAATACACAAAAATAAACATATAATCTCCATATATATATACATATTATAAAATAAGAATTTAAACCATACATAATTAGATCTACACATAAACACATTAAATTGGAGAGTATCACACCTTATCCCACTAGATCTAGGATACGCATGCGACACGAGTCCAACACACAACCAATTGCACCCCGAAGGACACAAACAAATCACAAATAATATTTACGAACAAATCAAAGTGTCAAAAGTAGATCTATGTGTCCGTGTCAAAATACGACATGTTCAAAGCCCCGTGTCGGAGGAAAACCCCCAAATGACACGTATCACCAAATAGTTGGGACACGAACCACAAGTATCCCAATATGGACACGACACTAGCCTCAAACACAAAGTTCATTGTCCAATTGATCTATAGGATCAATTGACACACACAACAAAATGTAAATTCGGAATTCCAACAAAATTGATACAAAAAGCACCATAACTTTCTCCATGGGTCTCCTATGAACACAAAACAAAGTCCTATGGGTAGTACATACATATAGGTTGATTTTACATGATTAAATCCCAGATTTAGAAGCTATTTAAATGGGAAAATCTGAATTATACCTATTGGGAGATGGATTCCCAATGAAACCTCCAATTGAGATGAACTTGCTTCCAAATTGTAGATCCTTGCTCCTCTTTGTAGATCCTTGCTTCCTTCTTCTAGATCCTTGCTTTCTTCTTCTCTAATGGTGAATTGGGAAGAATTTGGAATGAATTTGGTAGGGAATTGGATTGGGAATGGAGGGAATTTGGTAGTGGGAATTTTCTAGATCTAGAATTGAAATGAAATGAGAGGAGAGAGAAATTTCCCCCCTCCCTATATAGGCCGGCCATGCCCCTCCCCCAAGTAATTATGAAATGTCCAATGTACCCCTTGGGGCCTCTCATGAAGAAATAATTAAGGAAGGAAGCTTCTAGTCTAATCATTTAATTAATTTAATCCATCTCCTTAACTATGGGCTTTCTAAATGGGCCAAGTCTAACCAATTAATTCATGTTGGTCCATGGGTCCAAACTAAACTAGTTGGGTCCACTAGAAATAAGTCCAAAATAATGTAATAATATCTCACAACAATTAAATAATACAACAATTAATTATTTACCATGCACAATATTTATTTAAATAGGAAATTACTAAAATACCCTTTTTCCTAAAATGTGGTAGTGACAGAGATCCTACACCACAGCCAGAAGGACAAACTTCCCAGAGGATCCCCACGCAGCATTGTGAGGGCCAGACTTCAGGAGCTACATCGATGCCGCAGACTGAGAGGCCAATATCTGAGGAGATGCCTACTGCACAACCAGAGATTTTGCCACCACCGCCTCCCCCTTATCCACCCCAGATGTCGTAGCTAGATGGCCAGCCACAGATGCTTCAGTTCTTCCAGGCAATGATGCAAGCACAGTGGCAGCAGACAGAGATACTGCAACAGAGTCTGATGACAGTACTAGAAAGGACACCTGTCACGACACCAGCACCAGCACCTCCACCAGCCCCGACAGGTGGCACTGTTAGATGGTTCCGACAGATGGGACCAGATACCTTCTCAGGAAATGAGACTGCAGAACAGATCTCCGATTGGATCGCCAACACAGAGATGCTATTAGAGGCTTCACAACTGCATCCAGACCTTTGGATGACCGCAGTGAGGGCCCAACTAAAAGGCAACGCCCATCACTGGTAGGATTCCATCGAGCGCAGTGTAGGCAAGAACCAGACTTGGGAACAGTTCTTAGAGTACTTCAATACGAAGTATTTTCCAGCAACAGTCAGAAATGCCCTGTACTCCCAGTTCCTATATCTAGAATAGGGGAACATGACTGTTGACGCATATGACGCGGAGTTTAGCCGCCTTAGCATATTTGGAGCCGTCCTGATTCCCAATGATCTAGAGAAGGCTCAGAGATTCTACCACGACCTCAATTTCGAGCTACAGAGATATACCACCGTACAGGCAAGGATTTCTTATGAGGAGGTTCTTGCAGAGGCGAGGATCCAGGAGGCCATTGTCAGAAGAGCTAGGCGTTCCAGCACGACCACGCCAGCTAGAGTCCAGCCCAGAGCAGGAGGACCCATCCGTCGTTCCGGAGCGCAGACACAACAGAGAGCTGCACCATATCCACACCAGGAACTTCCGACTTGCCACTTCTGTGGTAAGAGAGGTCACTACGAGAAGGACTGCCGAAAGAGACTTGGGACATGCATGATTTGTGGAGCGAGCCAGTACCTTGTCAGAGATTGCCCACAGCACAGGAAGGCAGCCCCACAGGCCGGACAAAGGCCAGCAGCACCAGCCCCGAGGATACTACCCCCACCAAGAGGCCAGCGTCCACCAGCAACCGGAGGATTCCAGAGGGGACCACCCTTGCCCCCACAGCAGGCACAGTTTGATCGGGCCCGACAGCAGGCAGGAGGACAGAGACAGGGACAGACCTTTGCATTAGCAGCTACCGAAGAGGAAACAGAAGGAGAAGCAATCACAGGTACCATCTTAGTTGCATCCTTACCTGTGACAGCATTGTTTGATTCTGGGGCTACATTATCATTTATATCTAGTAGATTTGTAGCAATGCATAGAGTAGCGACTTCCCCCTTACCTAAGAGTTGGAAGATTCTTACCGGAGGAGGTATCGTGCCGGTTACCAGCACTATTAGAACGTGCTCGGTAGTCGTATGTGGTAGAGAGATGAGAGCGCGATTCCTGGTATTGCCTATGCCATACTTTGATGTTGTGCTAGGTATGGACTGGTTAAGCCAGTATAACGCCGTACTGAACTGCCGGAAAGGTAGCGTCACTTTTAGACCACCAGATCAACCGGAGTTCGAGTACATGCGAGGGACCGTCGAACAAGGAGTAGGACAGACAGATGGAACTTGCATGGTTATGGAACTTGCGCCCCCACCAATAGTTGCAGAATTCGAGGATGTTTTCCCCGAAGAATTACCAGGCTTACCACCAGATAGAGACGTAGAGTTCACCATTGAGCTAGTACCAGGAGCAGCACTGGTATCTTCTAATGTGTACCGATTGGCGAAGAAGGAGTTAGACGAGCTGAAGCTGTAATTGGAGGAGTTACAGAGCAAGGGATTTATCCGTCCTAGTGCATCACCCTGGGGAGCACCCGTATTGTTTGTGCCTAAAAAGGATGGAACAGTACGTATGTGTATTGATTACAGAGCCCTTAATGCTTTGACTATCAAGAACAAGTACCCCCTGCCGCGAATTGATGATTTATTCGACCAGTTGACAGGAGCAGTGGTGTTCATAAAGATCGACTTGAGATCGAGTTATCATCAAGTGAAGGTGCAAAGAGAGGACATTCAAAAGACAGCATTCAGGACTCGTTATGGTCACTACGAGTTCTTAGTGATGCCTTTTGGACTGACGAATGCGCCAGCTGTATTTATGAACTTGATGAACAGAGTATTCCATCAATATTTCGACCGGTTTGTGGTAGTTTTCATCGACGACATTTTGGTGTATTCGAAGAGCCATGAGGAGCACGAAGAGCACTTGAGACTAGTGTTAGAGATGCTGAGAAGAGAGAGACTTTATTCTAAGCTGAGCAAGTGTGAGTTTCTCCTAGATTGTGTCGCTTTCCTTGGACACGTCATCTCAGGAGACGGTATCTCAGTAGATCCGGCGAAGATTTCATCTGTAGAGACATGGCCAACCCCTACCAATATCTCAGAAGTAAGGAGCTTCCTAGGACTTGCCGGATATTACCGGAGGTTCGTAGAGAACTTCACGAAGATTGCAGAGCCAATGACCCGCTTGACCCATAAGGAGCAGGAGTTCACTTGGACAGAGGAGTGTCAGAAGGCATTCGATGAGCTAAAGAAATGCTTGACTGCAGCACCCATCTTGACCATACCTTCTGGACCCGGAGGATTTGTAATCTACAGCGATGCATCCGGGAAAGGACTAGGATGCGTCTTGATGCAGCATGGAAAGGTTGTAGCTTATGCTTCTAGACAGTTGAGGACTCATGAAAAGAACTATCCCACCCATGACCTGGAGCTTGCAGCGGTGATTTTTGCTCTAAAGCTTTGGAGGCATTACCTATATGGAGAAAGAGTGGAGATATTTACTGATCATAAGAGCCTAAAATATGTCTACACTCAGAAGGACCTTAATCAGAGGCAGAGATGTTGGCTCGAGGTGATGACAGACTTCGAAATTGAGCTACAGTATCACCCGGGAAAGGCCAACGTAGTAGCAGACGCATTGAGCAGAAGACCTATGGCATTCTTCTTGACTACCCAACAACATCTGTTGAAAGATCTAGAGCAGATGGGTATAGAGGTTGTCATACCCGGAGTAGACGGACAGTTGTCGAGTTTCCAATTGCAATCGACACTAGTAGAGAGAATCAAGGCTGCTTTGCCGACAGATGCCAGATTTTAGAGGCTCAGACAGAGGACAGAGGCTGGATTACAGACAGGACTACGGATACATGAAGACGGAATACTGAGATACGGAGATCGTCTCTATGTTCCAAATTGAGAACTTTGGCAGGAATTGATGTCAGAGGCACATAGTTCCACCTACTCCATTCATCCATGAGGCACGAAGATGTACAGAGATCTAAGACAGTACTACTGGTGGCACGGAATAAAGAGAGAGATAGCACACTTTGTGGCCAAATGCCTGGTGTGTCAGCAAGTCAAGGCTGAGCACCAGAGATCTGCAGGATTGCTTCAACCGCTTCCTATACCGGAGTGGAAATGGGAGCATATCACTATGGACTTTGTTACAGGCTTCTCGAGGAGTCCTAGTGGGCGCAATGCAGTATGGGTAATCGTGGATAGACTCACAAAGTCCGCACACTTTTTACCCTTTAGAGTTGGGCAATCGACGGAGGCTTTAGAAGATATGTACATGAGGGAGATTGTGCGCCTACATGGAGTGCCAGTTAGCATCGAGTCTGACAGGGATACGAGATTTACATCTTACTTTTGGCGGAGTATGCAGGAGAGCCTTGGTACTCGCCTAAAGTTTAGCACAGCATATCACCCACAAACCGATGGCCAGTCGGAGCGCACCATTCAGACGCTGGAAGACATGTTAAGAGCGTGCATGCTTGACTTTGGAGGATCATGGGAGGACCACTTACATTTGGTCGAGTTTTCCTACAACAACAGCTATCAAGCTAGCAATCAGATGGCTCCCTATGAAGGTCGTTCTCCAGTATGCTGGAGTGATATAGGCGAACGACAGATTCTCGGACCAGAGTTGGTTGTTCGGACGGTAGAGAAGGTAAAGAAGATCCAAGGACACCTTTGAGCAGCACAAGACCGACAGAAGCATTGGGCGAATGCACATCGACGACCTTTAGAATTTTAGGTTGGAGATCACGTATTTCTAAAGATCTCACCTACTCGAGGGACTATCAGATTCGAAAGCAGAGGAAAGCTGAGTCTGAGGTACATCGGACCATTCAACGTGTTAGAACGCGTCGGAGAGGTTGCTTACAGATTAGCGTTACCGCAGACCTTGGAAGAAGTCCACGACGTCTTCCATGTATCTCAATTAAGGAGGTACATGTCGGATCCTAGTCACGTGCTTGACCATTCCGAGATCACAGTCGGCCCGAGCTTATCATACCAAGAGGAGCCTGTGGAGATTCTAGACAGAAGTGAGAAGGTACTACGAGGGCAGACCATCCCCCTAGTTCGTGTTGCATGGAGGCATCATGCACCAGGCGAGTCGACCTGGGAACGCGAGGAAGATATTCGTCAGCGTTACCCCATCTCTCAAGGAGTGTTCAGAAACACACCAGCTTCAATATTCTCAAGGAGTCTATTGAATCTCCTTTGGCTTAGAGTCCTAGAGGGATGACGTCTTGAATTTAAACTTCCTCTAGGAATGTGTGAAGCCATGTTCACTGATGCGAATGTAGGCTCTTCTTGTAAAGACAAAGAGTAGTTCAACCGGTCAAAAACTGACCGTTTTACTTTAGAACAGCAATAGTTAACTACAACTTTATGACTATTACAACAATGATCCCTAGGGGGTGTAATAGACATGTTAGAAGATTCTCTATCTTTGCGCTTCTGGATCAAGAAATTACGCAAGTCAGGATGATTAACAGAAGAAGAAGAAGAAGAAGAAGAAGAAGAAGAAGAAGGCTTATTCTGCCTTTTTACATCAGTTGGAACGCGGATATTGGGAACCATAACTCTCTCCCTACCATACGAATACAGCAGTTCAGCCATATGAGTAGTACATGATCCATGAGGAGCGTATCTATTCACAAACTGGACATTCTTTACGCTGAAAGGCTTGTCCTGGTGTAATCTGGAACTTTGCACATGTTGGCGTAAAACTGAGGAAGTCCTCGATCGGCCATCAGCATTCCGTGTAATCTGAAGAGCGGGCAGATTCTCTTGATGGCGTAAAAGCCGAGAGGTCGAGAAATCTGCCACTTGGTTTCCCTTGCGATGATTGCAAGGACCATCTACCTCATTATAGAGAGGAGATATATTTTTACGCGTGGGGCACTTTTGGAATTTCTGAATTGGCGCTAAGGCCTTATCAGAAATATTGTCTGCCACGTCACAGATGAGAGACTGAATTTTACGCGCAGAGCGCGGAGTAGACTTCTGGATTGGCACTGAGGCATTGCCAGAAGCTTTGTCTGCCACGTCACAGACAGGAGATAGAGTTTTACGTGCGGGGCACGGAGTAGACTTCTGGATTGGTACTGAGGCATTGCCAGAAGCTTTGTCTGCCATGTCACAGACGGGAGACAAATTTTTATACGCGGGGCGCACAGGTTGAGATGCTACAACCTTGTTAGTCGGAGAGAGAGAGTCCGCAGGAATGGTAGAGGATGTCCGGGGCATCCATACTTTACGCAATTTCCTGCTGTCTTGGACAGAGAGGGAATGAGAGCTACCCCCAGCTCGAAGCATGTCTTCGTAAGCCGATTGGTCGAATTGGACGACCAAAGTCTTCTTCGTTGATCATTCGGATACAGCATCGTGTTGAGCAATGGTTTTCTCGTCATATGAGAAAGTAGTCTCCAGCAGAGTCGCCATCTTGTGTTTGATAATAAACGAAAGAAATTAAAACTAGGTTTATATGAAACCTTTTCTTTGGTTTACAAACAAAAAAAAGAAGTACAATTAATCCTATACGAGGATGTTGATTACAAAAATTTGATTCTGGGGAAATATTGCTATAGGAGTTTGATCTGCGGTCGATCACTTTGTACCTTGGACCACACGATGACGAAGAAGTGTTGTAGAAGACGAAAAAGAAGCTTCAAAGACTACCGGAGGGATTGAACTCTCATTGCCAAAAAACTCCTCTGGATATATTCTCTTTTCTTGAAGAATATTCGACTTTCCCTCTTTTCTCCTTTACTCTTCGACCTTTGACCTTCGCGCCCGGAAGTCTCTATTTATAGAATTCGGCAACAGTCAGCGTATAAATCGAACAGCGGAGAGAGCTGCACCTTTTACGCGGCGGTTATAATAGCTGCTACCCACGTATAAATAATCTCTTGAATTAGCGTGTGATGCGTGTCCCATTATGAGATAATGCGTATAATCGCTCATCGAAGATCACGGCATGCAAGCCACGTAGATAACTGCTCCTCGCGTAGAGATGGTTGGCATAAAAGCCAAATAACTGTCCCGTTGGCGTAAAAGCCAAATAGCTGTTCTGATGGCGTAAAAGCCAAATTTGTCAAGATCACGTAGAAGCCAAATAGGCGTAGAAGCCGAATAGTTGTCAAGTTGGCGTAGAAGTCAAGTAGCTGTCTTGTTGGCGTAGAAGCCAAATAGGCGTAGAAGCCGAATAGGCGTAGAAGCCGAATAGTTGTCAAGTTGGCGTAGAAGCCAAATAGCTGTCTTGTTGGCATAGAAGCCAAGTTCTGCGTAAAGCTTAATGTTTTGCAAATATAGCCTGAGTCGACGTATTTCAAGGAGATATCTGAAAATAGCCTGGTTGGCGTAATGTGCAGGGATGGTGATGTGGACGTATTAGCCCTAATTATAGCTCACCCAGTCTTTGAAAGTAGAACCAAATCTCGTGCATTAAATGCAGAGATCTGCCCCCATCTCGCACATTAACTGCAGAGACGTGCCTCGAGTTCTGTACGAAGAACAGCTTTTGACGTGGCAGTTGGTTTCGTCTCTTCCTAAGCATAAAAGCTCATCTCTACCTATGTAAAACAGGCAGTGTATCCCTTAGATGCGTAAATAACGTCTTATATCAAGGATTGTGTCACTAAACGACAGTTTGGGGTTCTGTACAGAATCATCATAACAACCGTCCTCTCGATTGCCGTGCTATGCTCTTTGTCAGGAGTCAGGTTCACTGCTTCAACTGACAGGTTCATTCGAGGAATACGAAGAGTTCCTCGTACAACTTCCCGCTGCATTAAAAACCGATAGGTTTTACGCCGAAATGGCGATATAGTAACCTTTTTACGCCAAAGCTGTCTGGAAATACTGTATTACGCGGGTTGTTCCGGAGCTATGTCTTACGCTGAACTAGCGTTGAAGCTCTGCTATACGCCAATGGCTCTGAAGTTATTTTTACGCCACCTAGTGCTGGAACTCTTGTGTTACGCGAACTTCATGCATGTCGAGGGTTTTATGCGTATGATTCCCCAACATATTTTTCATGCTTCTACAACCCTGCCAAAGATGATGGGTTTGTCGTCCCTCCTCCTTGTTGGGACCGTGAAGTAGGAACTTTGGCTAGGGAGGATCTGATTTACTGCATAGGTAGTTGTTACCTGTCTCTACCAGAATAAGTCAAATTAGCGACGTAAAGAAACGTCGCTAAATGGCCACAAAACGTCGCTAAATAGTTTTAGCGACGTCGGTAGCGACGTTTTGGTGAAGTCACCTTGAAGCTAGTCGCTGACAGGAAAATGTCGCCAAACATCGCTATTTTGACGTTTTTTAGCGACGTAGATGCGCCGCTATATTAGCAACGTTTAGCGATGCAACGTTACTAAATTAGCGACATGTATTTTTGTCGCTATATGTCGCTAAATTAGCGACGTGGATAACGACATTTTTAGTGACGTATATAGCAACGTATTTAGCGATGTATATAAACGTCGCAAAACGTTGCTAAAAATGTCGCTAAAGATACTGAAAAAATAAAAATAATGAATATTGAATTATTTCCAAACCATTCTTCCTGTAGTTTATTAATTCACAATTTGTACAAATAGACCCGGAGCAACCCTCCGTTGAATTTGCTGGGATCGTCGACCCCCTTCGGTTGAACACTCAACACCGATAAATTAACATACATTTAATATGAATAAATAATAAAATTTGAAAAAAATAAAATATTGATATTAAAAATCGAATCTGTAGAAAATCTCGTCGTAAAGAATACAACAAATATCCACACAACTGAGTCTGAAAGCCTCGTCTTAAAGAATACAAGAAATAATGTTTGAATGCCTAAAAAATAAAGAATATTCATAAATGACCAAATATCATAGGTCTGAAACATAAATAATCAATAAACGGTCCTAACTAGGACTACTGTGGATCTACAAGAGGATGACCACCGACGTACATGAGGGATAAGAACAAATTATACTGCTCCCGTGAAATCGACACCGATATCAATGGAGAAGGCAGTGACATCGATGGAGTTTGTATCGATGTAGGCGCACCAGGAGGACGTATCTGTCCAACTCTGCTAGTCGCTGGTTGTATGAATCCATGGTAGATAACAGTCTTGTACTGATATGAACTATTGAATCCTGCATCATCGTCAGCCTCTCACCCATGGACAGCTGTGATGCATGCAACTCCATCATGCTGCACTCTGTCGACGCTCTAAGATCAGCTGTCATATCTCGGAGCTCCATGATGCTGCGCTTGAGCATATCAAATTATGCGATGAGTGTCGTATCGTTCGCCTGTGGCTGGGACAGAGGCTGCTCCTCCATCCTTCGCAGTAACTCGTCACGGAGAGACGTAATCTGACGGTCAACGGCCTCCTAGACTCGGGCCGACGACTGCAAGGGCTGTGGGGAATGCGCACTTGCCGGGGAGGTCCTAGATGACTGCGTCGCAACAAGGGCGCCATAGGATCCCGTACCATAGTACGTACCCCTTTGGATACCACTAGCGGCGGTCACCCACAGCTCGTCCGGGGACGGAGCTGGAGAGGGCTGCGAGGAATTACCAGCCTCTCCCGCTGTAGGTGCACTAGCAGTCGCCCGCTCACGCAGCCTAAGATACTCGGCCTAGAGAATTTTGGATACTCGATAATTGCCTAAGTTATATTAAAAGTAACACAAAGTAAAGTAATACTTACATAGGTCTGCGAGGCCCTCTCATCAATGAGATTTCTGCCCTTTTGATGGGTGGCCAGGAAGACGATCACCATATTTGCATCCTCATCCCTCTGTACCTGTTAAAAATATATTATTTAGTACTAAAATTAAATATTTTTTCCTACTACCATTTTATCTTACTTGCATTAAAATAATATATCTGAAATAAATAAAAAATACCAAATGGTGGAAATGTTCTGTTATCAGAATCGAGCCACCGTACCACTTTGCTGCCTTCCGCCTAGCCGCCTTGGACTTCTCAGACCTTTTCTTGTACCTTGGACCGTCGAATCTAGCCCTCATCGTAGTCCACTGCTCAGGCATGATCCAACCTTGGATCGATTTTCTAACACGATCACGAGCCTTCTGGTCATCCAGAGTATCACGGATAAGCTTGGCGGCAACGGCAGAAAATATCTGCTCGATTAACTTGGCCCAGTACAGAGGATAGAAATACGTTTGCTAGAATAAGTAATTTAGTAAGTTATATAATATGCATAAATTAAAGGATTGATATAATATAATTTTACCTTGAAGTGCGCAAACAGAACACCTTCCTCTCCTCCGGAGCATCAGAGTAGTTGATCCAAGGGCCACCATAGTTGTTCCTCAAAAAGAGGCCCAGGCGTCTCTGTACCGACGAGGGACGATATCTATACAGAGATAATTATTTTTATCAAAAAAGTCAATATATGATGAATAAAGAAATACACGATATATATGACGCTAAACCATCTAATTGACTTACTTTGTACCGTCGACCCAAATCTCTGTCCTCGTCTCCTTCGGAGGTGTGCATGGAGGATCTAGCTGATGCTGGGACGACGTCAGCTCGACCTCCTCCATATGCTCATCTGTCTCCATGGTTCCATTAGCAGGAGAAATACTGGACGAGGGAATACTATCAGGCCTGGAACTACTCATCCCAGGAGTGATGCCACGTAACGTCGTCGCAGTCGGAGATGTGACTGGTCGATATACTGGAGTACTAGGTGACGAGGATCCAGAACCAACAGTAGGCAGTACCGGAGGAGCACTCCGTCTACTTAAAGACCTGTCGAACCCTCTGCGTCGTCTTGTCATACCTGATAACAACATATGATGAATAAAGAAATACACAAATATATAGTACATTCTACAGTCAAAATGTTATGAATATCTCACAGCATTCATAGAATTGCACAGTAAATAACTAGTAGTGTCACAAGTCTAAATGGATAGTACATTCTACAGTCAAAATATAATACATATCTTCGTCAAAATAGTACATTCTACAGTCAAAATATAGTATATTCTACAGGCAAAATATTTTATTTTCAATCATCTTCATAAAATTTATATTGTTCGCCTTCCTCTTCCTCTTCCTCCTCCTCTTTCTCTTCCTCCTCATCTTTACTTTTATCTACTTCGTCTTCCTCTTCGGATAATTCTATATCTTCTATATTATTACTCGTGTAATGAGTAACTTCCGTTGAGTCCACATCTACAATATTTGTTACAAGAGGTAGCTCGTCCTCCTGATAAGCTATTTCGTCAACGTCAAAGGTATTTTTAGCTTTAGTTTTGTATACTGCCCACCAATCCAACCTCGCTGTCCCTCTTCTAGGATAAGTTGTGAAGTACACGAGCTGAGCCTAACTTGATAGGACAAATGGTTCATAGCCTTGATATCTATGCTTGTAGTTTATATCCACAAGGCCATGCTTGTTAATTTTCTAACCTTGATCTTGAAGCGAATCGAACCATTCACACTTGAATAGCACGATCTTAGCAGGTTCTATGCCATAATTATATGTCAACTCCACAATCTCTCATAAGATGCCAAAGAAATCATTGTCTGGATCGACGTCTTTGTAGTTCGAAGATTTGATACACAAACAACTATTTTTCATGGAATCAAATCCAGAAAGTTGTCTCTGATCGGAGTATTTGTTGACTTAAACCTAAACCCATTCACACAGAAACTTGATCATATTTTAACGACAGTAATTGGTCCCTTGGCTAGAGTTCTAACAGATTCAGTCTCGGGTGTTATTAGACGATCGACCTAAATACCAAAGTAGTAATAGTAAGTTATTTATTATGCAAGTGCAGAAATAAAAAGTAATTACCAAGCTCCTTACATATGCGCTCAACCAAGAAGGAAAATGGCATCTCATTTGTTGTTCTACTTCTTCGTCTGTTATGTAGGGTCTAATTGACCTCAACTCATCATTATATGTGCTAAAAGACAACGAAGCAACCGCTGATTAGTAGCATAATAGTAGCTTATACTATTACATTGAGATGACGTAAACGTGGACGTATTAATGCCTGTGCCAACTCATGTTTTCTGCAGTCTCCTTCACCATAAACAACCTCTGCAACCGCGGGGTCAAAGACAAGTAGTGCATCGAATCAGTAGGCTTCTTTGCACCGACAGACTTTTTTTTCCAGTAGCCTTGTAGCGATCATACCACAGAATCTGCACTCATCTTCATCCTTGTCGTCTTTGTAGTACAACATGCACCCGTTGTGACATGCATCAATTTTCTCGTATACCATTCAGAGCGATCTCACCATCCTCTTAGATCGGTAGAAGTCTTTAGGCAACTTTGCATCATCTGGTAAGATCTCTATAATCAAATACATCAGTCGGTTATAGCATTCTTGCGACATTTTAAAATCAGACTTGATGCTCAATAATCTTATAACAACCTCCAACGGTCAATGATCTTCACAACCAGGATATAATGGAGTCCTTGCATTCTCCAACAACTCCATGAAGTTCGCAGCATCGGTATTCGGTGCCTCCTCAGCTGCATCATGATTTTCCAGATCGAAAGTAGGCCCTACCGTATCAAAAACCATGTTCACCCACCCATCGTCGTAAGCAGCATGGTCATGGATATCCATATACGGCTCCACATAAGGCTCCAACTCCAATGCTAAAGACAAAAGTTCTCCGTGCGCGGTCCACTGATAGTAATTCGGCGTGAAACCCTTCGAGTACAAATGATATGTGACTTCCACTTCTGGATGATATTTCAAGTTGTAATATCTCACACACGGGCACTTAATTTTGGTACCGTCCATGTACTGAGGGAACGCCTTGGCAAACTGTAGGAACTGATGTACATTCTCAATGAATTTATCCCGTACACCGCATATGTCATCAGGATGACGGTTGTACATCTACGAACGATGACACGGATAGTATTTCATATCCATTTCTAGATACTTCTGCAAAAATAAATATATAATTACCTTCAAGTATATACTCATCGTTAAATACAGTACATGCACTGATACTCCTAGTCCTACCATATATACTCATCGTTAAATACAGTACATGCACTGATTCTCCTAGTCCTAGCATATATACTCATCGTTAAATACAGTAGTACATGCATTGATACTCACTGTTACCTTCAAGTATGGTTGTTTGAGTCATTGAGTGAGCTCGGGTCACTAGGGAGAGCAGTTCACAGTTTTCAGCATGCATCATTTGGTAGTGATCAACTGAAGGGAGAGCAGTGTGCAGCTCTGTGCTAGCACAGTAAGGGGGAGCACAACTGAGCAGTGTACAGCTCTGTGCTACCATAGTACAAGGGGAAGCATATAACAGTTTATAGCAGTAGCAGCTAGCTGTACTACATAGTACAACAGTAAGAAATCACTATGCAGCAACACTGTGCAGCTCTCAATAGGAAGGATATACAGCATTAAGTAAACTCAACAAGTAGCAGCAGAGACAGTGCACTATAGAGCCTTCAACAGCAGGTTTAGTAGTCTGTATTAGCTAATGCAACAGCTCGTGCAACAAGAAGTATCAGCCCAAGTTGGATACGAGTTCTAGAAGAAGCTAATACCGTATCGTGTCTCGGCTTTGAAGAGTCATTCCCGTGTCCGTATATACGACTCTCCTTGAGTCAAGATCTGCATCGTATTATATACTCTGCAGATACGCAATGTTGCGTCTAAACTCAGACAGCTAACTAGAAGAGAGATAAGGTTAGGGTCTGTGTCATATTTTATGTCATGTCAGTGTATGTGTCTGTGTCGTATCCCATGCCATGTCTATGTCTGTGTCTTGTTTGTGTCTGTGTGTCCGTGGCATACCATATCTTATCTACGTTTGTGTGTGTCCGTATTAGTATTAGGGTTAGTGTCCACATATGTTAGTGTGTTCGCGTATGTGTGTGTCCGAGTTAGGGTTAGTATGTGTCATGTCGTATCATATTGTGTTGTGTCATGTTAGAGGTAGAGAGACAGAGAAAGAAGATCACCGAGGAGAAGGGGAGCTAGAGAGAGGAGAATTCCTGAGGGAGAAGGAGCCGCCAGAGGGAGGAGGACGCCGGAGAGAGGAGGGAAGCCGGAGGAAGGAGGAGCTGACGGAGTGAGGAGCACCCAGGAGGGGGGAGGACGCGGCCGAAGGGGGGTCGCCGAGGTGGGGCACCGGGATGGGGGGTTTAAAATTTTGGAGATATCGAAGGAAATGGGGGGAAGAGAAATTTGTCAAACCCTATATGAAATAAATTAGCAACGTCTGTCCAGAAGTCGCTAATCGTCGCGGATATAATAATATACTGTGACTTAAATACATAAACGTCAGTAAACATCGCTAAAATTAAAAAAATAACGACGTTTAGTGACTACCTAGCGATATTTTATATTATTATAATAATTTTAGTCGCACTACGTTGCTATCACCGAGGTATTGCGACATTTTATATGGACGTCGCTAAATACCTATAATTCAGCGATATTTTATTTGGACGTCGCTAAAACTGTCGCTATTTGGACATTTTTTGGTAGTGTGTGTATGTAGTTGCAGGCCTATACCATGCTCTAAGGATTATAATATGCTCAACTGTGCGACATCGAAATAGTTCAAAGATAACTCTTTATTCATAAAGTAGGGGATCTTTTCTAGGAGAATTACATCGTCTTGGGACGGAGCGTTAGCATGAGCCACTATGTACTCTTCTAGTTCATCTTCCGCGAGATTTGTCTCCAATGCGAGTGAGGGCTGTGGAGGCCTCCTACGAAGCTTGATCACCAAGGGTTCGTAGGCTGGAGTGTCACTACCACATTCCAAAAATAGGGGTATTTTCGAGTTTTATATATAATTAATATTGTGGTAGTTATATTAAATGATTTTATGATAGGTGTTTTTAAATTAAATAATTGTGTGAGACGTGTACTTAAATATATTATTATATACAGTGTTCATTAATGTTTGAGCTGGTAGACTTGACCTAGAAGCCCACTAGATGAACATCTGACCGAATTATAGGGTTATGTATTAAATTGCATTAATTAGAATTTAATTAATTGAGGTTGTAATAATTACCGTAATTGTTGCGCCTTGCTGTTGCTTCGATATTTGGAGCGCTACCCTATCTTTTGTCTTCTAACAAATTTTACAACCTTGCCCTAGACATGCCCGCCTTCCATTCGGACCTTTTTGTAACTCATAATTATGCTCTCTTGTACTTCAGTTTAGCCGCATAATATTCGTCGCGGACGTTTATTTAAATTCTAAATAAATTCCAACTTTGTATCGTTGTGCGTTCCAATCGAATTGGAGGCAATCTTGACCTATTTTTCGTGCAACCCAAATTAGGGTAATATTCTGTTCTGAGTCTTCTTCACTAATAATATTTTTAACCCAACCTAATTTTGGCCCCATGTACTCCTAATTAATTTTAGAATGCCAATTGTATCTAATTTTAATTAATTAAATCCAAAAACCCACTTCTGTATAATTTTCCAATTGTTGGGGGCTTAATTGCAAAATTTCAATGATGTGTCACCATCCTATTGGTTTAACCCAAATGAAGAAAATAACCCCCTCATTTTCTCCATATCAAATCCTGGCCACCCATTCAAAATGGGGGCTCATCATCACCACACATCTCCCATCACCTCTCCTATAAAGTGTCGCTTTCTCTCCACTTCCCAATGCAGCCTTAATTTTAAGGAGCCTTGAAAACCTCACCCCTTCTCTCTCTCCTCCTCCCGCCCTACACACACAGCCAACCAAATTTCCTCTCCTCCCTTTCTTTTCTTCTTCTTCTTCCTTCTTCTTCTCCTCCTTCCTTTTTAAATTCAAAAGGGGGGGTACTTCACTGTTCACCCGGCCTGTACCCCGGCCTGTACTCCGGCCAACTATCTCGGCCAAGCCCCTCCGACTACTCAGCCGCTCCTCCCGCCGAGCCACTGCCATCGAACCCGAGCTCCCCCTCCGGAGTCGAGCTGCTCAGCCACTACACCTACGAGAGCTCCTCCAGTCGGCCCCCGTACTCCGGCAACACAGCTCTCCTCGATCTCCATCCCCCGGCGCTGCATTCCTCCACCCGGCCGACTCCTGAGCACCTCCACTCGAGTCGAACCACCACCACCAGTGCCATTATCTCCACGAACCCCGGCCTGCTCCTTCTAGCTCCCTCTTCGGCCACCGAGCAACCTTAACGAGCCGCCATTGCCCGAGCTCCCTCCTCTCGCTGCCATCTCCTCCAGCCACCATACTCCACCCCACACGACCCAACTCCGGCCACCGTTCGAGCCCGATTTCTGGCATGCAACCACCCTCGACTCCACTTCTCCATTCACCACCACCACGAACCTCACTACCACCTCCCTTTCCCGACTACATCCCCCTCAGTCGAGCTCACCCTTCCCTGCATCCTCTGTCACTACCACATTTTCTAGGAAATGGTATTTTAGTCTTTTCCTATTTAATTAATTATTGTGCATGGTAAATAATTTTTGTTGAATTATTTAATTGTTGTTAGATGTTATTTAATTATTTTGGATTTGTATTAGTGGACCCAACTAGTTTAGTTTGGATCCATGGACCAACATGAATTAATTAGTTAGACTTGGCCCATTTAGAAAGCCCATTGTTAAGGAGATGGATTAAATTAATTAAATCATTAGACTAGAAGCTTCCTTCCTTAATTATTTCTTCATGAGAGGTCCCAAGGGGTACATTGGATATTTCATAATTGCTTGAGGAAGGGGGAAGGCCGGCCTATAATAGAGGAGGGGAAATTCTCTCTCCTCTTATTTTTATTCCAAATCTAGATCTAGAATTTCCCACTACCAAAATCCTTTCATTCCCATTCCATTTCCCTACCAAATTCATTCCAAATTCTTCCCAATTCACCATTAGAAAGTTGAGAAGCAAGGATCTAGAAGGAAGAAGAAAGGATCTACAAAAAGGAGCAAGGATCTACAATTTGGAGGCAATTTCATCTCAATTGGAGGTTTCATTGGGAATCCATCTCCCAATAGGTATAATTTAGTTTTTTCCCTTAAAATAGCTTCTAAATCTAAGATTTAATTATGTAAAATCAACCCATATGTATGTACTACCCATAGGACTTGGTTTTGTGTTTATAGGAGACCCATGGAGAAAGTTATGGTGCTTTTTGTGTCAATTTTGTGGGAATTTCGAATTAACATTTTGTTCTGTGTGTCAATTAATCCTATAGATCAATTGAGCATGTGCTTATGTGTTTGGGGCTAGTATTGTGTCCACAATTGGGTACGTGTAGGTCGTATCCCAACAATTTGGTGATACGTGTCGTTTTGGGGGTTTTCCCTCCGACGCGGGACTTTGTACATGTCGTATTTTGACACGGACACATAGATCTACATTTGATACTTTGATTTGTTCATAAATATTATTTGTAACTTGTTTGTGTCCTTCGGGGTACAATTGGTTGGGTGTTGGACTCGTGTCGCATGCGTATCCTATATCTAGTGGGATACGGTGTGATACTCTCCATTTTGTGTGTTTATGTGTAGATCTAATTATTTATGCTTTAATTCTTAAATTATAATTAGTAAATATATATAGATGTTATATATTTATTTTAGTGTAATTATTATGATATTTATTGTAGCATAGATCTATGTATTTTTTTTATGTGTACTAATATAATGTATAAATATATATGTAGCTTTCTTTACATGCATTTATATATGTTACAACTTATGTTAATAAAATTATATATAAATGTTTTATAAAATATATTTATGTGTTTAAATGAGTAATTATATTAATTATAATTATTATATAATTAATTGTATATAAATGAATGTATTTTTATGTGTGCATTTAGCCATGTTAAAATATGTACATTAGTACATGGAATGTGTATTGTAGCTTTTAATATATATTTATATGTATAGGATTATGTATATATATAAGTATATATTTATTTATTTGTTTTATATATATATATATTTTGATTTATATATTAATATATATATTTATATATACTATTTAGCTTTGGCGACAGCAGCACTTAATGACAGATACTGTCATTAAAGCAGCAGCCGCTGTAGCAGTTATTAGGGCATTAAAGACAGTTCTGTCATTAATACAGCGGGCGGGAATAAGCGACAGCAGCAGCGACGGTCATTCTGTGACAGTCGAACTGTCACCAATAAGTGACAGCAGTGGGTTTTTATACAGCGGTTTTGGTGACGGTTTTGCAGTGACAGTTGGAACTGTCACTAAAGGGCTGTTTATTGAAAATCAGTGTTTTAGCACACAGTTTTTCAGTGACAGTTAGGCAGTTTTAGTTTATATTTTATATATTATATTTATATATATATATATATATATGTATTTATTGTGAGATATAATACTAGTATTGTTATAATTTTAATTGTATAATATATTAGTTTATATATAATATATTATGTATAAGAGTAAATACTATATCTATGTATCTTGAGCATTACTTTGTGTGGATACCAAGTTGGTTCAAAACCATAATTTCTAATTGTTGTATTTAATATTCTATATTATATACTTTATTAATTGATATATAGGTATTGTGAGGTTTACCTTGGATTCACGTATCCGAAGATACGGTATCCTAATATTTAAGGATGTAGTCTTATGACTTAGATCTTAGTATTTTGATCCAAGATTTTGGTGCTAGACTTGTGCAACCTAGAAATAGATGGTTGACCTTAGTTTGACCATAGTTGACCATAGTTGACTTTAGTTGACTTCAGAGTTGACCATAGTTAACTTTTGACTTAGAATTGACTTTTTGACCTAGAAGTTGACTAGTTTAACTTGTTCTCTTTTCGGGACCTTGTATTGATGTTGTATTCCATATCTAGGTCTTCGAGGCACCAAGTCAGACATCTGTGAGACTGTTCATTGGACTTCAGGCGAGTACATTCTCTGATAGTTTCTCATTTATGATATCCTCTATGTTCACTGTATCTAGTGTAGATATCCATGTTCTCTTGACACTATGGTTACACGGATTGGTATATCCGGATCTCGTCATGAGATGTTATTCCTTGGTATATGGTGCAAGTATTATTTTATTGGTTATCTTGTACATGTAAAGACACCGATTCTCGGGAAGACTAGCTATCTTCTTGGGGAATCTCGTGCCATAACATACCGTGGTTGGATCTATTATACCAGTCGGGGGTGGGGAGTATTAGTATAGATATGTGATCAATATCCCTATTAAATAAAGTACAGATTACAGAATAGTGTTGATCATGCACCGCACGTATGATTAGCCAGGCCGTATTGCATCTTGCCCAAGCCGATCACATGTTAAGCTAGTACTCACACACTTAGTCATTAGTATTATTGTTTCATTAGCATATTGTTCATTATTGTATTTATTTCCAGTATTTCCTTATTGTATATATATCTCTTGTATCTATTGTACATCTTGTTTATCCACAGCTATTTACTGCTACATAGTTTTTATCATTAATTAGAACTGCTGTTAGAGATGTACTCTGCTCCTTTCCTGACTGGATATATTTTTCCAGATGACACTAAGGAGTGGTACCCTACCTATTATGGACCCCAGGATGTTGTGGGTTTAGATTCTGAGACCCTGGCTCAAGAGGAACTTATCCCAACTGAGACAGTTGACCTTGGAGTTGTAGCCTCGTAGTATTCTTTGTACTGGATTTGTCTCCAGCTTATCTTATTATTTCTTCAGACTCATTGATGTATTATTTTAGACTCATGAGTTGTATTGTGACTATTCTATTCTTATCTGATTCGTGCTCATTTCTATCTTAGTTCTGTGATTGAGTATACTATTATTATTGGTGGTTCATTATATTGTTAGATAGATTATCTAGACAGCGTTCTACCGCCGATTCTGCGGCGTAGGCCGGGCGTTGTTTCCGACTAGTACCCTTACACCGGGTGCGGGTCGTGACACATTTTTGGTGGTGGCCCATGCAGGTCTAGCTTCACAAAGTATGTGATATCGTGGTAGTGCGACAACTTAGTTGTACTACTGCGAGCCTGAGATAGGATATAGGAAATAGGCTGAGATACTCAATCACATCTAGGAAAATTCTTTTGATTCAACTATTCTCCTTTGATATTGATACTTGATCCCTTAAACTGTCCTTTCCTTGATGTCTTACATCTTGTGCCATATTGATTCTTTTTTTCGCTTTGTCTCAGGATGCCGCCTAAGACTATATCACAGCAGGGGAGAGCAGTTTCTGAGAGGTCTGCGACATCCCGAGGGCCTGCACCAGTCACTTCTCCGATGATTGGAGTGTCAGCTGCTTTAGGAGGTCCACCACCTACTCAGAGGACTGTGCCAGCTGTATCTGAGGGGCTTCCACCTCCACCTCCTGTGCCAGCAGAGGCTTCACAGATGTTTACACTGTTTCGTGAGATGCTCGAGTCACAGAGGGCTCAGTCAGAGGCACATCAGAGGCAGACTGACGTTCTACGGCAGGGCATCGAGAGTGCTCATCAGCTTGCTCGTGCTGTAGTTGAGAGAGGAGTTCTGGTCCAGCAGCAGGTTGTTCCTCAGGTTGCTCAGCTTCGGCCAGGCAACATTCAGGACTTCAAAAAACTGGAGCCTAGGGTTTTCAAAGGGACGGAGGGCATCGTCTATGCTGATGATTGGCTCGAGGACATTGAGCGTCTTATGAGGGTGTCCCGTCTTTCTGAAGATCTGAAGGTTGAGACGATAGGACTTCAACTATTCAACGTCGCTCGCACTTGGTTCAGGAATGAGCCAGTTCTGGTTGACGTAGGACAATCTTGGGAGGTATTCAAGGACCTTTTCAAGAAGAAGTTTTTTGCCCGGATAGACAGGCTTGACTTGGGGAGACAATTTGAGAGTCTTATTCAGGGGAGCATGTCTGTGGAGGAATATGCTGCAGAGTTCAGTAGGTTGAGCCAATTTGCAGAGTATCTGGTGAGGGAGCCGGAGGTTCGAGCTATTCGTTTCCGTGAGGGTCTAAACTGGGAAGTAAAGATTCTCATTCCGTCTTTTTATGAGACATACTCGGAGATACTTGCGGAGGCACGCAAGGTTGAGCGGGATTTGGGTTTGAAGACCAAGAGAGACCGTGATTCTTTTCTGGGGGCCAACGGAAGTGTAGTATCTGCCAAACATCCTCATTTCCAGTCCAGACCTTTCCAGCAGCCACAGCAGAACCAGACTCCAGCTAGAGCGCCTTTTCACCAGGCACCTCAGCAGTAGAGACAGATACAGCAAGCTCCATGCAACTACTGCAAGAAGCCCGGCCACATCTGGGAAGTTTGCAGGAGGAGACCAAGAGTTTGTTTGTATTGTGGTACTGAAGGGCATCAATCGAGGGAGTGTCCTCGTCGTATAGTTCAGGGAGCAGCTCCAGCTCTGAGGGCACAGATAAGACCACCTGCAGCACAGCCGAGGGGACCGCTTCCGACACAGCAGTAGCGTTTTGTCCAGCATCAACAGCAGGGAGGTGCTCGGCAGGGACGAGCGTTTGCTATGACCGTCGAAGAGGAGGAACCCACCGGAGATGTCATCGCAGGTTCTATTCTTCTTGATTCCATTCCAGGTTTAGCTTTATTTGATAGTAGTGCTTCACATAGTTTTGTATCTGTTTCTTTTGCTCTAAAGCATGGTTTGGTAGCTGGGTCTTTGCTTAGGACTTGCAAGATCATGACCGGGGGAGGCATTATCCTGGTTAATAATATTTGCAAGGATTGGAGAGTTACTCTGGGATGCCGGGAGTTGAGTGCGTGTCTACTTGTAATGCCACTTCCGAGCTACGACATTGTACTCGGGATGGATTGGTTGAGTAGGCACCGTGCTAGCATAGATTGTAGAGGAGGTAGAGTTTTATTTGGTCCGCCAGGAGAGCCAGAGTTCGAGTTTGCTAGAGGAGCTGCGGAGCAAGGCGAAGGCATTATTTGTGGAGCTATGGTGGAAGACAAGGAGTTGCCACATTCGTTGATAGCAGAGTTCTTGGATGTGTTTCCTGAAGAATTGCCAGGATTGCCGCCAGATCGAGATGTTGAATTTTCTATAGACTTGGTGCCAGGTACAGAACCAATTTCGCAGCATGTCTATAGAGTAAACAACAGCGAGTTGGTCGAGTTGAAGATGCAGGTGGACGAATTGCAGGATAAAGGATTTATCAGATCGAGTTCTTCACCATGGGGAGCCCCGGTATTGTTTATACCAAAGAAAGATGGATCGGTGCGCATGTGCATTGATTACAGAGCTTTGAATAATCTCACTATCAAGAATAAGTATCCTTTGCCACGAATTGATGATCTGTTTGATCAATTGGGTGGTGCCAAGGTATTTTCTAAGATAGATTTGAGATCAGGCTACCATCAGGTGAAGGTGAAGCCGGAGGACATACCGAAGACTGCTTTTAGAACTCGGTATGGTCAGTACGAGTTTATGGTGATGTCGTTTGGTTTGACTAATGCACCAGCGGTATTTATGAACTTGATGAACAAGGTGTTCCACCAGTACCTTGACAAGTTGGTGGTAGTGTTCATTGACGACATACTCATATACTCGAGGATACCGGAGGAACATGAGGAGCATTTGAGGATTGTGTTGGATGTGCTGAGGAAGGAGAAGCTGTATGGGAAGTTGTCCAAGTGTGAGTTTTTCTTGAACAAGGTAGAGTTCTTAGGTCATGTTGTGACTGGTGATGGTATTTCAGTGGATCCGAAAAAGATTTCAGCAGTAGAATCTTGGAAGACTCCGAGTTCGGTAGCAGAGATCAGGAGTTTCTTGGGATTGGCGGGCTACTACAGGAAGTTTATGCAGGATTTTTCGAGGATTGCCGAGCCGATGACCAGACTCACAAGGAAGGATGTAGAGTTTGTTTGGACGGAGGATTGCCAGGTTGCTTTTGAGGAGTTGAAGAAGAGGTTGACGTCTGCTCCTATTTTGACGTTGCCATCAGAGTCCGGAGGTTTCACTATTTATAGTGATGCATCGGGGAAGGGTTTAGGTTGTGTTCTTCAGCAGCATGGGAAAGTGATTGCCTATGCATCCAAGCAATTGCGTCCTCATGAAAAGAACTATCCTACCCATGATTTGGAGTTGGCAGCCGTCATATTCGCCCTGAAGTTGTGGAAATATTATTTGTACGGAGAGCGTATGGAGATCTTCACAGACCACAAAAGCTTGAAGTACGTTTTCACGCAGAAGGAGTTAAACATGAGGCAGTGTCGGTGGTTGAAACTGATGAAGAATTTTGATATCTCTTTGCAATATCATCCTGGAAAAGCCAATGTAGTTGCCGATGCTTTGAGCAGGTATTCGGTAGCTATGTTCTTGACGCAGGATCGATATTTATTGGAGGACTTGGAGAGCTTGGGCATTGAGGTGATTGTTCCTGGGTGTGCTATACAGATGTGGGGATTACAAATACACTCAGACTTGATGGACAGGATCAAGGCAGCACAGTATGATGATGTATCTCTGAGGAATATCAGAGCTCAGGTGAGAGCAAGATTGGAGGATGATTTTACTATTGCAGATGATGGATCTTTGAAGCATGGAGTTAGATTGTGTGTGCCTAGTGGGGAGTTGCGAGAGGAGGTATTGTAGGAAGCGCATCGCTCTCAGTATTCCATATATCCAGGTGCTAACAAGATGTATCGGGATATGCGAGAGAGTGTGTGGTAGTATGGCATGAAGAGGGAAGTGGCACAGTTTGTATCCAGATGCTTAGTGTGCCAACAGGTGAAAGCCGAAAGGTAGAGGCCAGGAGGTTTACTTCAGCCATTACCCATTCCAGAGTGGAAATGGAAACACATTACTATGGATTTTGTGTCCGGACTTCCACGATCTCCAGGAGGGAAAGACGCGATTTGGGTCATTGTTGATAGGTTGACCAAGTCAGCCCATTTCTTGCCTTTCAAGGTGGGTTTGTCTACGGAGAAGCTGGCAGAGATGTATGTGAGGCAGATTGTTAGGATACATGGAGTTTCCGTCAGCATAGTCTCAGATCGAGATAGTCGTTTCACTTCTCATTTTTGGAGGAGTTTGCAGGAGAGTTTGGGCACTCAGCTCAAGTTCAGTACTGCATATCATCCCCAGACAGATGGGCAATCACAGAGGACTATCCAGACTCTTAAGGATATGTTGTGCACTTGTGTACTAGATTTCAAGGATTCTTGGAAGGACCATCTCTATTTGGTAGAGTTTGCTTACAACAACAGTTACCAGGCCAGTATAGAGATGTCACCTTTTGAAGCTCTATATGGTCGGAGGTATCGTACTCCTTTGTCTTGGGACGATATTGGAGAGAGAGTTTTGCTTGGGCCAGAGATGGTTGTGGATGCAGCAGAGAAGATTCAGTTGATCAGAGACAGACTTCGAGTGGCGTAGGACAGACAGCGACATTGGACCGATAGCCATCGGAGACCTTTGGAGTTTGAGGTATAGTTTAGATTTTGTTTGTGCTTGTTCTTGTTTGTTATAGATTAAGTTCTTAAGATATTGTTTTGTTATAGGTGGGTAGTTTGGTGTTTCTGAGGATTTCTCCGATACGAGGCACGATTCGCTTCGGTGGAGGCAGAAAGCTTAGTCCGCGATTCATCGGACCTTTCACTATTCTAGAGAGGGTCGGTGCAGTTGCTTATAGACTAGACTTGCCACCTGCATTGGAGGGAGTGCACAACGTGTTTCATGTGTCACAGTTGAGATGATACGTGGCAGATCCTAGTCATATATTGGATCACTCGGAGATAGAGGTGGGCCCTACTCTTAGCTATCCAGAGTAGCCAGTTGAGATTCTGGATCTGAGAGAGAAGGTGCTGAGGAACCAGACTATTCCTTTGGTGTGCGTCGCATGGAGGCATCACTCTCCGGGGGAGTCTACCTGGGAGAGAGAGGATGACATGCGAGAGCGTTATCCATATTTGTTTGTGCCTTGAGGTATGTTATTTTCTAGTTATGTTCTGTTCATTATTCTTTAGTTCTGTTTATGATTTTCTGGGGGTAGTTTTTGTCTTTGAATTTCGAGGACGAAATTATTTTAAGGAGGGTAGACTTGTCACTACCACATTTTCTAGGAAAGGATATTTTAGTCTTTTCCTATTTAATTAATTATTGTGCATGGTAAATAATTTTTGTTGAATTATTTAATTGTTATTAGATGTTATTTAATTATTTTGGACTTGTATTAGTGGACCCAACTAGTTTAGTTTGGACCCATGGACCAACATGAATTAATTAGTTAGACTTGGCCCATTTAGAAAGTCCATTGTTAAGGAGATGGATTAAATTAATTAAATCATTAGACTAGAAGCTTCCTTCCTTAATTATTTCTACATGAGAGGCCCCAAGGGGTACATTGGACATTTCATAATTGCTTGGGGAAGGGGTAAGGCCGGCCTATAATAGAGGGGGGGAAATTCTCTCTCCTCTTATTTTTATTCCAAATCTAGATCTAGAATTTTCTACTACCAAAATCCTTTTATTTTCATTCCATTTTCCTACCAAATTCATTCCAAATTCTTTCTAATTCACCATTAGAAAGTTGAGAAGCAAGGATCTAGAAGGAGGAAGCAAGGATCTACAAAGAGGAGCAAGGATCTATAATTTGGAGACAATTTTATCTCAATTGGAGGTTTCATTGAGAATCCATCTCCCAATAGGTATAATTCAGTTTCTTTCCTTAAAATAGCTTCTAAATCTGAGATTTAATCATGTAAAATCAACCCATATGTATGTACTACCCATAGGACTTGGTTTTGTGTTCATAGGAGACCCATGGAGAAAGTTATGGTGCTTTTTGTGTCAATTTTGTGGGAATTCCGAATTAACATTTTGTTGTGTGTGTCAATTGATCCTATAGATCAATTGGGCATGTGCTTATGTGTTTAGGGCTAGTGTCGTGTCCATAATTGGGTACGTGTAGGTCGTATCCCAATAATTTGGTGATACGTGTCGTTTTGGGGGTTTTCCCTCCGACACGGGACTTTGTACATGTCGTATTTTGACACGGACACATAGATCTACATTTGACACTTTGATTTGTTCATAAATATTATTTGTAACTTGTTTGTGTCCTTCGGGGTGCAATTGGTTGTGTTGGACTCGTGTCGCATGCGTATCCTAGATCTAGTAGGATACGGTGTGATACTCTCCATTTTGTGTGTTTATGTGTAGATCTAATTATTTATGCTTTAATTCTTAAATTATAATTAGTAAATATATATAGATGTTATATATTTATTTTTGTGTAATTATTATGATATTTATTGTAGCATAGATCTATATTTTTTTTATGTGTACTAATATAATGTATAAATATATATGTAGCTTTCTTTACATGCATTTATATGTGTTACAACTTATGTTAATAAAATTATATATAAATGTTTTATAAAATATATTTATGTGTTTAAATAAGTAATTATATTAATTATAATTATTATATAATTAATTGTATATAAATGAATGTATTTTTATGTGTGCATTTAGCCATGTTAAAATATGTACATTAGTACATGGAATGTGTATTATAGCTTTTAATATATATTTATATGTATAGGATTATGTATATATATAAGTATATATTTATTTATTTGTTTTATATATATATATTGATTTATATATTAATATATATATTTATATATACTATTTAGCTTTGGCGACAGCAGCATTTAATGACAGATACTGTCATTAAAGCAGCAGCTGCTGTAGCAGTTATTAGGGCATTAATGACAGTTCTGTCATTAATGCAGCGGGTGGGAATAAGCGACAGCAGCAGCGACGGTCATTCTATGACAGACAAACTGTCACCAATAAGTGACAGCAGTGGGTTTTTATACAGCGGTTTTGGCGACGGTTTTGCAGTGACAGTTGGAACTATCACTAAAGGGCTGTTTATTAAAAATCAGTGTTTTAGCACACAGTTTTTCAGTGACAGTTAGGCAGTTTTAGTTTATATTTTATATATTATATTTATATATATATATGTATATATATATATATGTATTTATTGTGAGATATAATACTAGTATTGTTATAATTTTAATTGTATAATATATTAGTTTATATATAATATATTATGTATAAGAGTAAATACTATATCTATGTATCTTGAGCATTACTTTGTGTGGATACCAAGTTGGTTCAAAACTATGATTCCTAATTATTGTATTTAATATTCTATATTATATACTTTATTGATTGATATATAGGTATTGTGAGGTTTACCTTGGATTCACGTATCCGAAGATACGGTATCCTAATATTTAAGGATGTAGTCTTATGACTTAGATCTTAGTATTTTGATCCAAGATTTTGGTGCTAGACTTGTGCAACCTAGAAATAGATGGTTGTCACCACCACATTCCGAAAACAGGGGTATTTTTAACTTTTTACAGTATTTAATATTATGGTAGTTATAATTAATTAATTTGCATGATAGTATATTAATTTAAATAATTATGTGTAATGTGTAAATAAATATAGTATTATATGCAGTGTTTATTTATTTTTAAGTTAGTAGACTTGACCTAGAAGCCTAGTAGATGACCACCTGTCTGAATTATAGAATTTTGTATTTAATTATTTATTTAGAATTTTTAAATTCTTGGAGTTTGTATTTAATTACCGTAATTTATTTAATTATTGCGCATTGCCTTTGCTTCGATAATTGGAGCAGTATCCTGACTTTTGTCTTCCAACAAATTTCACAATCTTGTCCTAGACATGCCCGCCTTCCATTCTGCTATTTTTGCAACTCATAATTATGCTCTTTGTACATTATTTCTAGCCGCACAAAAATCATCGCGGACGTTATTTAATAAATCCCTATTTTGTATCGTTGTGCGTTCCAATTAAAATTGGAGGCAATCTTGACCTATTTTTCGTGTGGCCCAAATTAGGGTAATATTCTGTTCTGAGTCTTCTTCATTATTGGTATTGATGACCTGACCTGATTTTGGCTCCATGTACTCCTAATTAATTGTTAAACACAACTTGTATTTTTAATTCTAATTAAATTGAGGATACTAATTTAACCAATTCTGAAATCCCAATTTAATTCTAGCGCCCTGTTATTTGAGCCCACATAAATCATACAGCGCCCCCTGACCCTACAAAACACCGGACCCCGAATCGCCCTCCAAATTTTCGTCATTTTATGTGTTTGTGCAATTTCCCAAATTTAAAGGGACTAAATTGCAAATTTGTATTTTTTGGCCTCACCCAATTGTTTGAACAATGAGGGAACCTAATATTTTTATTAAATCTCTCACCCTCATCCTCCATGAATTATTTTTCCTTCATGTTTAATCTGGACCCCTCATTCTAGAGGGTCAATCACAACCCTTCATTCAACAACCCTCTTCCCTATATAATGTCCTATCTACATCAAACCCTAATCCCTAGACTACCTAGGAAACACCACCCTCACAAGCCTCCATCCTCTCTCCTACGTATGTAAACTTCTTCTCTTCTTCTTCTTTTTTCCTTTTTCTTCTCTTCTTCTTCTTCTTCCTTCTTCTTCCTCTTCTTTTTATTTTTGATTTTCAAATTCAAAAGGAATAAGAAAAGGGGGGAAACTGGGAGCTCCTGTTCACCCATCCCTTGTGTACTCCGGCCAGGCGACTCGGCGGCTACCCCTGCGGCATTCCGATCAGCGGCCCGTAGCAGTCCCCGGCCAACCCCTCACGAAGTCCCTCCGGCCCGGCGGCCGCTGCAACTCCTCCTTCCCGCTGTGTTCCTCCCATCATCCATCCATCCTCTCCGGCGAACGTCGGTGCCACCCCCGGCCTGCACCCCGACGCCAGCAGCTTCCTCCACCTCTCCCTCTGCTGTTCAGCCGGCTGTAACCTCCCTCTGCCCTTCCTCACTCCGACCGGACAGCCCCCTGTACTCCGGTCCGGCTGTGTTCTCCCCCATCCTCGCTCCTCCAGCCCGGCGGCCGAGTTCCCCGCAGCCCCTCTTCCCTACTACAGACTCCCCTCCGACCCGACCGTTGCTAGCGTCGGCCGGCTGCTCCTCCCTCTGCTGAGAGCTCCGCCGACCTGCTGCCCACTGCCTCCTCCCCTATTCCTTCTTGCTCGACTCAGCCGCTGCACTCCGGTCTAGCCCCTGTGCTCCGGCGGGTCACCATTCAACTCCACCATCAAGCCATCACCACCACAGTAAGTTTCTCTTCTCCCCATCCCTCTTTCTTTACATATATATATATATATATATATATATATGTATATATATAATGTATGTAGGTATGTATTTGTGTATATTAATTAATGTATAGTATAGTGTATCTTAATATATAATGTATGTATTTGATAAATTAGTATATACGCATTTTAAATGATACATATTAAATATTGTAGTGTATTTTTTTATATAGCCTATGTGTATTAAATATGTATATGTATAATTATTTATTAATTGATGTATATGTAGATTCAGAATATGTAGTTAATTATTTATTGGTATACTTAATATTTTTATATATAAAATGGGTATACATGTATTTATATATATATATTTAGTATATGTATGTAATCATCAATTGGTATAAATGTAAGTATATTGGTATTTTCTTATAATGTGTATTAGATACGTATTTTTAATAGATGTATATATATGTACGTGTCTTTCATCTAATATATATATGTATGTATTCTAGTATAAAAATATATAAAGTTTGGTATATGTATATATTTTGTATATATATATATGTGCTTAATGTTTTTCAAATATGTATAATTAGTATAAATGTATATATATATATATATATATATATATATATATATATATATATATATATATATATATATATATATATATATATATATATATTTGTACATACATTAAAATATTTTCTATATATATATAATTGATATATATAAATATGTGTTCTACTACATGTATTTTATACTTAGCATGTTTTCAATATATATTTAATTGGTATATGTGTATACATGTATTTTATATATATATACTCAACATATTTTCAATGTATGTTTACTTGATATATATATGGTAGGTATTAAGGATTAAATATGTAATGTGTTTAGATGTCTGTCTGCCAGATGACCCTAGTTGACTAGTGCCCTGCCTGGCATGGCCCTGAGGCCAGTGTTTTTGTCTGTGTTAGTGTAGCATCTGATGCAAATGTGGTTTTGCTTGTGATATGTTTATAGGACTGTTGGTTTACCCAGGGGATACTCTGGAACAGGACATCTATAAATACCAGCTAAGGACCCAAGGCAAGTACATTCTCTGATAATTTCCAATTCTTTGATAATTTCTATAAGTTCAATAATCATGAAATATTACATCTGAATCCTTGACACTGTGCTACACGGACTAGTATAGCTTGGATCTGCAGTCATGAGATGTTATCTTGATTATCGTATTGACATTGTACACGACATGTATATTAGACATCGTACATGATAGACTTGACTTGCTCGTGTATCGTGACGTGTCATGGTTGGATCCACAGTACTAGTTGGGGGCGGGGAAGTAGTTAGTAAGAAATGTGATCATAACCTCTTATTGTAGTATAGAAATTGTAAGTGTTAATCATGCTCTTCACCCATGATTAGCCAGGCCCTGTAGCTATCGTACATGTTCCCAAGCCGATCATATTTTGAAAATACTATTTTAAACACTTAGAATAGATTACAGTTCCCTATTTTAAATCATATACTACATCACCCGTATATGATACTGTTCCTTGTTCTTTTATTTTCATACATGCACTGACTGTATCATATTGCCTATTGCTGTCTCTTTACATTGCCTGTCTCTCTTTAATTGCCATTGCATTTATTTCACTGTCTTCTCAGTAGCTAGCATGACATGTTCATTGTATTATAGACCTTATCAATTTAATGGAACTGTTATTTGAGTTTTGTACTTTGCTCTTTCCTGACTGGAAATATTTTTCTAGACTATGTTTTAGAGGACCGCTGTCCGACACTTTGTGGACCATATGGTGAGTAGCTGCAGACTTGGTAGTTTAGTTGTGATTCCTGGAGGTCTAGCCGAAAATTATTATTTCTTGTTAGTTCTTTTAGTAGACTATTTGGTACCGGATTTGTCTCCGGCATTTTGATGAGACTTGGATATTGTTGAGTTAGAATATTACTTGTTGGGACTTGTGTTGTATTTAATTTCTGTTTGTTATCTTATCGTGCTGTAATCCTGTGATTGAATATGTGCTCATTTAATTGTGTCATCCGTGCCTCCTTATGGAGATTGGATGATTGTGTGACATTTAGCTAGATAGTATCAAGACCTTGACAGTGTTCTACCGCCGATGCTGCGGCGTAGGCTGGACGTACCCACGCACTCGTGCCCCTAAACCGGGTGTGGGTCATGACAATGGTTGACCTTGGTTTGACCATAGTTGATCATAGTTGACTTTAGTTGACTTCGGAGTTGACCATAGTTGACTTTTGACTTAGAATTGACTTTTTGACCTAGAAATTGACTAGTTTAACTTGTTCTCTTTTCGGGACCTTGTATTGATGTTGTATTCCATATCTAGGTCTTCGAGGCACCGAGTCAGACATCTGTGAGACTGTTATTAGACTTCAGGCGAGTACATTCTCTGATAGTTTCTCATTTATGATATCCTCTATGTTCACTGTATCTAGTGTAGATATCCATGTTCTCTTGACACTATGGTTACAAAGATTGGTATATCCGAATCTCGTCATAAAATGGTATTCCTTGGTATATGGTGTATATGGTGCAAGTATTTTTTCATTGGTTATCTTGTACATGTACAGACACCGATTCTCGGGAAGACTAGCTATCTTCTTGGGGAATCTAGTGCCATAGCATACCGCGGTTGGATCTATTTTACCAGTCGGGGTGGGGAGTATTAGTATAGATATGTGATCAATATCCCTATTGAATAAAGTACAGATTACAGAATAGTGTTGATCATGCACCACACGTATGATTAGCCAGGCCGCATTGCATCTTGCCCAAGCCGATCACATGTTAAGCTAGTACTCACACACTTAGTCATTAGTATTATTGTTTCATTGGCATATTGTTCATTATTGTATTTATTTCCAGTATTTCCTTATTGTATATATATCTCTTGTATATATTGTGCATCTTGTTTATCCACAGCTATTTACTGCTACATAGTTTTTATCATTAATTAGAACTGCTGTTAGAGATGTACTCTGCTCCTTTCCTGACTGGATATATTTTTCCAGATGACACTAAGGAGTGGTACCCTACCTATTATGGACCCCAGGATGTTGTGGGTTTAGATTCTGAGACCCTGGCTCAAGAGGGACTTATCCCAACTGAGACAGTTGACCCTGGAGTTGTAGTCTCGTAGTATTCTTTGTACTGGATTTGTCTCCAGCTTATCTTGTTATTTCTTCAGACTCATTGATGTATTATTTTAGACTCATGAGTTATATTGTGACTATTCTATTCTTATCTGATTCGTACTCATTTCTATCTTAGTTCTGTGATTGAGTATACTATCATTATTGGTGGTTCATTATATTGTTAGATAGATTATCTAGACATCGTTCTACCGCCGATTCTGCGGCGTAGGCTGGGCGTTGTTTCCGACTAGTACCCTTACACCGGGTGCGGGTCGTGACATCCTCTCCGCGTGAGCCTCCATCAATCCGCAACTCCCCCGGTGGCCAGACTGAACCACTCCCCCAGCCCGAGCTTCTGTCTCGACACCCCGGAGCCACCCACAGATCCACCTTCGACTCCGGTCACGACCCCGGTGAGCCTCCCTCTCCCTCTTTCCTCCTTCTTTAGTAGAGAAATTGATTCATATAGTGTATATAATTATATTGGTATATATGTAAAGTATATATGTATTCCTACATAATAGTATATATATGTATTCATATACATACATATGTATATGTATGTATATGTATGTATATTGTTTTATTTTTATATAGTATATATGTATCATACATAATAGTATATATGTCTTCACATATATACAAATGTATATGCATGTGTATTGGGTTATTTTCATATAGTATATATTTGATAAAATGTATATAGTATAAACTCATTTGGTGTATTAGTACTAGTATATTTTAATATTAATGTTGATAATATATATACATATGTATATATAGTATATGTATTTATCTGGTATATGTACTAACATATATAGTTTTAATGTGTTTTGGGCATACATATGGTGTGTATATATATATATATATATATATATATATATATATATATATATATATATATATTGGTAAGTGGGTTTTGTTCAATTGGTATGGTAAGCATGTACATATTTTTAGTATGTGTACATTATTCATTATGATGTGTATATATATATTGTTCAACTAATATATATATATTATATATGTAATTAATTGGTATATATATATATATATTTTATATATATTTAATTTGGTATATGTATATACTGTAAGTATTAATGCTAGTTATTAATAATATGTATATTGTATATATACTAGGTGACCGTAGTTATATTGTCATGTGCCCAGACTGCCATATGTACACTGATGTGCTGGCGAACCCCACATCATTTTGACCGTCTATCTTGCACAGCAATCACAGATGCGACGCCCGTGCAACTTGACGCACTTGACCCTAGTTGACTAATTGCCATACCTGGCATAGCCCCTGAGTTCGATGTATTTTCGATTGTGTGTTAGTGTAGCATCTGATGCAAATATTGTATTATTTTGTGATATGTCTATAGGACTGTTGGATCATCCAGGCGATACATTGGAACAGGATATGGGTATTAACAGCTAAGGACCCAAGGCGAGTATATTCTCTGATAATCTTTCCAATTATTTGATAATATCTATAATTCCAGTATCTAGAAATGTTACATCTGATTCTTGACACTGTTCTACACGGACTAGTATATAGTTTGGATCTGCAATCATGAGATATTACATTGATTATCGTATTAACATTGTACACGACATTGATATATTGGATATTGCTCGTGTATCGTGACGTGTCATGATCGATCCACTATACTAGTTGGGGGCGGGGGAAATATTAGTAGATTATGTGATCATACCCAACTCTACATGCATCATAGCTCACCCCACATCTCACGTCGGGTGCGGGTTGACCATTACATGCTTCATAGCTGTTATATATGATTAGCCTGACCTCTACATGCATCATAGCTAACCAAATGGTTAGCCTGACCTTACATGAATCATAGCTAATCATATGTAGCCAGCCTGATCCTGTCCCAAGCCGATCACATGATAGACTGATATTCCAAACACTTAGAATAGTTACAGTTCTCTACTTTAGATCATATACTACATCATCCGTATATGATATTGTACCTCATTCTCTTCATTTCAGATGAGCATCGACTGTTTCATATTGTCTATATTGCATGTCTCTTTATATTGTATGTCTCTTTATTTTGCCATTGCATTTATTCACTGTCTTCTCTCAGTATATAGCATTATCTGTTTATTGTTTTATAGCCCTTATCAATTAAATAGAAATATTATTTGAGATGTATTTTGCTCCTTCCTGACTGGAAAATATTTTCCAGACTATGCCTAGAGGCCTGGTGTCCGACACCTATGGATCACAGGGTGAGTAGCTGCAGTCTTGGACTTAGTAGTTCAGTCATGATTCTGGGAGGTTTAGCCGGAATCACTAGTTATCTAGTTATTTTCTTAGCTGTATATTTTGGTACTGGATTTGTCTTCGGTAAACTTATTTGAGACTTGGATTATATTATTGAGTTAGACTATTTCTATTTTAGACTTGTGTTGCATCTTACTTGTTTCTTTGAGATCTTATCATGCTGTAGTTATGTGATTGAGTATGTTGTTCATATTATACTGTGATATCCGTGTCTCCTCATGGAGTTGGATATTCATGTGAGATTAATTAGATAGTTACATGACCTAGACAGCGTTCTACCGTTGATGCTGCGGCGTAGGCTGGACGTACACACGTTTTTGTGCCCCTATACCGGGTGCGGGTTGTGACACGGAGCCGGTACTGGGTCCTTCTTTTGACTTGGCAGTCGTACCGTCTAAGGTTGTGGCACCTTACTTTGTATTTTCATAATGAGGGGAGGGATTGTATCACGAGCACGTCCTTTGAGGTGGACTATCAAAGGTTTGTCTGATGTCATGCCAATTTCTGCTTCATCGTTGACATCATTCCCTCATTCGTCCTAGCGAACTTGTTTGTACATGAGTGAATCAGAGTAGTAGGCGTCTACCCCTTTGAAGGGATCGACATCGGTGAACTTTTTCTTAACGTTTCAATGGTCGTTAATGTACTTTAGGTACTGGTGCTGGGTTGACGGCACGATCATGTATTAATGTATCCATTGACGTCCCAGCAGAATATTGTAGGATATGTCCATATCAATGACATATCATGTGATTTCTGTCTTCAAGTACCTATCTGACATTTAAGGCAAATCTTACCCAGGGGGTAGCTTCTTCCAGCGTTGAAGCCACTGATGGTAGTATTGGTGGCCGCCAGCCGATGCATTGGGATGCCCAAGGTCTGAGGCAGACTCCAAAGAATTATGTCGATGGACGAACCTGGATCAATGTATATCCGGTCCACCTTGATGGCGCCGATGTACCCCATATAATATAGAGGGCGATCATGCCTATTGTTCTTCAGCAACATATCTTGTTGTGAGAAGGTAATGCTGGGTATTGCCTCTGTCACATTGTTACAGTGGAGGCATGCCATAGGACCTTCAGCTGGCGGCTTGACTTGCGCCAAGTAGGTATCGGTGTTCTGCAATGCCTCACTCAGAGCGTCCCGAGTGTCTTTGGAGAGTCGGGAAAGCTCGTACAGTGACAACTTCGTCAGAGTATTGTCAAGTTGTGCCAGGATGTCGAAGTCATAGGGCTTTTCTAGCCCATGCGACGTATCTTTGTGCAACAGTTTATCTAAGTGAGTTTCTTTCTGCTTGGACTTGTCCGAGGCTGAAGGTTGGGACGGACCCGGATCCGATGGAGGAGGTATAGTGAGTACTACCGTTGGTGGGGCATCGTCATTGGGAGTATTACCGTTCTGCTGGTAGGTAAGGCCCGATCTAGTCGCCCTTACCATAGCTTCCTCGGTGGTGGGGGACACCATATGGTAGGACTTGGACTTCCGTCCTTTTGACTTGATGCGGAAGGTGTCGCTTGCTGCATCAAGTCTGGAGCAAGTTCTGGGTGAACCTACAAGACCTTGCCCCACGGTGTATTGAGAGGTACCAGCCTAGCGATTTGGTCGCGAGCTAGTGGAAGATTAAATACCTCCATGGTGGCCTTTGGGATTGGTACCACCCCGTATCGGGCTTTCGTTGCCGGAAAGTTACCAAAATGGTGGGACACCATATTGGCGGCAACCGTTTTGTCCTCAAAATCCTATTTGAGGGCCTTAGAATCGAGTAGACACTGGATGACCACTTCAATGTGTATCAATCTCGCGTCGTATGATGGACATACCGATGTTAGTGGTAGTACTTGGGGTTATTTACGTCGAGGCGGAGCTTGTTTTCCTTCATCAGTACGTCAAAGAATGTCGCAACGTCATCGTCCTTGAAAGAGTAAGTCTTTTTTGTCTTTGGATCCTCTGTCGACTTCTGTTTCAGCTTCTTGGCTATATTGGTGACAAGGGCCTGCTTTCCTTTGCTGTCATGACCACTATTGTCGCTGTTGTTGTTGTTATTGTAAGGAAGCTTTCCCCTGTCGTTAGTGACGGGGATTTGTATTCCCAAAAGATGGGCTTTATTCACCTTCTTCTCTGCCCCAAAAATATTTATGATGAACGCAGCCTAGTCTTTAAACTGAGAGTCGTCCATCCAGAGCCTGACTGTGGGAAGGAGATTTCTTCGGCAGTTGTCCATCAGCGCGGACTCTGGATTACCGGAGGTAACTTCAGCGCCGCTTGCCTGTACCGCTCGATGTATCCCGTACAAACTCTTTCTCCTTTTGTGTGATGTCCATTAAAGAGGACATCAGCATATCATTTCTTCCATCATAGAACATAGCAAGAAAAAGGCCTTTGAGGTCATCGAACGATGAAATACAATTGTCCTGGAGGCTACAGAATCAATCGAAGGCTATTCCAAACAATATCCTGACAAGAGCTTGGTTAAGAGGGCATCGTTGCAAGGTAGATGCCCCATTGTCGTCTTGAAGTAACTTGTAAATTGACAGTGAGATGTCTTCCCATCAAACAGAGTCAAGTTGAAGGGATTGTACTTGGACGGATACAGTACGTCTCTCCATTCGAGGGTTTACGGTTGTTGGATCCCAAACTCGCACAGTGAGTACCTATTTCTTATAGAGTCTAGGCGGGCCGGAGTTCTCGTACCTCCCGTATTGCTTCCCGAGCTTCATCAACTACAGAAGGAGGAGATGATCTGAGCCTAATGTGATCACCATTGACGGGCAGAGCGATGGCTTTTGAGTCTCCATTTGCCTCAGGATCTTGACTAGCTTATTCCGAGGTTATTGGCAGCTGTGAGGCTATGTTTGCCTTGATCTTCAGCATTGTCTGGGTCAAGGCTTGCATTGATGCACTCATGGTGTGCATTATAGCCTCGAGAGTCTTGAGACACTGTCGATTGCTGGAGCCCTCCTGATCATCTCCTGCTATGTATACTGTTCTTACTTGGGAGGAAGTAGATGGAACAGTGGATGTCACACTTTTTGCCTCGGACTCTTGCAATGAATAGTCCTCAAAAAAAGTTGTCAGTGTCGCATCCTCTTCGGACTCATAGAGAATACTACCCCTAGCGTGGGAAGATACGTCTTTCTGGTGAGGGTGACTACCCCCTGGGATCTCGACATATGTTCCTTGGGAATCTCTATCCCCTCGGAATGCTGGGTTATCATGGATTTCTGGGGGATTGCTACCCCTAGCTTGTAGAATCACTAGGGGTCTTGAGGAAGAACCACCCCCAGCAGTTGACAGTTTCTTCTTGGAGCCGGTAACCTAGAAAAATCTTTCTGTAGGTACCGCTGCATGTCCTCCTTGGGCTCGCCTTCTCGATACACCGGCCAAAAGTGAAGGGTTAGAGTCGCCAGACTTTCGACCTCCCCTTGTGGAGGGAGACTTTCAAAGGGAATAGCATGAGGCGAAGGGCATCTCCTCCTCTGGTAATTGCACATATTTTTTGGAACGCTTCCGGGTAGGTGCCTTTGGTTACAGCCGTTGGAATGCCGACTGCCTGTTTGTTGGCACTGTTGTTTTAGCACAATAGCAGTTGATGATGATATTGGCACAGGGGTGTCCTGGAGAGGACATCTCATATGTAATGGTTGTTTCTCTCACTTTGCGCTTGTGGTTGATTATGTTGCACAAATCAAGCCATGGCTAATCCACCTGTACACCCTTGTTATGAGCTCGGGTAGACCGAGCACATAGGTGTGTATGTGTTATCTTTGCTCTCTGTCTTAGGGTTCGTACAAGAACTCTCTCCAAGTCGTTAATAGAAGACTTTTGAGACTGATCCTGTCTGTTTGCCACTGCGGGTTGGACACATGGGTTGGTCTTTTACAACTTTCCATCAGGGCCTCGTATAAAAGTTAGCGGAGCCTGCTGCCGGCTGGCCGTATGAGCAGTTGCTTGAGCTTCGCGAGTTCGCACTGTCCTAGAATCCTTTGACCTAGCACGTATAGGTGCTTAATATGAAGAGTCCAAGTTTACATCCTCCCCTTTCTCAACAAGTCGCATGGAGTCAGCTCTGTATGAGATTCGGTTGAAGACGGAGGTTTTGCTACTGTGCTGGCCGTATGTGGTTATTTGCTTGCGGCCGACGATCGGTGCCACATGTGGACTTTTGCCTGCGGCTACCGACTTATGCAGCTTATGCAGCTTCTGCTGTGACCGCATAGAACATGTCTTAGCACCCGAACTTTTGGCATCGTAGTATTTTCCTTTATCATAGTTCGGAAGATGATCGCATTTCCCGACTGTTGCATGTACAGGGTCATCCTGGGTGGACGCATGATGTGCGTCTACGACAACAGGGAGAGAAGTGGAGAGCGCATGCTCCGTAGTTGAGTGAGGCACTACGGCCTTCGCTACCCATGTCATACGGGTCTTCCTAGGCTTTGCTTGACTTGGAGAAAGACTTAAGCTATCCCAGGAGAGCATGTTCTCGAATGCTTGCTGGTCGAAACGTACCACCAACATCCTTTGGGTTAAATCCAGCTTAGCCACATCGGACTGCATTACTGTCTTCTCATCATAGGAGAAGTTGGTCCCCACCATAGTCGCCATCTTGTCTACCATTGCAAGTTTTGAAAATTGAAATAACAAATAAAAAAGTACACAGAGATCCTAAAATAAAAATCTAAGTAACATATTTTGATCTAAATAGTAACGATGGAGCTTGAGCATGGCAGCATCTCGTTTACTCCATTGATGGTCTGATGAGGGAATGAGGATGCTCTCTTCTCTTTTCTTTCTTGATCTTGTGTGCATGTACGTAGCTGGCCGGGGGTTGTAGGGTCTGCTACCTTGCTATTTATAGCCCTTATGCTGACGGTCTATAGGTGTCGCATATGCCTTTGTTTGGTGGCCGCATAAGACTCCTTCAATAGAATATGGTTGTAACTATAGTAACATGCCACAAACAGGCTGCTACATGATCTTGATTACGATATTTATTGAAAAGATCTTGGGGTTGTTGCGTGCGTGACTTGGTCAGCTGGATACGTAGTCAGCACTGTTTGTGCAAGAAATTATCTTCGGTTGTAACAGAAATATCCTACAAGTTGGGAGCCACATACCATCTTGGTCGTATATCATCATGGCTGCATACGTGTACTCGTTTGACCTTGGTAGTATGGACACTCTGGCTGTACGACTTTATGGATGTATACGTGCTCTCGTTTGGCCTTGGTAGGATGGACACTTTAGCCGCATGATGACGAGGCCGCATGGGTATATAGCCGCATGCAAGCTCTCATCTGGCCTTGGTCGGATGGACACTCTGCAGCATAATAACGAGGCCGCATGGGTGTATGGCCACATATGAATGGGCATGCAGCGTGGCACGTCTGTCGAGGCCATCAATGAGTTGATGTGACTTTTTGTCTTTTTCTGAGCCGTCGAGTTAGGATGAGTTGTGGTTGGAGAGATTGATTTTGAATTTCGAGGACGATTTTTTTTAAGATGGATAGATTGTATACCCCCTCACCTAAATTTAGGTTTTTATAGTTTAGTATGCTATTATAATTTCTTTTAGAATAATTAGGGTTAGAAAATGGAGTTATTATACATACTTCAATTATGATATCTTTGATGCACCTAATTATAGTTTCAATATTTGGAACACTACACTAGCCCTTGTTGACTAACAACTTTCACACTCTTAATCCAAATAGACCAATCTTCAATACTGACCCTAGTGTCACTCTCAAACTCACACTTTTGTATTTTATTTTTATCTACACAACATTCTCGACACTTATGCGTCATAAAATCTTAACTTTCCACCTAGTGACCGTAGCTTGGATTTCTGATAAAAAAACACTTACCAGATTTCTACAACCAAATATTTGACACTAACCTACATTGAGACTACCCTAGCCTAATCCTTTTGGTCACATCTATTTTTATATATTTTATATGCTAATTTAATATATGTGATACATTGAACCCTTTGAGCTTAATTTGACTCAACCTAGAGCCAACCGAAAAACCCAACCTTAAAATCCTAATTAAGTGGTCAAGTAGAACACCAGAAACCCTCTCTAAACTCACAAAATGCCAAACACAATAGTCTGTACACCAAAAACTATTTTTAGAAGAATAAATTCAGCATATAACCCCCCCCCCCCTTTCCTTTCACCAAAGCATGTAACCCCCAAACTCTTTCCCTCCCCACTAGGTTGTCCATAACCCCCCTCTCTTTACCTCCCCCATTCAAACCACCTGAAGAAAACTTCTTCCTAACTCTTTTCCTCATATTTTTTCTTCACAAACCATCTCCAAATTCCTTCTCCATCTCCCTCCATCTATCCAACCCTACCCAGGCTTAATCCGAATTCAACAACACACACACCAATCCGGACCTATATCCCTCCATAATAAGTATCTTTATCTCAAACTTTGTATACTTATTTATATCCCTATACTTATCACTTTCTCTTCACAAACATTCCATCAAAACTCACTCTAAATTCCTCAAAATATCCCTACATCAGGGATATCCAGGTTGAATCCGAATTCAGTATATCCTCTTCTTATGCCACTCCACCTCCTTCATAGCCTCAAAACTACCACAAAAACATTCAAATGTCCTCCTTATACATCTCCTTAACAATTTTCCTTTACAAATGAGCACCTAAATCATCCTACAACTCCCATAAACCCCCTACAAACCAAAGATACCCTGCTGAACCCGCCAGCAATAACACCACTTCAACACCTTGTTGCCACCACTTCCAGCACCAAAACCCCTTCAACAACTATCCTATCCTCATCCTCTAACTCTCCTTAATCTCTCTAAGTCCCACAACAATTAGAGAAATATTTCGAAGCCCCGAATAGTAGATACGAGCTGAAGTGTCCAAATCTGGACAGATTTGTGCAAGCAGTGCACAGTCCTCTTTTGCCTTCCTATTTCACTTTGGTAAGAGCTCAAACTTCACCTACTCAAACCTATCTATATCTACTTCACATTACTCTTAAATTTTACCAACTTTCTATTCATATTTTTTATGATATTATACCAAGAACACTTATTACTTCTCATGTCTAGACTTGAATGTTATTTATGCACTTGTTGTCCTATTCACTTTGCCATGATCTAAAATCCAAGCAACCACTTGGAAAAAATGATTTTTACTCCAATTTTTACTAAATTTTAGAATATATAAGTTTTCTTTAGGATATTATATATAAATAAATGCATGGTTGAGACATGATTAAATATTGTGCAACTAGTAGTGCACTTTGCCTAGGTTTTGTACTAGCTAGTTTTATTGTTTATAAACACTATGTTAGAATATAGAAGATACCATGATAGGGTTGTGCACTAGTTGTAGTAGTATTTGCACACATGTTTCATGACAAATACAAGTTAGGAATGAGGTATATGCCATGATCTTATTATGAATTCAGATTTGACTTGTCATTGTATACTTGTTTTTTGTAGTACAAAGAGGGTTGTATATAGTTGGATGAATGAATATACTTAAGGAATAGAGTATGTGATTGTTTGTGATGAATCTAACTTGACCTATTGTTAATGCTCATGTGTTCGTGTTTTAATAGACCAAACGAACCCTAGGTTAGCTGACGTAGTATGATACTTAGTGAATAGCAAGGTTGATGATATATTTTATATAAAAATCTAGTGTGAGGACACCTAGTACCTACATGAACCTTCGTTATAACTATTTTAATATTATATGAGAAGTTATACATTTAGAGGACTTGATGATGTTGTGTGACTAGTAGGCTTGGTGTTTACACACTTTTTTGGTCCTTGACTAGTGAACCTTAGCCAACCTACTTAGTTAGAACCCCTAATTAATTTAGAATCTAAATAACTAATGGCATTGTGTAAGTTGTTAACTTGATTAATTTAGACCCTAATTGTCTAATGATTAATGACGTAGAATAGTTGTACTCTTGTGCATGCTTAGTAAACCGTGCCATAGTGACTGATGTGATATTATTATATATATATAGGCTTTTGGGATTGTTCATACATGGATGCTGCCTACTAGCGTTCTTCAGAGCGTTATGGCAGTTATCTATGCCTACACCTACCCATACGTACCAAAGTTCTCCTCAAATTGTATTCCATAGATGGTTAGGTTACCCTATTTATTTTGTACAGTATTTATATTTCGGCATGTGCCATTTGTATCTTGTTATGCCCTACTGAGGACCTAGTCCCCTGCCAGGTTAGCTGAGTTGGACACAGAGATCTTTTGCTGGATGGTTGATGAGTGCTCATTTCCTTACAGGTATTATCCTTTCGTATATATGTATATGCTTCGTCCTATTATTTGTATCTGCTTAGTTTTTGTATACTTATGCTATTTACTTCGAGTTTATTCAGAAAGTATGATTATTAGGCTGTAGACTAGTAATCATATTTACCCCTTTTTTATTCCTGTCATATGGATTAAGAGATAGATTATTGATAGATATAGATAATTAGCTTAATCAGTTAACCGTGGACAGTGTAAGTACACTTCGTCGGGTCCATTAAATTTGAAAGTCCTACGGAGTCGTACCAGCTGGCCATTGCCACGTGTCTGGTCCCGCATATTTTAGGACTGGGGCGTGACATAGTTTTTGTGGTGGCCCATGCAGGTCAGAGCATATTGTTTAGGTTACGTTACTGTACCGAACGGCCTGGGAGTTAGGCTTAATGTTGAATAAGATCTCAATCCATTATTGATTTTAAAAACTTCTCTTGTATTCGCTTGTCGCCCTTGAACTTCATAATTGCATTCGTTTATTCCCCTCGATATCATTATCATTTTTTTCTTATCTCCCCTTATTTTGTAGAGATGGATGTTCGTGTGCGGAGATTTCCTTCAGAAGCAGATCCTCATCAAGGCGGAAGAAGGCATGCTTGATATAAAGTTTTGAGAAGATGGTTACCCATAGTAGAGAAGGTTGATAGGTTTTTCCTAGATGTTAGAGCTAGTATAGATTGGTTGGCATAAGAATTATATATAGAAGTAGAGGCCTAGAACTAACCTTACCCATTGCTTAAGATAGCAGTAATTTGGAAGTATTAGAAATTAGAAAGATGGTTTGGTTTTAATGCTTTGGAATACTTTATGGAATACATAGCTAGATGCTAGGAAATAGTTGTGGCGCATGATGGTGATACAAGGAATGATATTATGACCTTAAGATAATATAACATTACATGGCAGGCCATAGTGGTTAAATCTCTAGTTGCCTTATGACTGTCAGTATCAAACCTAGATATTATTACCTCCTTAAATTATTGATGACTTTAGGGCTGGAATAATAGACATGTAGATTGCTAGACCTAATAATTGAATAATTAGATAACTTAAGTACTATGGTATCATTTTCAAAATCAAGTTAGATGTACTTGACTTATTTGGTTTGCCAGTATTAATTGGACAAGTGAGTTTTACCATTGATAACTTAAGTAGATAAGCTAGTATCTGTGATCGAGCAAATATGTTGAAGGATGAGAGTTTTGATAGAGGTTATAGTCTTGAGTTAGATATAGTGAATTGCCTATAATGGATGACAAGTTGTAACAAGATGGTACTAGTGTAGTTTTGGATGTGGGTATACATGAAATAAACTAGGATAAACCTCAGGTTCAAGGTGAAGAAGGTATAATGTTAATAAGAAGAGATTCACGAGGAGTACCTGATCTTGAGCATTTTAAATTAAGAGAATGATCTAGGAAGAACTAAAAATTTAATCACTCGGTAGTTGCCTGGAAGATCTATAGTACGAAGCAAAAAGTACAGGGCCATGATTGGTGAAGCTTATAGTGGAAAACAAGATTAACATACTAGAAGGATATGAAGGTGTGTAGGAAACAAATGATAAGGAAAAGATATTATGGTCGCATAATCCAAGGAGAAGGAGTTGTGATATGGATTTAAGGGTAATAATTTTAGTATTTATGAGTTTTAATTCTTTTAGAATTTTGAGGATTTAGTGCGAATAAAAATTATTGATCAGACTCGTAGTGATATGAATTTCAAGGAACTAAATACAGGTTCAGATCACATACTGAATCGTTGGTCATTCTGTAGAGGATTATCATAAGACCCTTAGATTATATATTTACACATGGGTAGGAGAGTATAAATGGAAGGTAGAAGTCTTATATGAATGATAGCTGAATATTATGGGTTTACACATAAATTGCTTTGGGCCAGGGATTTAGGTTTTTGACTAATAGGGTATGAGATTGCTGGACCTAATCTTTAGTAGTAGGTGATGATATGAGAACCTATTTCCAATTTACCCTAGTCGATGGATTTTTGGATTTTGGAAATTTATTCTCATTATTGTATTGGTTATATTTTTATCTAGGGTATTTAGAATGATTGAATAGATATCTATTACATAATTTTTATATATTTTTTATTTTGTGCTATGTATTTCAATAGTATTTTATTATATGTATTTCTCTTTGGAATTGATTTGAGTTGAGTTTCTAGACTATGTATGATTGACTGTTGCTGCTAAGAGCGATTATACAAAGTTAGGCTGGAAGATTTCATTGCGGATAATATAGGTGGATGACGATGTACCCAGGAAAGAATGTCAAGATAGTAACCATCTTAGCTGCACAATAAGGGGTTTAGATACTACATAGGTATCCTTGAGGATTTTATGTATATACGATTTTAGTGCCTAACCCATACACTCCTTCGAGAGTAAATGTATGACATTATTTACTTTATAGATATTTGAAGATTTACATTGAGATTGTGTTGCAACCTTCTTGAGTAACGTAGGTTTATAGGTTGTGATTTTCTAGATGATGATTATCAAAATAACAATGATATAGAAATACATGGATGGCAAAATAGGATTAGAGGACCAAAATTCTTAGATGATTAAACTGTATGTATATAACAATTTAAGATTAAGAGAGTGGGTAGGGATAAGTACCAAGTTGTGTTTATATATTTAGAGATATGATGATTTGTGGTTGGAGAGATTGATTTTGAATTTCGAGGACAAAAATTTTCTAAGGTGGATAGATTGTAAACCCCCTCACCGAAATTTAGGTATATATAGTTTAGTGTGATATTATAATTTATTATAAAATAATCAGGGTTAGGAAAATGGAGTTATTATACATACTTTAATTATGATATCTTTGATGCACCTTACTATAGTTTCAATATTTGGAATACTACACTAGCCCTTGCTGACCAACAACTTTCGCACTCTTAATCCAGACAGACCAATCTTCAATCATGACCCTAGTGTCACTCTCAAACTCAAACTTTTGTATTCTATTTTTATCTACACAACATTCTCGACAATTATACGTCATAAAATCTTAACTTTTTACCTAGTGACCGTAGCTTGGATTTCTGATGCAGAATACTGACCAGATTTCTACAACCAAATATCTTACACTAACCTACATTGAGACTACCCTAACCTAATTATTTGGGTCACATATATTTTTATATAATTTATATGCTAATTTAATTGATGTGATACATTGAACTCTTTGAGCTTAATTTGACTCAACCTAGAGCCAACCCACAAACCCAACCTTAAAATCCTAATAAAGTGGTCAAGTAGAACACTAAACACCCTCTCTAAACTCACAAAGTACCAAACAATAGTCCATACACCAAAATCTATTTTTAGATGAATAAATTTAGCATATAACCCCCTCTCCTTTCATCTCCCCACTCACACCAAAGTATGTAATCCCCAAACTCTTTCCCTCCCCACTAGGTTGTCCATAACCACCATCTCTTCACATTCCCCCATTCAAACCACCTGAAGAACACTTCTTCCTAACTCTCTTCCTTATATTTTTTTTCAAAAACCATCTCCAAATTCCTTCTCTATCTCCCTCCACACCTCCATCTATCCAACCCTACCCAGGCTGAATCCGAATTTAATAACACTCCTACCAATCTGGCCCTATCTCCCTCCACAGTAAGTATATTTCTCTCAAATTTTGTTTGATTCTTCCTATCCCTGTCCTTATCACTCTCTTCTCAAACCTTCCATCAAAACTCACGCTAAGTTCCTCAAAATAGCCATCCATCAGAGGTATCCAGGATGAATTCAAATTCAGCATATTCTCTTCTCAGGCCACTCCACCATCTCCATAGCCTCTGAACTACCACCACAACACCCAAATATCCTTTTTCTAACTCTTCTTATCAAGTTTTCTTTATAACTCAGCACCTAAATTATCCCATAACTCCCACAAACCCTCATACAAACTAAAGACTCCATGCTGAACCCGCCAGTAATAGCACCACTTTGGTCTGAAGAACGCAGGTGCTACATACTAGCGAGCTATGAGAACCATCTTCTGTAAACATCTGCATAAAACAGTGGAGTGCTACATTGATGACATCGCTGTCAAAATTTGTTCCAAAGATAATCACCTTCAGGACTTGAGGACTGTGTTTGTCCTATGTGCGTGCACCAGCTCAAGATAAATCCTACCAAATCCTTCCTGGGAGTCTCTAGCGGCAAGTTCCTGGGCTTTATCATAACTTTGAAGGATATCCACATAGACCCTGACAAGACCAAAGCGATCCTTGAAATGCATCCGCCGAAGAACCTCAAAGAACTTTGCAGCCTTCAAGGAAGACTAGCATACATCAAAAGATTCATATTAAATCTCTCTGGACGTTGTCAGCCATTCATCCAGCTCATGAATAAGGGAGTCTCCATTTTCTGGGACGAAGAGTGTCAGCGTGCCTTCGATGGCAACAAGGAATACCTCATGAACCCTCCGGTGCTGGTAGCCCCTGTAGTAGGGAAGCCCTTTATGTTCTATGTACAAGTAATGGATCACTCTATTGGTGCTCTGCTAGCCCAGAAGAGTGACACATGTTACGAGCAGGCCATCTACTACCACTGTAGGATGATGGTCGGCGTGGAGCACAGATACAATCCCGTCGAGAAAGAGTGCCTTGCTCTGGTCTTTGCAATCCAGAAAACTCGACATTACGTGATGGGATAAATGATCCATGTTATCTCACTAGTCAACTCCCTTAGGGTCCTCATAACCAAACCCGGGGCACTCAACTCCCACTTGGCTATGTGGGCAATACTCATGTCACCATATGATATGGTATTCGTTCCACAAAAGGAGGTCAAAGGTCAAGTATTGGCCGACTTTCTGGCTGCCCATACAGTGCTAAAAACCTTGAAGCTTTATGAGAAGATCCGGGACGAAGTAAAAGACTCTAATATGACAAGCATAGAAGCCGTTTGGCGGATGTTCTTCGACAGTGCTTCAAATACAGGGCCTAAGGAAGACACTGTCACTGGAGTCAAGATCATTTTAATCTCCCCCGACAATCTGGTTATCAACTGTGCTTATTCTCTCACAGAGCCATGCTCCAACAATATGGCAGAGTATAACGCCCTCGTTATTGGACTCCAGCTCGCTAAGCAAGTAGGAGCCGACTACCTAGAGGCCTATAAAACTCTAAGCTGATCGTCAGTCAGGTCCAGGGCGAGTACAAAGTTTGCGTTCGGTATAATCTCCACCTCCGAGGGGTTCTTTATAAAGCACGTCCCTCGACTACAAAATATCGAGGATGACGGCCTTGCCGGTCTCGCTGCTTCCTTGGTCGTCCTTACCAACAATCACCAGTTGAATACCGAGGTCAGCCAAGAGCTAGTCTGCCCGAAAAAAATCTTTGTATGTGTCTAAGTTACGCCGTAGAGGCAAAAACCCAGACTGGAGGCTCCCGTTTATCAATTATGCAGTCTATAGAATCCTTCCCAAGAACCCAAAGGAAGCCACTTTTATCCGAAGATGTTTCCTCCGGTTCGATTATGATACGGATACCAAAATGTTGTATTGTCGTTCCTACGAAGGTCTTCTGCTAAGATGCCTATCAAATGCAGAAGCGAAGCAAGATTTACGCGGGGCTCACGATGGTGTTTGCGGTGCCCATCAGTTCGGGCCCAAGCTACAGGATCGTCTCCGAAGAATATGTTACTATTGGCCGATAATGGTCACGGATGCTGTCAACTACGCAAGAAAGTGTTAAGCGTGCCAAATCTATGCTGACTTCATCCACCAACCCTTGGAGTTTCTACACCCGATCGTTGCATCTTGGCCATTCGAAGCCTGGGGGGTGGACTTATTAGACCAATTAGTCCACCTTCGTCGAAGGGTCATCGGTTTATCTTGGCCATCATCGACTACTTTTCCAAGTAGGTAGAAGTTGTTTCGCTCACTGAAGTCAAGACGTCAAACGTGATCAGCTTTGTCAAGCATCATATCATATATGAATTGGCTCGCCACGGAGGATCATCCACGATAATGCTCCACAGTTTGTAAGTCATAGTTTTTACCGGTTCTGTGATAAAAATTGAATTCAGAATGTAGCATCAACTGCCTACAACCCAGCAGCAAATGGTCTGGCGGAAGCATTCAATAAGACCATCATAAAGCTACTTAAAAAGTTTGCATCATCTAATAAGCGCGACTGGAATAAGAAGCTGGATGAATATTTATGGGCTTATCTCACAATGATCCAGACGCCAACTGGTAGCACGTCATTCTCCTTGGTCTACAGGAGCGAAGCGGTCCTCCCCCTCAAGGCCCAAATTTTCTCGCTCCGAGTGGCTCTCTCAAACCGGCTAATTGTCAACGATAATTACCGCCAATGGCTACAAGAGTTGGAAGCTCTCGACGAAAAATGTTTTTTAGCTCAACAGAGCATTAAGATTTACAAGCGCACCTCTCAGGAGCCTTCAACAAACGAGTTAAGAAGAGGACCTACCAAGTAGGTGACCTCGTCGTGATAATAAGAAGGTCGATGGTTATGACCCACAAGATGGTCGATAAGTTCCAACCCAAATGGGAAGGCCTGTTAGTCGTAGAATTTGTATTCTCCAACGGCGCCTACTGACTGGCAAAACCTAATGGCAACTTGCCCATGATACCCATCAACGGTAAGTTCCTAAAAATTACTATGTCTAAGGCTAGTCTTGTACTTCTCTCTATCCCCAGCAGGACAACAAAAATATAATGGGTTCCCACTTTTTGTTGTTCATCCCCGACGAGTGTTTATGCACGATATTACCCTTCCTCAACAAGCCATTATCGATATTCAAGAGTCTTGGATACGCAACGGATAGTGGATCCTCAAAAGCTCCCCAGCGGAGCAGTCCTCAGGTCCACCTACACACTCCCGTAGGGACCACTCAAAAACTAGTCTAGTTAGATGCTAGCCATGTCTATATTATCTCTGAGCTATCAGTCTAACAATCTCCCCAGTGGAGTACCATCAGGTCTATCTACATTCCCGGGTCGACCCCACTTAGCAAACCACTCCTCGATGAGTTTCTCGGACGCTAGTTCACGACCATACTACCTGTGAACTACTGTCCTAATACTTCTTCCCGGCTGTGTTTGCCATATCCATATTACCTCTGAGTCGTGGGTACGTCCAGCCTACGCTACAGCATCGGCGGTAGAATGCTGTCTAGGTCTCAATAATATACTAAACATTACTAACAACCTGTCAATGAAATCAACTCCATAAGGAGTACAATAAAATAAATATCTCTCAACATCTCATAATGTATACTCAATGACAATAGCTATAAGAATATAAATGGCACGATAAAAGATAAGAAAGAATGACATAGTCAAACACAATGTCTCAAAATAAAGATAAACAACAGTCTAACTGTCCAACATGATAAGTCTCCATAAGTCTCAAATTAAACTCCACATAAGTCTCAACATAACTAAAATAACCTTAAAATAAGTCTCAAATGCAAAAGATAAATGTTGTCTGAACAGCTGCAGGTAGTGTCTCCTCTAATGGAATAGACTCCTCTAATATCTCTGGTGTGTAGTCTGCGTCTATACCTGGTCCATAATATGTAGGACAGAAATTCTTAAGATCCTTTGAAAAAAATATTCAGTCAGGATTGAAGTGAAGTATAAGCACTAACAGCAGTTTCATGTATATTGACAAAAACTATAATACCGTTTAAAGAAATACAAGATGGATATAAATACCGGCAATAAGAAATATTGGAGATAATGAAATACTGGAAATAGAAATACTGGAACATATGTCATCATCAATGGTACAACTAGCAATGAATAGAAATACAAGTGCATGCTAGAACAATGAACTGGAATATAAGTGAATACTAGAACAATAACTAGAATATAAAGGAATGCTAGATCAATAAACTAGAACATAGAGTAAATAAACTAGAGATACATGTAGAGACTATCTAGCTAAGTGTATGAAATATCAGCATATCATGTGATCGGCTTGGGACTGATCAGGATTGCTATGTATGACTAGCTATAATTCATGTAAGGTCAGGTTAACCATCCGGATAGCTATGATGCGAGCAATAGTCAGGATAATCATACATAACAGGCTATGAGGCATATAATGGTCAGGCTGCACCGACGTGAGTTGTGGGTGAGCTATGATGCATGTAGAGTTGGGTATGATCACATAAGCTACTAATATCTCCCCATCCCCAGCTAGCACGATGGATCCCAATTACGACTCCTCGTGACAGGTCTCGATGATGCCAACTCGCGTATACATAGTGTCAGAATCATGTACACTATACAACTAGATTCATAGAGATAATCAACATAATAAAAACTGTCAGAGAATTTACTCGCCTGTGATCCTCTGCTGGAAATACCAATGTCCTGTTTCCAGGGTCTTGTCTGAATAATCCAACAATCCTATAGACATTATTTAATGATAATATAGAATCAGTCGATACACTAACATACACACAATCAATAGTACACAATAAACTCAGAGACTACGCTAGGGGTGACGCTTGTCATCTAACAGGGTCAAGTGTGAATCTAGTTGCACGGGTGTCAAGTCTGCAATTGTTGTGCAATCAGGCAGTCAATCACCAACACAGGTCTCGCTAGTACGTCAGTGTACATAAGGCAGACAACTCACAATTCACAGGGTCAAATGGTCAAGTAATTACGGGATGTCCGTAATTAACACTAGGGCCTCAAAGTATATATACAAATATATTTATACTAGTATTAGTATTTAACTACTTATATATATATCCATATATTTATATATATATATCAATATGATTATAATACTCATACGCGTACGTATACGCATACGAGTTTGGTTTACTTGCATAACATCTAGCAATCAATATCTAATGAACTTGCCATGACAACACACGCTAAAATCCTAAACCATCATATGTATATATATACTACATGAAAGTAACAACTTGAACCTGTACGCACGTGAACGAGGGGGTGTTCGACATTGAGGTGGGCTGCTGTCGTTCAGGCGAGGCTCGGTCCGGTCTAGTCGAGGGAAGTCGTTGGTTCAGTGGGGGTTGGGTTCAGGCGTGTGTTGTCGATGAGTCATCGAGGGGATGGTGAAGTCTCCGGCGTCGACGAGTGTTGGCAGCTTTCAGTCGAGGGGGCTGATGGATGGCCGCGGCGGGATCTCAGGCGCTGTATTTTCAGCTCCGGCGGTCCAGTGGATGGGTGGTGTCAACGGGGTGAAGTCAGGCGGGTGTAGTCGGTCGAGGCATCGAGGAGAGGTCGGGTCCGACGTTAATAGCAGTTCAGCGGTGATGGCGGGGGTCCAGTGAAGATGATGGATGGGGAGGAGAGGTCCAGCGATGTCGTGAGAGGAGTATACGGGGGTCGGGATAGCTGGCTCCGGCGAGGGGATGAGGGTAGAGGCGTGTACAGAGAGAGGGAGATGGTGGGAGGTGGCGGATACGGGCTGCTCTGGTAAGCTAAGGCGGGAGGATGGAGAAGATGAACAGGAGATGGGGGGGAGAGGTTACGGCTAGGTTAGGTTTAAAAAAAGAAAAGAAAAAGTTATATATATGTAGAGAAGAGTTTGGAGGTTGACCTAGAAGGTTGGGCCTGGTCAACATCCTCCTTGGTAAAGGGCTTTTTGCTTCTCATGTAGATATTTGGAGGGCTAGGATTGCATTATTTCAAAATGGAGGGCTAAGATTTAATGAGGGTTGATGTTGAGTGTTACACACTCCAAAATTATAGAGAAAATCACATGACCAATCAATGAAGGAAAATGGGGTTTCTTCATATGTTTGGTCCAATGGGGTTTGGACACCTCAATGCACTTTTGCATAAAAGTGCCCAACAATTAGAAAATTACACAAAGTGGGGTTTTTGGATTAATTTAATTAAAATTAATATAATAGGTGTTCTAAAATTAATTAGATGTACATGGGGTTAAAATTAGGTGCGATACAAGTGTCATGAATGAAGAAGACTCAGAATAGAATATTATCATAATTTGGGTTGCACAAAATGGGTCAAGATTGTGTCTCCAATTTTGATTGGAACGTACAAAGATGTAAAGTTGGATTTATATAGAATTAAATATAATTGTTTGCAACAAATATTGTGCGACTAAAATGAAATACAAAAGGGCATAGTTATAAGTCATACAAAGATCAAAATAGAAGGCTGGCACGTCTAGGACAAGGGTGTGAAATTCATAGGAAGGCAATGGCTAGCGAAGTGCTCCAATTATCGAAGCAATAGTAAGGTACAACAATCAATTAAAAATTACAGCAATTCATATAAATAAATATCATGCAATATTAACACATTAAATTAAATAGATGAAAAGACAAAAATACCCCTATTCTGGAATATGGTAGTGACAAGTCTACCCTCCTTAAAAGAATTTTGTTCTCGGAATTAAAATTAAACTAGCACAAGAACAAACAATCAAACAAGGAATTATACCTCAAGTCTCGAAGAGATACGGATACTGCTCATGCATTTCGTCCTCTCTTTCCCAGGTTGGCTCGCTTGGAGAGTGATGTCTCCATGCAACACGAACCAAGGAAATAGTCTGGTTCCATAATACCTTCTCTCTGTGATCCAAGATCTCTACGGGCTATTCAGGATAACTGAGAGTCGTTCCAACCTCGATCTTCGAGTGATCTAGTACGTGACTAGGATATGCCACGTACCATCTCAGCTGCGACACGTGGAACACGTCATGCACTCCATCTAGAGCAGGCGGCAAGTCCAGTCTTTAGGCCACTGCACCGACCCTTGCAAGAATACCGAAAGGTCCGATGTATCATGGACTAAGATTTCTGCCTCTACCAAAATAAATCGTGCCCCGTGTCGAAGAAATCCATTGGAACACCAAATCGCCAACCTAGAACAAACAGTCTTAATACGCAATTTAAAACAAAACAATCACAAACCAAAAATAACAAAACCTATACCTGAAACTCTAGGGGTCTACGGTAGCTATCGGCCCAATGATATTGTCTATCCTGCGCCACTCGCAGTCTGTCTCTGATGAGTTTCACCTTTTCTACTACATCCACGACCATTTCTGGTCCTAACAAAGCTCTCTCTTCAATATCATCCCAAGATAACGGTGTATGACACCTTCATCCATATAAAGCCTCAAATGGTGATATCTCAATACTGGCCCGGTAGCTGTTGTTGTAAGCAAACTCTACTAGGTGTAGATGATCCTTCCAAGAACCTCTGAGATCCAAAATATAAATGCGTAGCATATCTTCAAGAGTCTGAATAGTCCTTTTAGATTGCCCGTCTGTCTGGGGGTGATATGCGGTATTGAACTTGAGCTGAGTGCCCAAGCTAGCCTGCAGACTCCTCCAAAAGTGGGAAGTAAAATAACTATCCCGATCCGAGACGATACTCACAGGAACTCCAAGTAATCTGACAATCTGTTGCACATACATCTCTGCTAGCTTCTCTGTTGATGTACACACTTTGAATGGTAAGAAGTGGGCTAATTTGGTCAACCTATGCACGATGACCCAAATTGCGTCCTTTCCTCCTGGAGAACGTGGAAGCCCTGAACGAAGTCTATAGTCACGTGCTCTCACTTCCATTCTGGAATGGGTAAAGGTTGAAGCAATCCACCTGGCCTCTATCGATCTGCTTTTACCTGCTGGCACACTAAGCACCGGGATACAAAGCGTGCTACCTCACGCTTTATACCATACCACCATATGTGCTCCCTTAGATCTCGATACATCTTATTGGCACCGGGATGCATCGAGTACTGAGAGCGATGTGCCTCCTGCAAAACCTTTTCGTGTAGCTCTCCACTCGGCACACACATTCTCGTGCCATGCCGTAAAGATCCATCATCCACAATAGTGAAGTCATCTGTCAATCCTGTCCGAACTTGTGTCCTGATACTCCTCAGAGTCTCATCATCAAACTGTACAGCTCTAATTCTGTCCATCAGCTCTGATTGTATCTGCAATCCCCACATCTGAATCTTAACACCTGGAACTAGCACTTCAATCCCCAAGATCTCAAGATCGGCCAATAAATGTCTATCTGTAGTCAAGTATATAGCCATCGGATACCTGCTCAAGGCATCGGCGACTACGTTGGCCTTTCCTGGGTGGTACTGTAATGAGATATCAAAGTCTTTCATCAACTCTAACCACCTCATCTGCCTCATATTCAGCTCCATCTGTGTAAATACGTACTTTAAGCTCTTATGGTCCGTGAAGATCTCCACATGCTCTCTGTACAGATAGTGTTTCCACAGCTTTAGAGCGAAGATAACTGCTGCCAACTCCAAATTGTGGGTGGGGTAGTTTTTTTTATGAGGGCGTAATTGTCTTGAAGCATAGGCAATTACTTTTCCGTGCTGCTGAAGAACGCATCCCAAACCCTTTCCTGAAGCATCACTGTAGATAGTGAAACCACCTGTCCCTGGTGGCAACGTTAAAACCGGAGCTATCATCAATCTATTCTTCAGCTCATCAAACACGGCCTGGCATTCCTCTGTCCAGACAAAATCTACATCTTTCTTAGTCAGCCTAGTCATTGGCTCTGCAATCTTGGAGAAGTCTTGTACAAATCTTCTATAGTATCCTGCTAGTCCGAGAAAACTCCTGATCTCAACTACCGAATTGGGGGTAGCCCATGATTCCACTGCTTCGATCTTCTTTGGGTTAACTAAAATTCGGTCACCCGTTACCATATGTCCAAGAAATTCAACCTTGTCAAGGAAGAACTCACACTTTGAAAGCTTCCCGTACAACTCTTCCTTCCTGAGGGTCTCCAAGACCATCCTCAGGTGCTCTTCGTGCTTTTCTGGGGCCTTCGAATACACAAGAATGTCGTCGATGAACACCACTACGAACTTATCAAGGTATTGGTAAAATACCTTGTTCATCATGTTCATGAATACTGCTGGTGCATTAGTTAAACTAAAATGGCATTACCGTGAATTCAAACTGGACATATCTGGTCCGAAAAGCTGTCTTCGGTATGTCTTCTCTCTTCACCTTCACCTGGAGATAGCCTGACCTCAAGTCTATCTTTGAAAACACCTTTGCTCTACTCAATTGATTAAAAAGATCATCTATCCTCATTAGCGGGTATTTGTTCTTGATAGTGAGGTTGTTCAGAGCTCTATAATCGATACACATGCGCACCGTACCGTCCTTTTTCGGTACGAACAATACCGGAGCTCCCCATGGCGATGACTGAATCTGATGAAACCTTTGTCCTGCAGCTCCTTAACTTGTTTCTTCAGTTCTACTAGTTTGTTGTTATTGACTCTATAGACATGTTGTGAAATAGGCTCCGTACCTGGTACCAAGTCTATAGAGAATTCAATATCTCTGTTTGGCGGCAAGCCTGGCAACTCCTCTGGAAATACATCCAGGAACTCCACTATCAGAGGATGTGGCAACTCCTCTTCTTCCATCCTGGCTCCGTAAAAAGTGCCTCTGCTCTGCTTTGCTGCTCCCCTGGTGACCTCGAACTCTGGTTCTCCTGGTAGTCAAAATATTATTCTGCCTTCGTAACAATCTATAGTAGCATGATGCCTACTCAACCAGTCCATTCCGAGTACAATATCGTATCCCGGAAGTGGCATGACGAGTAAACTCATGCTCAACTCTCGGCCTCATAATGATACTCTCTGATCCTTGCAATAAATACAGACTAGGATAATGCCTCCTCCAGTCGTGATCTTGCAAGTCCTATCTAATGGTTTTATTTCTAAACAATTCTTAAGAGCATAAGATACAGATACAAAACTATGGGAAGCACCAGAATCAAATAATACAAGTGCTGTAATAGAATCGAGAGAAACTGAACCTAAAATTACGTCTTCAGCTAGCTCGGCCTCCTTAATCGTCATGGCGTATGCTCATCCCTGTTGTGCTCCTCTCTGTTGCTGCTGGTACTGAGCAAATCTCTGCTGCTATGGTGGAAGTGGAGGTCCCCTCTGCTGGCCTCCTGGTACAGTAGGTACTCTGGCTGGTCCTCTCTGAGCGGCTGTTCCACCCTGATGAGTCTGAAGAGATGGGCAATCCCTAAGCTGATGTACTGATGGTCCACAGAACAAACATGTACCCAACCTTTTCCTGTAGACGTCTCTGGCATGTCCTATCTTTCTGCAATACGCACACTAGGCAACTGGCTGATTTTGTCTCTGTGGCTGTTGTTGTTGGATGTATCCTCGAACTGGTGCCTGGTGTTGCTGATGCTGCTGTTGGTATGTCCTCTGCCGTTATTGAAAGTGTGGGCGCTTGGCCGGTCCTGTGTTACCACTTGTCCCTCCAAAAGTGTCGCATCCTCTCTTGGGCCTGAGGTCCAAGTCATCTTCAGCAATCTGGGCATCCATCAGAATACCCTCAAATATAGCTGTGCGTCGTCCCGAAGTACGAGACTTGATCTCTCTACTCAACCCCTTCCTGAAATTGCGTGCTCTGTTTCTTGGGTCTTGAATCATCGATGGTGCGAAATGACTCAAACGGTAAAACTCTGCGGCGTATTCGTCGACTGACATGCTTCCTTGGACCAAGTCATGGAACTGACTTTCCAATGCTCCCAAAGCTACGTCATAAAAGAACTTCTCCTTGAAGAGCTCCTTGAAGGCCTCCCAAGTAAGTCCTTCGTCAGTAAGTCTCGGCTCTGTACGATACCACGTCAGCACGATATCAAACATCAGACTGACAGTGGCCTCGGTCTGAAGAATCTCCAGAATCTGCGCCAAACACAAGTTTCTCTCTATATCCTCTAGCCAGTCGTCCGTATAGAGTATCCCCTCAGTGCCTTTGAACTCTCGAGGCATCATCCTCTTAAAGTCCACTATAGTACCTGGCCTCTGGTGCTGCTGGCCAGGATGCTGTAGTTGTCATGCTACTCTCTCCACAGCCTGGAGAGCCACCTGATGAGCATTCTCTAAACTCTCTCTCATCAGCTATGTCTGTGCCTGGTGCGCCTCTACTTGCACCCTCTGTGCCTCAGCTTGAATACGCTGAGCTTCTGTTGTCACTCTCTGGGCTTCTAATATGCCTTGGATCAGTGTGAACATCTGTGCGTCGTCAGTGGGCATACCTCCTGGAATCGGAGTCGGTGGTGATGGAAGGTTGTCCGTCACAGTTGGGGCAATCCTCTGAACAGGTGGATGAGAAATCCCAACAGCTGCAGATACTCCAATATGAACAGAAGATATAGGAGGAACTCCAGATGTCTGTTCATCAGGTCAAGAGGTAGCAGACCTCTCTGAACCTGCTGCTCCCAATCTCAAAGACCTAGTCTTCGGCGGCATCATGAAGACAGACTAAAAAGAATCAATTAAGGTAATAGATACGATATCATCAAGGAAGGACAGTAAAATTCTAAAGGAAGCAATCATTCAGAATAGCATTTATAAGGATCAGAATTTTCCTAGTTGTGATTGAGCATACTCTCATCCTAAATCATATTTCATATATCATATGCAGGCTCGCAGTAGTACAACTAAGTTGTCGCACTACCACGACATCGTACAACTTGCGAGGCTTAGACCTGCATGGACCACCACTAAAAATGTGTCATGACCCGCACCCAAAATTTGGGCATGAGTTGTGGGTACGTCCAGCCTACGCCACAGCATCGACGGTAGAACGATGTCTAGGTCTCAATAATATACTAAACATAACTCACAACATGTCAATGATATCAACTCCAAAAGGAGTACAATGAAATAAACATCTCTCAACATCTCATAATGTATACTCAATCACAATAGCTATAAGAATATAAATGACACGATAAAAGATAAGAAAGAATGACATAGTCAAACACAATGTCTCAAAATAGAGATAAACCACAGTCGAGTTATCCAACATGATAAGTCTCCACAAGTCTCAAATTAAACTCCACATAAGTCTCAACATAACTAAAATAACCTCAAAATAAGTCTCAAATGCAAAAGATAAATGTTGTCTAAACAGCTGCAGGTAGTGTCTCCTCTAATGGAATAGACTCCTCTAATATCTCTGGTGTGTAGTCTGCGTCTATACCTGGTCCATAATGTGTAGGACAGAAATTCTCAAGATCCTTTGGAAAAAATATTCAGTCAGGATTGAAGTGAAGTATAAGCACTAACAGCAGTTTCATGTATATTGACAAAAACTATAATACCGTTTAAAGAAATACAAGATGGATATAAATACTGGCAATAAGAAATATTGGAGATAATAAAATACTGGAAATAGAAATACTGGAACATATGTCATCATCAATGGTACAACTAGCAATGAATAGAAATACAAGTGCATGCTAGAACAATAAACTAGAATATAAGTGAATACTAGAACAATAACTAGAATATAAAGGAATGCTAGATCAATAAACTAGAACATAGAGGAATTCTAGATCAATAAACTAGAGATACATGTAGAGACTATCTGGCTAAGTGTGTAAAATATCAGCATATCATGTGATCGGCTTGGGACTGATCAGGCTTGCAATGTATGACTAGCTATGATTCATGTAAGGTCAGGCTAACCATCCGGATAGATATGATGTAAAAAATAGTCAGGCTAATCATACATAACAGGCTATGAGGCATATAATGGTCAGGATGCACCGACGTGAGGTATGGGTGAGCTATTATGCATGTAGAGTTGGGTAGGATAACATAAGCTACTAATATTTCCCCGTCGCCAGCTAGCACGATGGATCCCAATCACGACTCTTCGTGACAGGTCTCGATGATGCCAACTCATGTATACATAGTGTCAGAATCATGTACGATATACAACTAGAATCATAGAGATAATCAACATAATAAAAACTGTAAGAGAATGTACTTGCCTGTGGTCCTCTGCTGGAAATACCAATGTCCTATTTTCGAGGTCTTGTCTGAATAATCCAATAATCCTATAGACATTATTTAATGATAATACAGAATCAGTCGATACACTAACATACACATAATCAATAGTACACAATGAACTCAGAGACTACGCTAGGGGTAACACTTGTCATCTAACAGGGTCAAGTGTGCATCTAGTTGCACAGGTGTCACGTTTGCAATTGCTGTACAATCAGGCAGTCAATCACCAATACAGGTCTCGCCAGTACGTCAGTGTACATAAGGCAGACAACTCAAAATTCACAGGGTCACATGGTCAAGTAATTATGGGATGTCCGTAATTAACACTAGGGTCTCAAAGTACATATACAAATATATTCATACTAGTATTAGTATTTAATTACTTATATATATATATATATCCATATATTTATATATATATCAATATGATTATAATACTCATACGCGTACGTATACGCATACGAGTTTGGTTTACTTGCATAACATCTAGCAATCAATATATAATGAACTTGCCATGACAACACACGCTAAAATCCTAACACCATCATACGTATATATACACAACATGAAAGTAACAACTCGAACCTGTGCGCACGTGAACGAGGGGGTGTTCGACGTCGAGGTAGGCTGTTGTCGTTCAGGCGAGGCTTGGTCCGGTCCAGTCGAGGGAAGTCGTCGGTTCAGCGGGATCGGGTTCAGGCGTGTGCTATCGATGAGTCATCGAGGGGATGGTAAAGTCTCCGGCGTCGACGAGATGGTGGCAGCGTTCAGTCAAGGTGGCTGATGGATGGCCGCGACGGGATCTCAGGCGCTGTGTTGTCGGCTCCGGCGGTCCAGTGGATGGGTGGTATCGATGGGATGATGTCAGGCGGGTGTAATCGGTCGAGGCATCGACGAGAGGTCAGGTCCGGCGTTAATGGCAGTTCAGCGGTGATGGCGGGGGTCCGGTGAAGATGATGGATGGGGAGGAAAGGTCCAGCGGTGTCGTGAGAGGAGTAGACGGGGGTCGGGATGGACGACTCCGGCGAGGGGATAAGGGTGGAGGCATGTACAGGGAGAGGGAGATAGGGGGAGGTGGCAGACACGGGCTGCTCCGGTCGGCTCAGGCGGGAGGATGGAGAAGATGAAAAGGAGATGGGGGAGAGGTTTCGGCTAGGTTAGGTTTAAGAAAAGAAAAGAAAAAGTTATATATATATATATATATATATAGAAGAGTTTGGAGGTTGACCTAGAAGGTTGGGCCTGGTCAACATCCTCCTTGGAAAAGGGCTTTTTGCTTCTCATGTAGATATTTGGAGGGCTAGGATTGCATTATTTCAAAATGGAGGGCTAAGGTTTAATGAGGGTTGATGTTGAGTGTTACACACTCCAAAATTATAGAGAAACTCACATGACCAATCAATGAAGAAAAATGGGATTTCTTCATGTGTTTGGTCCAATGGGGTGTGGACACCTCAATGCACTTTTGCATAAAAGTGCCCAACATTTAGAAAATTACACAAAGTGGAGTTTTTGGATTAATTTAATTAAAATTAATATAATAGGTGTTCTAAAATTAATTAAAAGTACATGGGATTAAAATTAGGTGGGACACAAGTGTAATGAATGAAGAAGACTTAGAATAGAATATTATCATAATTTGGGTTGCACAAAATGGGTCGAGATTGTGTCTCCAATTTGATTGGAACGCATAAAGATGTAAAGTTAGATTTATATAGAATTAAATATAATTGTTTACAACGAATATTGTGCGACTAAATGAAACACAAAAGGGCAAAGTTATAAGTCATACAAAGATCAAAATAGAAGATTGGCACGTCTAGGACAAGGGTATAAAATTTGTAGGAAGGCAATGGCTAGTGAAGCGCTCCAATTATCGAAGCAACGGTAAGGTACAATAATTAATTAAAAAGCACAGCAATTAATATAAATAAATATCATGCAATATTAACACATTAAATTAAATAGATGAAAAGACAAAAATACCCCTATTCTGGAATATGGTAGTGACAAGTCTCGCTGATATAAACCTTTTCATTAGAGGCTCCCCTCCGTGTTGTCATTGCTACTGACACAAATTAAGCCCGTAGCAGAACTCAATGCTTTCTGGATCATCCCTCCACAGTGCAAACCTCGGTATACGAAAAAGAATCCATATGGACGGATAGCAAGGGAGGAGCAGGAGCAGGTGCTCTATAAATTATGGTGGAAGATCGAAGACATAAATGGCAATTAATCCAAATCCTATCATTGACACCGCGGTCTCCCGGCCGGTAATAAGCCGCATAAAGGGGAGAAACGTAGGTAGCACGCTGCATGAACAAGGACAGCCCCGCGTATGACACAGGATGTTCATCCTCGTCTCTTGGATCAGTTTTTGGCAAACTATTCTAGTCTCCTAGATCAGTTCATGACGAGGAACTGTCACATAAGGTTGGCCTTTACCCCGAACAACTGGTGTTATGATATCCTTCCATGCTCCATTATGAGCAGCACAAGGGAGAACAAAGCCTGCACAAGAAATATATATGGCCTTAGCAAACAAAGACAATATGATATCCATACGGTAGAGCCATGATGGTCGTATATCGAGTCGAGCCTCCATCCATGCGGCAGAGCCATGGTGGTTGCATGTCCAGATTAATCCTTCATCCATGCGACAGAGTCATAGTTATCGCATGTCCAGGTCGAGCCTTCATCCATGGGGCAGAGTCTTAATTATCGCATGATAGTTGCCCATCCATGTGACAAACTAATGAGAACGTCTGCGCACGTTCGCAATGATCTCTTATCCATGTGGCAAGGCTGTATAAAAAGTCTGCACGTATTCTAGACGATTTCTTATCCACATAGCAAGACTGTGTACGAGTGTCTCTTTGTCCATGGAAGACCAACACGAAGGATGTGGTGCTATCCTACCTCCGAGTAAAGTACCAAAATCAGGGGGCAATGGATCAAGACTGCCCATGACAAATTCCTCAACAAGGAGAGCCACAACCGTCAGCATCCTTCACAAAGAAAAATAAATTAAGCAAAGAAATTAAGCTCTCTCTCTCTCTCTCTCCTTCTAGCCGCCTATTTATAGGCTTCAAAGCTGCGTGAGGAGATTGAGGCAGTGAACCAAAGCAGTTATAAGGATGAATATGATGCCTAGATTTGCGAGATTCACTTTAAATCTCCTTGGAAACCGATGCCTCGAGCCCCGTATCAGGAGACGGCACAGAATCCTAAGAGATCCGGTCAAAGATAGAGCAAAATCTCCTTATTAAATAATCGGACAGCCTGTCAGAGATAACTATGCTGCCATGGGGCTATGCAGCATGCCCAGCATATATGGCCAATAATGCTCGGCCATGCTTCTTTTAAAGTATTCCAAACTTGTCATTTTGAAAACTTTAAAGGGGGTTTTGTAGAAGCATGAAAAATCATGCAGGCCGTATAGAGGTCATGCCCCCTCAAAAATAAAACCAAGCGGCAGAGAAGCAACATGCGGCCTGAACAACCAAGCCGCAAAGAAGTCGCATGCGACCTGGTCAACCAAAGATCTAGAAATCGCATAGTATACTTTATGCAGCATGAACGACCACAGAGTAGGGAGGCCACATAAAATCCCCTGATACAGAATTTGATGACTGTCAGACTCCGACATATCACTCGTCACACTGAGATGCTGTAAGATTCGTAAAGACGACGACTCAGAAAAAGATAAAAAGTTACATCAACTCATTAATAGCCTCGACGAACGTGCCATACCATGTGCCTATTCATATGCTGCCACACACCCATGTGGCCTCGTTATCATGCTGCCAGAGTGCCCATTCGACCAAGGTCAAACGAGAGCTTGCATGCGTCTACATACCCATACGGTCTTGTCATCATGCGGCTAGAGTGTCCATCCGACCAAGGCCAAACGAGAGAACGTATGCGGCCAGAGTATCCATATGACCAAGGCCAAATGAGAGAACGTATGCAACCACGGCGATATGCGGCCAAGACATTATGCGGGTCCAGACTTACATAATCTTTCTGCTACAACTGAAGATGATTTCTTGTACAATCAGTGCTGACTACGTGTCCAGCTGACCAAGTCACGCATGCAATAACCCCTAGATCTCTTCAATAATATATCATAACCAAAACTATGTAGCATCCTATCTGTGGCATGCGACTGCAGTTACAACCATATTCTGTTGAAGGACTCCTATGCGGCCACCAAATAGAGGCATATGCGGCACCGATAGCCAGTCAGCATGATGGCTATAAATAGCAAGGGTAGCATATCCTACAACCCCCAGCTATCTACGTACGTGCACAAAGCTCAGGAGAGAGAAGAGAAAAGAGCATCCACATTCCCTCATCAGACCGTCAACGGAGTAAACAAGATGCTGTCGCGCTCAAGCTCCATCGTCACTACCCAGATCAAAATATTGTACTTAGATTTTCTATTTAGGATCTCTGTGTACTTCTTTGTTTGTTATTTCAATGTTCAAAACTTGTAATGGCAGACAATAACTACTCATTATCGATTAGGATAGTATGCACACTTTAGAAGTCGTCTAGAGACTGGCACATTTTTAGTAAGATTGGCACTGCGATACACTTTAGAATAGAATGGAACTGCAGCGCACTTTTGAAGGAAATGGTATTGCGGTGCACTTTTGAAGTAAATGACACTGTGGAGCACTTTTGAAGAAAATGACACTGCGGCACACTTTTGAATAAAATGGCACTGCGGCGCATTTTTGAAGAAGTTGTACTGTGGCATACTTTTGAAGAAAATGGTACTGTGGCGTACTTTTGAAGAAAATGGTACTGTGGCACACTTTTGAAGAAGTTGGCACTATGGCACACTTTTGAAGAAAATGGCACTACGACGGACTTTTGAAGAAAATGACACTACGACGCACTTTTGAAGAAGTTGGCATTGTGGCACACTTTTGAAATAAATGGCACTACGGCGCACTTTTGAAGGAAATAACACTGCGGTTGGGTCACTAAACGACAACATCAGTCTGCGTGTCGTAGCTCCGCTGTAATGATGACCTCTGACCCTTCAGTTTTTGCATATGTCAGCTGTCAGTCAGCTGCATTAAATATGAGAGAGAGAAGATAATTTATGTGCCATCTCTCATAACATTAAGAAAGTGTGTCACTTTTTTACTCTCTGAATAGTGCACCATCCGCTGAAATTAATAAAAAGTGCGCCAAAGTAAGAGAATGCGCCTCTTTCTTCTGGAACAAGTAAAAGTGGGCCTGTAAGCCCCCTTATTTTAGGATTAGGGTAATTTGATCATTTGTATATACGTAATGACAGTGAGGATAAGACAAATTATGGCTATAAGGACAAATCGAATTATTAGAAAATTTTGAGAAATGACTACAATATGAGATAAAAAATTTCAAGGATGAAATTAATTTTTTTATTTTTATTTTTAATATTGGATTTGCTTTTTTAAGTTTGGATATGGAATAAAATTTGAAGGATTAAATTATTAAATTTTTGAAGACTGGTATAAATGAGATTTAAATTTTAAGAAAATAATGTTAGATTGTAATTAAGAGTTACGACTTGAGAATCAGATTTTTTTAAAAAATTATAGGATTTTAAAATTTTGAAGATAAATTCGAATTTTAAAGATTTACTTTAAAATTTTAAGCTGTGAGTATGAAGTAAATTTTGAGCACTTTGTTAAATAACAAAAGCGATTTGACTTCATGATTATATTTCTTGAATTTTAATAGAGAAAAAAAAAAAATATATATATATATATATATATATATATATATATATATATATATATATATATATATATATATATATATATATATATATATATATGTGTGTGTGTGTGTGTGTGTGTGTGTGTGTGTGTGTGTTATTGAAGATCTTAAATTTCGAGGATGAAATTCTTTTAAGGTGGGTAGATATTGTAAGCCCCCTCATTTTGGGATAGGGGTAATTTGATAATATATAATTATTTTTATTATTTTGTTTAATTAGATAGATTTAAAGAATTAATTTCTAAAATTCTTTTTAATATATATGATACTTTGTCATGGCTTTGATATTTTAAGCAATGCACGACCTTTTTTTTCTTCCAACAAAATTTATAATATTAATCTTGATTGAGTCTAATATAGTTAGAATATGGATGTTGTATTTATTTGATCTCCTCCATGCTCCAAAAATATTGACAAACATCTATAATCATTGATATTGCAAAACTACCCTTATTTGGCTAGTTGAACCCAACCAGCCTAAATACCCTACTCGGGCTCTCAAACCAATTCTTATGAGACATATACACTACCCCACACTTATCTCCCATTATTTATATATATATTTTTCTACACTTAAACCCTCGCACATGCACAACAACCCAATAATGCAACAAACTACTTAATTGAAGTACCGTTAGTGAACCTTCTTGTTCACTTGCACTCAAACTAAACCAATACCCACACAACTAGACCCAAGTGCACCCAAAGCCTTAATAAGGGCTAAACCAAATCCTTTAGGTCTAAACCAAAGGTTAAAGTCTATCAAAACCCTACCATGGGCCCAACAAACATCTATATAAGGCATCCTCCTCACAAACCCTAACCCTAACATCTACTTCCCTCTTTCTGGCTGCCCCTATATCCTCCCTCCTCTCTTCCATGACTACTTTAGCCTCTCCTTCTCCACTTTCTTTCCACTCCTTCCTAACCTCTACTTCATCCCCTACAAGCTGACAAGCGCTAGAGCAAGATATTAGCCTCCCCTAGAGGCCGACTACTTGTTGCTGGTTGCAGCTACTGTCCGCCCTCTTACAGCCCTAAAAAACATCTCTAAACTGAATATTTAACTCTTATATGAAGACCCCAACCACCCCCTCAAGTTTTATGGAGTTGGAGTCCGTTTGGTGCTCTGAAGGGTCTGTGTTGCGAGAAAGGACCAAGTCGTAATCACATACGGGTAAGTCTTCCAACTTAGATTCTTTTTCCTATTCTCCATGAACCAAAGATTGTGTAACACATGATAATATTATATGATGATTAGGAATAACTCCATGCATGAGAAACCCGTATTTCTATATAGAAACTATTCCAAGGAAATCGAACAATTATGACACGGACACGACGCCCCAATGGTAGACAAGGTTCAATGAGTATTGTCATGATAAATATATATAAAATAATTCTAGAAAATTATATGTTATTAATTCAGAATATAAATATTATAATTATATAATTAATCATGTTTTATGTCGATGGAAAGATGGGATGCAAAGACTACTTGGCCAAGTTGCAAGAATAGATAGATAGTAGTTGAGATGGTTACATGAATTATGTGATATAATTATTTATATATATAATTATTATTAAATTCTAGAAAATTAAACAATATAATTTTATATTAAAAATACTTTATTACTCAAGTTGGTAAGGTTGGATGTACAAACTAGCATCAAGTTGCCAGAATACATAGTCGACACGCAACATGACTTTGTGATGCGATTACTTGTGGGAATCATTATTAATTTTTAAAATTGAATTAATAGATATTTATTTGCTGGAAATTAAGAATTTAAAATTATTTTTTGTTATTTTAATGTCAAATCTGAACCATATAATTAAGGGCCACTATCATAGATTTTCGGATAATTTTGTGGTATTATTTTGCTAGTAAATAGAGGATGATTTGGATGGAATAAAGAGGTGAATAATTTCTAAGATTAAATCAGAGTATAATATAATATAAAATATTTTTTTATAAATATAAACCCTACTAATGGATTGGCAATGTCCCGAACAAGTTTCGAACAAAACTAGTCAACCTAAAGTAGTCATAATTTTGAAATATGTTATTTTGTCAAATCTGGGAATTAATTGTTAAAATAAATATAAATTATATTTAAATCAATATTATATAATTTATTATTATTTATGTTTATGTCCTTTAATTGGGGGCTTAAATTTAAATTTTTGAAGTCAAAAACCAAGAAACTAGGTTCTGATACCATGTAAAAGTAAGCAAAGTTGTTAGAAATAATAACGGGCTTGGTTTTGTATGGCATCAAATAAATTATAAAATTAAGTCATAATTACAAGAATCCGTAATTGGACACTTAAGCATTTAATTGATTGATAGGTCAATTGAATTCTGGAGGAGTGGACGCGGGACCAACTTTGCAACTACATACTGCGGACCCAGACAAGTGTATCTTGCCAAGATGTTTACAGTTCTAAATTATTTATTTGATATTATTTATGCATTAGACATTATATTTGGATGTCTTGGTTGATGTACTTGTTGAGCCTAGGGCCGTCATATGATACTTTATCTCCGAACATGATCCGGGTACCGACATCCCCTACGAAGTTGAGTATCGTAATTAGAGAGTTATTCTTTCGAACCCCATGATTTGTGCATATGTTATTTGCACATCTGACCGTAGGACACTTGACATGATATTCATGTGTCAGAGTCTTTCTCGACTTGTTCGTGGTACTTCGACTCTGGATAGGACTACAGGTTGCATGCTATAGTAATAATTATAATTATACATATTGACTATGACTTGTGCTGATAGTTATAGGTCATGATCTTGCGTGTTTTGATTAAGACATGAGGTTACATTGGGTGGGCAGAGTCTTCATCGTGCTCTGGGCATATTTTACTTATTACTATTTATTGTGTATTAGGCTTTAGGTTCCCTATGCGGAATCTAAGGTATTATATATATATATATATATATATATATATATATATATATATATATATATATATATATATATATATATATATATATATATATACAGTTTTCTCCTGGTTCCCCCACACGGAGCCTTGAGTGTACTATTAGATTATGAAAGTGTCCCTTGAGATCTTCCGTGAGTACCAGCCCGGGGTATGATACAATACTCTCATTTGCATATCACATAGTTGGTCGTAGTAGCTTTCCCTATTTTCATAACATTATATTGTTTACTTCTGGCTTGTTATTTTCTTGTACCTTGTTACGTCCCTGTGAGGACCTGTTCCCCTGCCAGTTTTTGTAGCATGGACGATTATGGAGCCTTTGGAGTTGTTGATGTGTGTTGCTTGTCATGCGGGCATTGGTGCCAGGTACTTATATCATTTTTACCGGAGTTATGGTTATTTATTCATATTGTTAATTTATTTGCTGATATAGCCTAGTTTTTACAGACTCATATTTATTTCTCGAGTCTATTCGAGCTTATGTGTTACTAGACGGCCGACTTTAGCACATGTAGTTTATTCTTGATATTTTATTCTTTATGTGGATTGTGACATAGATATTTTCAATATTCTTAGATAGTTACTCTTATTATACAGCTTATACGTATTCGGGTCGGACCAGAGTCTGGTCGAATGCGTAGCTGGCATGTTACGTATTCCTAGTCCTACGTATTTTAGGACGGAGGTGTTACATATTTTTATAGTGGCCCATACAGGTCAGAGCATATCATTTCGGTTACATTATTGTGCCGCGCAAGCCTGCAGTTAGGATAAGGTTGTTAGGATCTCAATCCATAATTGCTATTGGAACTTTCTTTGATTTCTAATATCGTCATTGAACCTCGAAATTGTAATCATTCATACTTTCTTTGAACTCTTATTCTTTTATTCTCGTTTTTCTCTAACTCGTAAAGACGAACACTTGTGCGCGGTGATCTCCCCAGGAGAAGATTTTCGTCAAGACAAAGAAGAAATATTTGATAGATTATTTGTAAGTAGATGGTTACCTGAGTAGTGAAGATTATGGTAGATAATTTCTAGATATTAGAGTGAGAATAGATTAAGACATTACCAGTAGGAACCTAAAACAAGATAGACTATATCTATTGCCTAGATTAGAAGTGATGGATTACTATTAGATAAACCTTTTAGATGTATGTGAGTGATTTTATTTTAGGATATAATATTGTGTTTTGATAAGATGGTTTGATATAAGGTGGGTATGCTTCTTGACTAGCGAATTAATTTGGAGGTTAATCAATTGATGAAGATGAGAATTGTCAAATTTTGGTGCTTTAAGGCTTAAACTTATATGTGATTTTAAAAAAAGGAGTATTTTGTTTTAAATTGAGAAAAAAATGATGAGATAAGGAGCTAGAGATTTATTTAATTTAAATTTTAAGTAGATTATGATGTAATTGATTTAAAATTTTAAATTAACATATTTTGGATGAATTTAAATATTATGGAGGTTAAATTTCAAGGATAAATATTAATTTAAATAAAGAGTTGAGAATTTGATATGACAACATTAACAATTTTGTTAAACTATAAGTTTGAAGATAATGATATGATTGGATTTGTGTTTAAATTTAAAGGATATTATGTGATAAATTTAAATTTAGATTTTAAGAATCTTGAAGCATTTAAATTTTTTGGGGTTTAAATTTGAAGATTTTGATATTGACTTGGAATCTAAATTTGAGAATTTTAGGATAGGAAGAGGCGGCGCATTGGTGAATCTCAATTTCAAGATTTCGTAATTATTTATTGTTTGAGTATTGTGTGGAAAATAATAATAATATAAAGGAAAAGATCGAGATAATAGTTTCAAATTCAAAATTTGTTGATGGAAATTTGAATTAAAATTTATTCAGGAGAATATGCAATGGTTGGATTTAAAATAGAGGATTGGATTTAAACGTGAATTATTGAGATTGAGTTATTAAATAAAGTTTTGAGAAATTGGATTTAAATTAGAAATTTTAGATGATATAATTTAAACTTTTAAAACTTTGAAAATAGTTTGATAAAATATATTTATATTTCCTTGAGAAAATTTTAGAGGTTAAATAATATTTGGTAAATTTGAGTAAGTTTTACGATAATTGTTGAATTGAAGGTAAGTAGAAATTATGGTGCACAAATTGTGGTTGATTATATAAAGGAAAAAATATAGAGGAGTAAAATTTGATAGAACAATTTTTGGAATTCAAAATTTTAGATGAGATTATTTTAAACTTTCTGATTGGATTTAAATTTTAAGAATAGATGAAATTAAATTAAGTTTTGAGATTTGATGAGATAAGGATATATTGTATTAAAGATTATAAATTTTGGAGATTTGATTTGATCTTAGAAGGTTGGCTAAAATTAGATATGCCATATATGAATTATTTTTTTGGGTATCTTTATGATTGTTAGGTTTAATGATGTTATAGAAGGTAAAATTGATTAAGTTACCGGTATTATCATTTCGAGAAAATTAAATTTATTAAAAATTTTGAAAAATTAAGCAGAAGACTATTTGAGAATTAAATTTAAAATGATGAAATGCGACAAACTTTGAGGATAAAATTTAAAGATTTATATAGTAAGATTGAATTTTAAATTCTAGAAAGGCTATGATATACTGGATTTGATTTCTCTTTAAATTTGAAGGGCTTAAATCTAGCATAGTTTAAATTTTGGAATTTAAATTTGGAGAATAGAATTTTGGAGATTGGATTTAAAATTTTGAATATAGGGTTATTAAATTTAAATTTAAAGGAAATTAAGAAAATTAACATCATAGATAATGTATTACAAGATGTGAATTCAAATTATATTTTCAAGATTTGAATTAAATTCAAGTTTAAGAATTTGAGGACTTAGGATCTTATGAAGTTAATTTTGAGGATTTTAAAGAAATTTGAAGAAGTAGAATAATAATAAAATTTAAAGGTGGGAATTGAGTTTAATTTAAATTTGAGGAGTTTAAATCTTGAAGTAGTTAAATTTCGAAGATTTAATTTTCAAATTTAATTAGAAGTTTGAGATAAAATTCAAAGAATTCAAAGATAATTTTGAGAATTTTGAGTGTTAGGAGTTTAATATAATATTAAAAATTAATTTATGGGTTGGATTATACCAAAGGAATAACAATATAAGGATTGACTTTATCACTTATAGAATTGACTTTTAAGGACTTAATTTGAATACAAAATTTAAAGAATTTTTTTTTAGAGATACGATTGATGGAGTAGATTTTGAATTCAAATTTTGATGATGAGACTTTGAATTTTTAAATTTATTCATGAGATATGCATTAGTAGGATTTAAATTGAGGAATTATTTTTAACTTTTAAATTTTTAGGATTTACTCATTAATTGATGTTTGAGGATGACCATTAATTTAAATATCGAAAATTAGTATATACGTAATGACAGTGAGGATAAGACAAATTATGGCTATAAGGACAAATCGAATTATTAGAAAATTTTGAGAAATGACTACAATATGAGATAAAAAATTTCAAGGATGAAATTAATTTTTTTATTTTTATTTTTAATATTGGATTTGCTTTTTTAAGTTTGGATATGGAATAAAATTTGAAGGATTAAATTATTAAATTTTTGAAGAGTGGTATAAATGAGATTTAAATTTTAAGAAAATAATGTTAGATTGTAATTAAGAGTTACGACTTGAGAATCAGATTTTTAAAAAATTATAGGATTTTAAAATTTTGAAGATAAATTCGAATTTTAAAGATTTACTTTAAAATTTTAAGCTGTGAGTATGAAGTAAATTTTGAGCACTTTGTTAAATAACAAAAGCGATTTGACTTCATGATTATATTTCTTGAATTTTAATAGAGAAAAAAAATATATATATATATATATATATATATATATATATATATATGTGTGTGTGTGTGTGTGTGTGTGTGTGTGTTATTGAAGATCTTAAATTTCGAGGATGAAATTCTTTTAAGGTGGGTAGATATTGTAAGCCCCCTCATTTTGGGATAGGGATAATTTGATAATATATAATTATTTTTATTATTTTGTTTAATTAGATAGATTTAAAGAATTAATTTCTAAAATTCTTTTTAATATATATGATACTTTGTCATGGCTTTGATATTTTGAGTAATGCACGACCTTTTTTTTCTTCCAACAAAATTTATAATATTAATCTTGATTGAGTCTAATATAGTTAGAATATAGATGTTGCATTTATTTGATCTCCTCCATGCTCCAAAAATATTGACAAACATCTATAATCATTGATATTGCAAAACTACCCTTATTTGGCTAGTTGAACCCAACCAGCCTAAATACCCTACTCGGGCTCTCAAACCAATTCTTATGAGACATATACACTACCCCACACTCATCTCCCATTATTTATATATATATATTTCTACACTTAAACCCTCGCACATGCACAACAACCCAATAATGCAACAAACTACTTAATTGAAGTACCGTTAGTGAACCTTCTTGTTCACTTGCACTCAAACTAAACCAATACCCACACAACTAGACCCAAGTGCACCCAAAACCTTAATAAGGGCTAAACCAAATCTCTTAGGTCTGAACCAAAGGTTAAATCCTATCAAAACTCCACCATGGGCCCAACAAACATCTATATAAGGCATCCTCCTCACAAACCCTAACCATAACATCTACTTCCCTCTTTGTGGCCGCCCCTATATCCTCTCTCCTCTCTTCCACGACTACTTCATCCTCTCCTTCTCCACTTTCTTTCCACTCCTTCCCAACCTTCACTTCATCTCCCACAAGCTGACAAGCGCTAGAGCAAGATATTAGCCACCCCTAGAGGCCGACTACTTATTACTGGTTGTAGCTACTGTCTGCCCTCTCACAACCCTAAAAACCACCTACAAACTGAATATTTACCTCCTATATGAAGCCCCCAAGCACTCGCTCAAGTTTCGTGGAGGTTGGAGTCCGTTTGGTGCTCTGAAGGGTCCGTGTCGCAAGAAAGGACCATGTCGTAATCACATACGGGTAAGTCTTCCAACTTAGATTATTTTTCCTATTCTCCATGAACCAAAGATTGTGTAACTCGTGATAATATTAGATGATGAGTAGAAATAACTCCATGTATGAGAAACCCGTATTTCTATATAGAAACTATTCCAAGAAAATCGAACAATCATGACACGGACACGACGCACCAATGGTAGACAAGGTTCAATGAGTATTGTCATGATAAATATATAGAAAATTATATGTTATTAATTCAGAATATAAATATTATAATTATATAATTAATCATGTTTTATGTCAATGGGTAGATTGGATGCAAAGACTACTTGGCCAAGTTGCAAGAATAGCTAGATAGTGTAGTTGAGATGGTTGCATGAATGATGTGATATAATTATTTATATATATAATTATTATTAAATTTCAGAAAATTAAATAATATAATTTTATATTAAAAATAATTTATTACTCAAGTTGGTAATGTTGTATGTACAAACTAGCATCAAGTTGCCAGAATACATAGTCGACGCGCAACATGACTTTGTGATCGATTACTTGTGGGAATCATTATTAAATTTTAAAATTAAATTAATAGGTGTTTATTTGATAGAAATTAAGTATTTTAAAATTATTTTCTATTATTTTAATGTCAAATCTGAACCCTATAATTAAGGGTCACTAGCCTAGGTTTTCGGGTAATTTTGTGGCATTATTTTGCTAGTAAATAGAGGATAATTTGGATGGAATAAAGTTGTGAATAATTTCTGAGATTAAATCAGAGTATAATATAATATAAAATATTTTTTCATAAATATAAACCCTACTAATGGACTGGCAATGTCCCGAACAAGTTTCGGATAAAACTAGTCAACCTAAAGTAGCCATAATCTCGAAAATGTTATTTTGTCAAATCTGAAAATTAATTGTTAAAATGAATATAAATTATATTTAAATTGAGATTATATGATTTATTATTATTTATGTTCATGTTCTTTAATTGGGGACTTAAACTTAAATTTTGGAAGTCAAAAACCAAGAAACTATGTTCCGATACCCTGCAAAAGTAAACAAAGTTGTTAGAAATAATAACGGGCTTGGTTTTGCATCATCGAATAAATTATATAATTAAGTAATAATTACAAGAATCCGTGATTGGACCCTTAAGCATTTAATTGATTAATAGGTCAATTGAATTCTGGAGAAGTGAACGCGGGACCAACTTTGCAACTACATACTGCAGACCCAGGCAAGTGTACCTTGCCAAGATGTTTATAGTTCTAAATTATTTGATATTATTTATGCATTAGACATTATATTTGTGTGGCTTGGTTGATGTACTTGTTGAGCCTAGGGCCGTCATACGATACTTTGTGTTCGAACAAGATTCGGGTACCGACATCCCCTGCGGAGTCGAGTATCGTAGTTAGAGAGTCATTCTTTCGAACCTATGATTTGTGCATATGTTATCTGCTCATTCGACCGTAGGACACTTGACACGATATTCATGTGACGGAGTCTTTCTCGACTTGTTCGTGGTACTTGGACTCTAGATAGGACTACAGGTTGCATGCTATAGTGATAATTATAGTTATACATATTGACTATGACTTGTGCTGATAGTTAGAGGTCATGATCTTGCGTGTCTTGATTGAGACGTGAGGTTACATTGAGTGGGGAGAGTCTTCATCGTGCTCTGGGAATATTTTACTTATTACTATTTATTGTGTATTAGGGTTTAGGTTCCTATACAGAATCTAAGGTATTATATATATATATATATATATATATATATATATATATATATATATATATATATATATATATATATATATATATATATATATATATGTGTGTGTGTGTGTGTGTGTGTGTGTGTGTGTGTACAGTTTTCTCCTGGTTCCCCCATACGGAGCCTTGAGTGTACTATTAGATTATGGAAGTGTCCCTTGAGATCTTCCTTGAGTACCAGCCCGGGGTATGATACAATACTCTCATTTGCATATCACATAGTTGGTCGTAGTAGCTTTCCTTATTTTCATAACATTATACTGTTTACTTCTGGCTTGTTGTTTTCTTATACCTTGTTACGTCCCTGTGAGGACATGCTCCCCTGCCAGTTTTTATAGCATGGACGATTATGGAGCCTTTGGAGTTTGTTGACGTGTGTTGCTTGTCATACGGGCATTGGTGCTAGGTACTTATATCATTTTTACCGGAGTTATGGTTATTTATTCATATTGTTAATTCATTTGCTGATGTAGCCTAGTTTTTATAGACTCATATTTATTTCTCGAGTATATTCGAGCTTTTGTGTTACTGGGCGGCCGACTTTAGCACATGTAGTTTATTCTTGATATTTTGTTCTTCATGTGGATTGTGACATTAATATTTTTAGTATTCTTAGATAGTTAACTTTATTATACAGCTTATACGTATTCGGGTCGGACCAGAGTCTGGTCGAATGCGTAGTTGGCATGTTACGTATTCCTAGTCCTACATATTTTGGGACTAGGGCGTGACAGGGCCATTCTTCTACTTTTAGGGTTTATTTGTAGAAAAACTGCACAATCTATCTAAGGCACACTTTTTATGCTTCTACAAGACACCCTTCAAAATTTTTGAATTCGTTCAGATGAATTCAAAATTACTTTCAATTATAAGCATAAATATTTTTGAGTTGTTTTGTGCACGCACTCTGGACAGAATCTTAACGGATTTGCTGACGTGGCTGAAGGCATAATTTATTACGAAGATCCTGAAGAGTCTTAGCATCTGAAGAGTTTTTCCCCCAAATCTATAAATAGACGGGTTGAGGAGAGAGAGAACTTTCCACTGCTCTCAAATATCTTAATCTCCTTCTTCCTCAAGAAAACCCTAGCTTTCTTCTTCCTTCGAAGCTTTAGCAATGGCCCTCAAGCAAACTCAGGCGACAAAGAAAGGTAGCAAAGGGAAGAGATTGGCCTCCTCTTCTCGAGCAACAACGGCGAGGTTGACGGCGGCTCAGCCCTCTAGAGAACGGCTCAATATGTCGTCGTCGAGGGTCTCATCAGGAGATGTAGCACATTCTTCTCTGATAGGCATGGCAGCTGTCTTCTTCCCTATTTTCTTTCTTTTTTCTTTTACATTTACAATGTAAACTTTTAACAATGGCAAAAAGATGAAAGAAAAAAAAAAGAACGAAGACCTAGAACACAGAGACATATATACACGCATACTTTTCTCTCGTTCAGAGAATAAATAGTCACTTTGGTGCATTTTTCCTCGTTCAGAGCGAAAACAGTCATCTTGGTACATTTTCTCTCATTCAGAACGGAATCAACCATTTTGGCGCGCTTTTCCTCGTTCAGAGTGGAAACAGCCATTTTGGCACACTTTCCTAATTATTGGAAAATCGGTGCATTTTTTTCCATTATTGGCGAGTTGGCACAGTTTTTCCATTATTTGGCGAGTCGGCGTACTTTCCATCTGTTTTGACAGATTGCGCTTTCTCCGTCTATTTGGGTAGATTGGCGCATAAAATTTGCTTATCTCCTGGAGTATTCGTAAAATGTGTGTAGTTCTCCTCTTCATGAGATTTGTTGACTCCTTGTTTGTGGCTTTTGTATTTGACTTGGGTACGGATCCTCTCGCTGAACTGTTGGGATCCACTGCTGGACTTCTCCATACCAATTATTTAGAAGACTTATATCACACTGAGTTTTCCCAATCTGATAAGAAGATGTCCAGTACCCATCAATTATTGATAGCGGGACAAGGGGAACGAATGTTGACATCTCTGATAAGTGGAGAACCTCTCACTTCATTTACGAATGAGATATATTCTAAGTTGGCTTTCTTGTTTGGTGATGACATTCATCAATCTTCTCAGCCTAAGAATAAGAAAGAGAAGTGTTTGTTCACTGTTTATGGTAGGGTCATGTATCTCCTCGAGATAACAAGAAGTTTTTCGTTGTCTGCCTTCTTCCATGCTACATATCCACGGAAGATAGAGTGGGATTTGACTCCCATTACTAATGGAGCTAATTCGGGGAAGATCATCTACAAACAAGGTCGTTTCTTCAGTTCTGATGATGGGCATTTAGTCCAAATGCGAGGACTTCATCCTGTGAACATACTAAGTGAAGATTCTTCGTTGATTCAACATATCCAGTCTTCCTTGTTCGCAAATATTTACACTGATGCTGAAGGAGTTTATCCTCAAAAGAACGTTTGGCTGCCAGGATGGTTGACAAATAAAAATATCTATTGGCGTCGGCCGACGACATGGATATTGGATAAATACACCGAGAACCTCGTATCTTCGGGTTTATACAATAACTTATTAGCGACTTGCTATGGCATTGCGCCTAACGCCAATATGTTCTTGGCTTTGCTAGAGCAATATAACTCTAGTACTGAAACTATTTTCACTCATCGTGGCGAGTTGGGGTTCGCGCTACAAGAGATGAAGCGCTTATCTGCACTGCCCATGGAAGAGGTTCCTTATGAGGAATACGTACCTACCAATGTAGAATTGGCTGATTTAGCACAGACTGAGCCGTATCTGATTGAAGTATATCAGGAGCTGATGTGCTACTACTTGGCCTGTAATTATTATTACAATACTGATTCTGAAACTGTCTTCATCAGGAAGTGGTTCCAATACCTCCTCAACGATAGAAGCGAGAAGGAATGCACGAAGATTATGTCGCTTTAACCTTTGAGCTCTACCAGAGTTGAAGAGCTCATGGCAAGTCATAATGCCGAAGATAAGTCCTTCGATGATCGTATAAAAAATTTTGCAACAGGCACAAAGGCTATGAGATATCTTAACTTACTCGTATAGTAATTTCGTCTGAAGCTTTGTTGGCTGGATATCTCTTTTTGTGGCTCCGAAGATGGGTAGTCCCCGAAAGTTCAGGCTTAGTAGACCGTCTCCATAGGAATATTTTATTTTCTGCAGTGCGTTTGGTCTTAAAGCATCGATTGACATTACTACCAGCTATGGTGTGCCATTTGAATGTTGATTTACGAGAACTTGCTCATAATTTGGCAGTAAATTCTCGATGGGAGGAATTCCCTCGAGCAGAGCTTCCATTCACCTATCCGATGGGCTGGTTGATTTTGCACAATCAGAGTTTGATGGCTCATAGCTTGACTCAGGCTGATGGGACAAAACATATGTTCCTTTGTAGATATAGGTTTTCTAAGTAGACCTATACTACGCCTTTTTAGACCAGGCAAGCTTTAAATATGGGGAACAGTTGGAGCTTTTACTGCACTGTTCCCGACATGGCAACTGAGCACCATGGCTTGAGTTTTATTGACGTGGGGACTACCATATTGAGGCTACCAACATGTGCCTTTTCATGGTTAATGTTTATCTGACCCTCTCACTTGGTGTACAGAAATGGCAACGGTTGTACCTTCAAAACGTATCTATCTAGTCGCTTTGTAAGAAAATTTGGCTATGATCATGGTTAATGTTTAAACTATTGAATCTTATTTAAGTCATCTAATCTTAACCGTTGATTTGAACTATTCAAATAAATGATTAAGATTAAATAACTTAAACAAGATCCAACGGTTGATAACATATGGATGCTTGGGATGCAAAAAATTAAGGATGTGGATCCCATATATATATATATATATATATATATATATATATATATATATATATATATATATATATATATATATATATCAAGTCCTTATTCAACCAAGCAAGATTTTTATGAAACTAACCAATCAAAACCAAGTGACCCACACCCCTAAAGGTGGCCGACCATGCAAGGGAAGGGGTAGTAGCTTCCTTAGGAAGCTAAGAAATTTGGTTGAAAAAGGGTATTTTGGTTATTACATATGTAAATTTGATTAGGGTTTTAATTAAACCTATTTACCCTAATCTAAATCAATTATTTACACAAAATAATTCCAAATTCATGAATAACAATGCACAACACTAACACTTCAATAAAAACATTAAAATTTTACATAAAATAAATAATAATATTATATTAAAAAAAATCAAAATCCAAAAAATTATATTATTAAAATAATAAAATTATTTTCGCAAAACTTGTATTTCCAAATAAATAATAATAATAATAATAATAATAATAATAATAATAAATTTTGAAATCAACTATGACACAAGGAAGGTTGTGAAACCTGATTCATGAGTCGCATGGAAGTGCTAGGAGCATTAGACAACCCAAACGGCATTATAAGCCATTCGTGCAAGCCTTCACGCATTTTGAATGTTGTCTTCCATTCACCACCTTCTCTACAAAGATCAAGTTTAGTAAATATCTTGGACCCGACAAAAAAATCAATCATATGATCGATCTGTTGAATAGAAAATCTATACAGAATGGTGATTCTATTCAAAGATCTACAATCAATGCACATTCTCCATCCTCCATCTTTCTTTGTTACTAAAAATGTCGGACTAGCATACGGGCTTTTGCTAGGTCAAATCAATCCCTTTGTCAACAAATTAGTAAATTGTCATTGTAAAATCTCATGTTCCGTAGGACTTAACTGATAATGTGCTTGATTTGGAAGAGACGCTCCGGGTATGAGATCAATATTGTGTTGAAGATCATGTAAAGGAGGTAAGGTAGTAGGTAATACTTCCGAAAATAAAGCACCAAACTTAGATAACAATGGTTGTACCTTTTTTGGAATCTCCACCATAGGTTTCTTGTCTTCATGAGAAATTTAAGGAATGAGATTTCTAAATAGAACAAGCAATAGTAACCACCAATGCACTTGTCTTCCCATCGCTATGTTCTTTGACAATTGTAGAAGACTTGGAAGAAAACAAATTTTTTTCTTTTGCCATCCTTGTAAAAAGTGTATATGTTCTCATAACAATTATGAACCACACGAACATCGTATTGCCAAGGTCTCCCAAGAAGAAGACGTGTAGCATTCATGTCGATCACATCACAGAGGACTGAATCCTCATAACTTGGAAAAGAAAACTTCACGAGACATTGATAAGTAATATCTTGAGAAGAACTATTAATTCAACCAACCGAATAAGGTTGATAATGTATTATAACTGGTAACTCCAACTTCTTTACCACATGAGCAACAATATAATTATCCACACTTCCACTATTCATGATCATATCACAAACCTTTCCTCCAATTAGAAACTTCAATTTAAATATGTTGTGTCTTTGTGAATAGCAAGGTTGAGTAAGCAAGAGAGGGTGAATCATGCCACAAAAATGTTCGCCATAAGCCTTATAGATTTTATGAGAATCATCTTGTTCCAACTCATCATCATCTGGCACTTCTGGAGTAGCATCAGCTTGAGGATCATTGGCATTAAAAGCATATATTTTCTACAATTACTCGAAGTATGGCAAGACTGTTGACATTTATTACACTTTTTATCGCAAAATTTTGCATATTCATTATACGATTTGGGTTAGGGTTGTTGGAACAGTTGAGCTGAAAGGTTATTTGTACGGATATTATAGGTGGTTTGGCGACTAGCAGGAGGGAAAGATCGATATTGTGGTTGAAATTGGATGTCTGGAGGTGTGGCAAGTATTGGTGAATTTTGTTGTGGAATAGGTGATTGGATAAAATTGGTGAACTTATTTTGGAATTGATATGGAGATGGAGGAAAGTCGTCTTGATACTGTGCAAGAAAATAAGTATGATTAGATAGTGGAGTGCGTTGGTAGTGAGGAGAATATGAAAAGATTTTGCCTCGTAAATTATTTTGAAAGCGGTAATTTTGTTTAGTGGTAGTCTTGAAGAATTAGGATTAACATGTCGACACTCAACCTTCATTGCTTGTTGAATCGCATCCACCATAGTAAATGCAGAAGATGTCATAACATTCTGAATCAAACGATCCAATCCCCCCGTAAATCTCGATACCAGTTTCTCTTTTGATTCTTGAGTTTGATTACGAGCCAGAAGATTATAAAAATCGAAAACATACTCCTCCACTGATTTTGCACCATGTTCACAATTTTGAAGCTTGGTGAAAAGTTGTTGCTTGTAATCTTTTTGGCAAAAACGTTTCTCAAATTAATGTTCTCATCCTTTCCCAAGGGCGAATAGGAGGTTTCTCATTCTTGTTGCGATCTTCCGATAGTTTTCCCATAATGTGGCGGCTCCTCCTTTAAGTTTATAAGCAACTAACTTCACCTTTGAACTATCAGAAACTTCTATGAATTTGAAGAAATCTCCAACCTCATAAAGCCAATCTAACAACGCATCGATATTGAATGTTCCATTGAAGTTTGGAATATCTGCTTTGAGTTTGTACTCTGGTAAAGCCCCATACGGACTCTGCCCTTGTTTGTTTAAGACTCTTGTCATCATTCCATCGTTTCTCTTGTGCACCTTTAATATAATCATCTTTCTCACTTTCATAATCATAAGTCGAACCCTTCAAGCGATTTGATGGTGAAGCAAAAGCATTCTTTTTATAAGGAAGATTGATGAATTCCTCATGTTGTTTCTTCTTAATTACCCATCTTCTGTAAAACATCCTCTGGAATTTGATTGTCATGGATAAGCGATTCCTCAAGATCAATATTCAACTTTGGATCTATCCTTGTCGCGCTGTAGCCTTGGATGCATCTTCTTTGTCCTTGTTGCCTTGAATTTGGGTGGAAGGGCGGGTTTATTTGAGAATTTGCTCCATCATCTTTTTCATCCCTTCAAAATCAAACTCTTGTTTAAATTGATTTAAAACTTCTTGAAGATCATCTTTGGTAACAAACTCTGACCCCATCTCTCTCTTCTTCTTTTTTTGAGTGTTTGCGAAAGCGAATTGAAAAGAGAGAGGGTAGAATGCCTTCTTGATAAAGATCAAAAAGGTGTGGCTCTGATACCACTTGATGTAGAACTAACTTGGATGAACACGATGCGGATATCGTAGAGTTAAGAAAAGAAGAATAAGATAAGGTTTAGAGGAAGATGTAGTTGAGTTGAGAAGAAGAGCAAGAGGGTTTTGAGAGATAATTCATATATTGATTTGTTTGATAATAATATATCTTACAAGCCATACCAATCTCTCTATATATACTAAACTAAAAAAATAGAAATCCTATCTAAATCAATAACCCTATATTGACTCAACAACTAAATTAGAAATCCTATCAAGAATCCTAAATTGACTCAATAACTAAATTCTAAAATAAAAAATAAAACACATGAACGTGTAATTGACTTCCTATGATATTGGAAGTGGACTATGATGTCCTACATCAGACTAACACGAGACTGATTAAAAAGAGAGGTGCGAGAATGAGAAGATTGCCAGGGGTGAGCCATCAACTCTAGCCAAACAAAGTAAAGCATAAGGCCTCCTAGAATGTCAATGTGTTAGGAAGATTTTGAATATTGTTTGGTCTAATATCTTAGAGTTAATGCCACTTACCGAGCCGACCCATAATACCAATCAGATTTTGGACACTATGAGAGCAAAATTTTAAATTCTATCTATCAAAAATCTATATTATTATATATACTATTTCAGCGAGCAACATTAGAGTCAGTTTCAAAAACTTGGTGAATATTTGCTCTCTATACTATTATATCAAAAGCATGTTATGTATATAGAAAATTTAGTAGGTCTTCTCTAGAAAATCTATCTAAGTCAAGTCCTTGTAAACTTAAGGAGAGATCGGATGCAACATACTTTTGTGTGTACTCATTTTACGGATTTTTAATCCTGGAAGCGGAGGTTTTGCTAGTCATGTCTTGCTTCTGTCATAGATGAGATGCGATGGTCAAAACACTGTTCAAGAGCCAGGAAAAGGGCCCCGGGTCCTCTTCACCGAGGTACTCCATCCGTAATGCGTCAGACATATGCTTGCGGATGAAGATCATGTAAGTTGTCTTATTAGCTTCATCTGCTTTATTTAGAGGTTCAATGGTTTCTCTCATCTTCTTAGAAGTGAGGTGGAGCTTCGCATCTTAGACCCACTTTAAGTAGTTTCTCCCGAAAACTTCCAATGCGGTGAAATCAAACTTTTTTCAGGTTCGACATTGCAGCAGAGAAAAAAAGAAGATGTTAGACTTTGGGTTCTAAAAAATTAGATTAATTATGTGAAAATTCATGTTCACAACATATAATGGTGAATTTTAGTTTCCAAATTTTTGGTATATCGCTAATTTCAAGCCCTCATGAACATTCACTTATCGTCTGTAGATTCAAGATGAACTTTAGGTTCAATATGAATTTAATAAAGAAAAAAAACCTCCTTGTGCCTAAATGCAAAGTTAGAAATCAAGAGTTTCAAAGGTATGGCGAGGCTAGGTCTCAACTATATTTATTCTTATGTTAAAATGATAAGCCTCTACAAAGATGTCAGGGCGGGACTATGTCATCGCCAAATTTTGCTTCTAGCAAGTTCCTGAAAACAATGCTGAATTTTGACCCTCATGATATATTTGGGTCTCTTAACGAGGTAAAGGGGTTAGTGGCCCTTGCTAGGGCCCCGTTAGCATCGTCAACGGGTGAGATTTGAGGGGAAAGCTCCCTCATGGGGGTTCGAGGGCGAAACCTTCAAAACCTAAACAATTTTCAGGTCTGGTTTGCTTCGAAAAAACTGCTAAACTGTGGAGTTCCGTAGGGTTGCTCATTCCAGGGAGTTAGATTTTGTAGGGAGTAGATTCTGCGGGACTGTTCCATTCTGCGGAGCTACTAATTTCTACGGGCTACTCCATTTCGATGGACTACTTCATTCTGTGGAGTTGCTAAGTTTCGTAGGACAACTCCATTCTACAGAGGTGATCTATTCCATGGAGCTAAGTTTTGGGGGAGTGCTCCATTTTGTGAAAGTGCTCTATTCTGCAAGGATGCTCCATTCTGTAGAGTTATTCTATTTTGCAGAGTTTCTTTATTATGTGATGTTTCTCTATTATGCGATGTTTGCTTTTGTAAAAACTTATAACCCTTCTGTGATGATGCTGCCTTCTACGACATTACTAGGTTTCACGATGCTACTGCATTTTGTGATGTTTGCTTCTGAAAAAACTACTAAGACTTCCATAATGCTGCTGCATTATGCGATGTTTGCTTGTGGCAAACTTCTCTGTCATTGGGTTACGCTTCTGCATATCTTCCCCTAACCGCAAGGCTACTGCATTCTGCATAGTTGCTCTATTTTACGAAGTAAATGACTTAGCCAATTGTGATTATAACTTCGGATGATATTATGTCGGTTGTTATCCTTATGTATAGTGAGTCTTGACAGAATTTTGATAGTATTGTAGACATTGATTGATCGATCTAAAATGATTTAGTGATTGTAAACCCCCTCGACCAATTCAGGATAAATTAGAATTAAATCAAGAGTCTAGATTAATTTAGAATTAATTAGGATTAATGTGCGTCAACTATACGTCTTAATACACCTTGCCGTTGCTTCGAGGTTGGAGCGCCCCACCATTAGTATCTTCCACCCGAATTCACGAACATCTTTTAGACATACCAGACTACCCCCTGGCCATTGTGCAACCTTAGATACTCGTTATTGCGTCTCATTTTAGCCACGCAATATTCCTTAAGAGAACGCCTTGCATTTATTAATTTAATTAAATGCGACGCCAATTTCACCTCAACCAAACCTAACCAAGCCCACATGCACTCTGCTACATGGACCAGCCCCACCCCAACCAGGCCGGACAGGCCCAAGTTCCAAGAGCAACCCACAAATCCCCATATATAAACACACATATTTCTCCCATGGGAAACCCTAGATCACCATCACCTACTCATACTCTAGCCGACTAACCAAACCCTAGCAGTTCCCTTGCATCCCGAGCTACCCGACTTCCTGACACCGCCATCACCGCTGCCTGACACCGCCAGACTGCCCCTCCCAGACCGGACAGCCACCGCCACCTCTCCTTCACCATCACCAACTCCCTCCATCATAACCCAACCCCACTTAGCCGCTGTCGACTGCCCCCGACCGCCTCCAACACCTTCCCTCATTGAAGCCGATCCCTTCCGACCACCCCTGCGACAGCCGTACCGGACTGTCGCTACCGCCGTACCCGACTGCCGCTGTCGCTGCTGCACATACTGCCGCTGCCGCCGTGGTTGCTGTACGCTGCCGCTGCTGCCGTGGTTGCTGTACGCTGCCGCTGCTGCCGTGGTTGCTGAACGCCCCGCCAGAGGAGAGCCGCCAGCAAGCGCAGATCGCCCGTCTACCACGCCTAGGTAAACGACCTATTTTCCTTCTCCCTTGTATCGTGTTATATATATTCGCGTTGCGACATCGTATCGAGTGTCAAAATCCCGGACACAAACCTAAATTTACATTAACCTTGCATATGTGAATGGTGATGATTAACAAGATTTAGCATTCCTTAATAACCAACATTTTCCTTAATGTTAGACTCGAATATAAAGACTTGTTTTTTACCTAAAAACCTGGACATTTACATGTATACTCAAGCATGGAAAATAAGGACATAATTGTACTAAAACGTAGACAGCTTTGCAACCCATAACGTGGTAATCTATTGTCAAGAGATACATAGTAGCCGAGGACAGAACACGTGTACACCCTAGCTACGTGCACACGCATCACTGTAGTCGGCCAATCATGATCTCCTGACAGTACCTAGAACAACGTCATAATTAAGCATGTATTTTCCCTAGTGTCTGATGTTAGATTTGCTATATTATATTGGTGTGTTTAGGATCATTGGATCAGCCAAAAGATACTGCAGGAGCAGGCTTTTGGTATTCACAGCTTGAGGACTCAGGTAAGATACCTTGCTATATTTACTGTCTAATTTAAATTATGTATAAGTTGTATTGTATTCTTATTATTTTTCTTTTATACAACTGTGCACGTCTGAGATTTACTCGGTGCTGTCGACGGATACGTCGATGATTAGTATACTTGACCTAGTTCGTAGTGACTCACCCCATTGGAGGATACTCTGATATCTTCTGAGACCGGACAATTTTACACGTATCACTGTGACAAATTCATATTGGGATGCGGGTTCGCGTGCTCGACTAGCTATCGGCGTATGTGACATGCATCACGGTTAGTAAGTAATTCAGAATTATTTCAGTGTAGAGACTTGGCATTTAGATACGGAGTATGCACGTCGAGTATTCGACTTGGATATATACATTGGGCGGGGAGGACGACTAGTAGGCATATGGGACACCCCACTTCTTTATACAGACACCGCACTCGACAGAGTGATACGGACGTATATATATATTACTGATACCACGTTCTGTAGAGTGTTGGACATTACTTGGTGATATTACAGATACCACACTCTATAGAACGTTGGACGTTATTGTATTCCTGCGCCCGTGTTGTAGGGGGCATGTGTGGCATATACTAGCCGGTTGCCACGACTAGTGAATTACGTCAGCATATGTCTAACCTATACATTCCCATATACTCACAGTTGTCCTCACATTGTATTCACCTAGATGGTTAGCACACCCTTTATTGTATTTACTTTATTCAGTATTTATATATGGCATGCTTCTATATATCTTGTTATGTCCCTCTGAGGACCTGGTACCTTTCCAGATTTGGACGAGGCATATTACCCCACAGTGTACGGCCCAGGACAGGAGACGAGATTCGCTACTGTAGAGGAGTTATAGGTATTATCATCAGAGTTTCCGTGATCACTTGGTAGGCCTTCCGCCTAAGATTGGGAGCATCATTACCTAGTTAGCCGATGCCCTAGTCATTACTCTTTTATCTATCATTTTAGTACTTTTATTCCGTCATAGTAGTGGGTTTGTTCCCACCAGACATTGTTGATTGTACTATGATATCTTGAGACTGGTGTTTATCTTCCAACAATTTTATTTAGTACTTCTTGCTGTTTATATTGTGGATGAGATTAGTTTACCTGTTGATTGACTAATATTGGACATGTTAAAATTTTAGGACAGCGTAGCACTCTTCGTTAGGATCCATTAAATTAGGATATCCTCGGAGATGGGACAACTGGCTATTGCCACGTGGCCTAGTTCCTTGTATTTTGGGACTGAGGCATGACATAGTTTTAGTGGTGGTCCATGCAGGTCGACTTTATCGCTTGTGGTATGATAACATGCCCAGCGAGCCTGCAATAGGATAGAAATTACTAGGTCTCATCCACTTTGATTTCATCTATGAACTTCCTTCGTATTTCTTCTAAATATCTGCATCATATTTGCTTGATTCTGTACTCTTTTTGATGAAGTCCTATCTCTTGCAGCAAGATAAACGTGCAGTGGACGAGGAGCACCCAGTGCCTCGGTGCCGGACAACACCACCCGAAGAGAGGAGGAACCCCAAGGACAACCCCCGCTACAGACCCCGCTGATATATTGGTACAAGACTTCTCAGGGCGATCCTATACCGCAACCCGAGGGACAGACTTCCCAGACGATCTCCATGCAGCATTTTGAGGGACAGACCTCAGGAGCCACACCGATGCCGCAAACTGAGAGGCCGACATCTGAAGAGACGCCTACTGCACAGCTAGAGGTTCCATTACCACCACCTCTACCCTACACACCCCAGATGCCACAGCTAGATGGACAGCCACAGTTATTTTAGTTCTTTCAGACCATGATGCAAGCACAGTGTCATCAGACAGAGACATTAAGACAGAGTTTGATGGCAGTACTAGAGAGGACACCTGTCACAGCACCCGTACCAGCACCTCCACCAGCCCAGACAGGTGGTACTGTTAGATGGTTCCGACAGATGGGACCAGATACTTTCTCAGGCAATGAGACTGCAGAACAGATCTCCGATTGGGTCGCCAACACGGAGATGCTATTAGAGGCTTCACAACTACATCCAGACCTTTGGATGACCGCAGTGAGGGCCCAACTAAAAGGCAACACCCATCACTGGTGGGATTCCATCGAGCGCAGTGTAGGCAAGAACTAGACTTGGGAACAGTTCTTAGAGTACTTCAATGCAAAGTATTTTTCAGCTATAGTCAGAAATGCCCTGTACTCCCAGTTCCTACATCTATAGCAGGAAAATATGACTATTGACGCCTATGACGCGGAGTGCAGCCGCCTTAGCAGATTTGGTGCCGTTCTAATACCCAATGATCTCGAGAAAGCCCAGAGATTTCATCACGACCTCAATTTTGAGCTACAGAGGTATACCACCACACAGACAAGGATTTTTTATAAAGAGGTTCTTGCAGAGGCAAGGATCCAGGAGGCCATCGTCAGAGGAGCTAGACATTCCAGCACGACTACACCAGCCAGAGCCCAGGCCAGAGCAGGAGGACCGATCCGACGTTCCGGAGCACAGACACAGCAGAGGACAGCACCATACCAGCCGAAGGAGCTCCTAACTTGTCACCATTATGGCAAAAAGGGACACAACATTAGAGATTGTCGAAAGAAGTTGGGATTGTGCATGATATGTGGAGCGAGTCAGCATCTTGTCAGAGATTGCCCACAGCGTAGAGAGGCAGCACCGCAGATAGGGCAGAGGCCAACAGCACCAGTCCCGAGGATACTACCCCCACCAGGAGGCTAGCGCCCACCAGCACCCGGAGGATTTCAGAGGGGGCCACCCTTGGCCCCAAAAGAGGTACAGTTCGAACGAACCCGACAGCAGACAGGAGGACAGAGGCACGGACAGGCCTTTGCATTAGCAGCTACGGAGGAGGAAACAGAAGGGAAAGTTATCACAGGTATCATTCTAGTTCCATCATTACCTGCAACCGCATTGTTTGATTCTGGTGCTACACTATCATTTATATCTAGTAGATTCGTAGCAATGCATAGAGTAGCGACTTCCCCCTTACCTAAGAGTTGGAAGATTCTTACCGGAGGAGGTATCGTGCCGGTTACTAGCACTATCAGAACGTGCTTGGTAGTCGTATGTGGTAGAGAGATGAGAGCGCAATTCTTGGTATTACCTATGCCGTACTTTGATGTTGTGCTAGGCATGGACTGGTTAAGCCAGTATAACGCCATACTGAATTGCTGGAAGGGTAGCGTCACATTTAGACCGCCAGATCAGCCGGAGTTCGAGTACATGCGAGGGACCGTCGAGCAAGGAGTAGGACAGATAGCTGGAACTTGCATGGCTATGGAGATGGTACCCCAACCAATAGTTGCAGAATTTAAGGATATTTTTCCTGAAGAATTGCCAGGCCTACCGCCAGATAGAGACGTGGAGTTCACCATTGAGCTAGTACCCGGAGCAACACCGGTATCTTCTAATGTGTACCGATTGGCGAAGAAGGAGTTAGATGAGCTGAAGCTACAATTAGAGGAGTTACAGAGCAAGGGATTTATCCGTCCTAGTGCATCACCTTGGGGAGCACCAGTGCTGTTTGTACCTAAGAAGGATGGAACAGTACGTATGTGCATTGATTACAGAGCCCTTAGTGCTTTGACTATCAAGAACAAGTACCCCCTGCCGCGGATTGATGATTTATTCGACCAGTTGACAGGAGTAGTGGTGTTCACAAAGATTGACTTGAGATCGGGTTATCACCAAGTGAAGGTGCGAAAAGAAGACATTCAAAAGACATCATTCAGGACTCGTTATGGTTACTACGAGTTCTTAGTGATGCCTTTTGGACTAATGAATGGACCTGCTGTATTTATGAACTTGATGAACATAGTATTCCACCAATACTTAGACCGGTTCGTGGTAGTCTTCATCGACGACATCTTGGTGTATTCAAAAAGCCATGAGGAGCACGAAGAGCATCTGAGACTAGTGTTAGAGACGCTGAGGAGAGAGAGGCTTTATGCCAAGTTGAGCAAGTACGAGTTTCTCCTAGATCGTATTGCCTTTCTTGGATACGTCATCTCAGGAGATGGTATTTCAGTAGATCCGTCAAAGATTTTATCAGTAGAGACATGGCCAACCCCTACTAATGTCTCGGAGGTCAGGAGTTTCCTAGGACTTGCCGGATATTACCGGAGGTTCGTGGAGAACTTCACGAAGATTGCAGAGCCGATGACCCGCTTGACCCGTAAGGAGCAGGAGTTCACTTAGACAGAGGAGTGTCAGAAGGCATTCGATGAACTGAAGAAGAGTTTGACTACGACACCTATATTAACCATACCTTCTGGACCCGGAGGATTCGTGATCTATAGCGATGCATCCGGGAAAGGATTAGGATGTGTCTTGATGCAGCATGAAAAGGTTGTGGCCTATGCCTCTAGACAGTTGAGGACCTACGAGAAGAACTATCCCACCCATGACTTGGAGCTTGCAGCAGTAATCTTTTCTTTGAAGCTTTGGAGACACTACCTATATGGAGAACGAGTAGAGATATTCACTGATCACAAAAGCCTAAAGTACGTCTACACCTAGAAGGACCTTAATAAAAGGCAGAGACGTTGGCTCGAGGTGATGACAGACTTCGAGATCGAGCTACAATACCATCCGGGAAAGGCCAACGTAGTAGGTGACGTATTGAGTAGAAGACCTATGGCATTCTTGTTGACTACCCAGCAACATCTATTGAGAGAGCTAGAACAGATGGGTATAGAAGTCATCATGCCCGGAGTAGACGGACAGTTATCGAGTTTTTAGTTGCAGTCGACATTAGTAGAGAGGATCAAGGCTGCTTTGCCAACAGACGTCAGATTTCAGAGGCTTAGACAGAGGATAGAGGCTGGAATACAGACAGGACTGCGTATACATGAAGACGGAACTTTGAGATATGGAGATCGTCTCTATGTTCCAAATGGAGAACTTCGTCAAGAGTTGATGACAGAAGCACACAGTTCAAACTACTCCATTCATCCAGAAGGCACGAAGATGTACAGAGACCTGAGACAGTACTACTGGTGGCATGGAATGAAGAGGGAGATAGCACGCTTTGTGCCCAAGTGCCTGGTGTGTCAGCAAGTCAAGGCTGAGTATCAGAGATCTGCAGGATTTCTCCAACCGCTTCCGATACCAGAATTGAAATGGGAGCACATCACTATGGACTTTGTTACGGGCTTTCCGAGGAGTCCTAGTGGTCGCAATGCAGTATGGGTAATCGTTGATAGACTCACCAAGTCCGCACACTTTTTACCCTTCAGAGTTGGACAATCGACAGAGGTCTTAGCAGAGATGTACATGAGAGAGATTGTGCAACTGCATGGAGTGCCAGTTAGCATCATGTCTGACAGGGATACGAGATTTATATCCTACTTTTGACGGAGTATGCAAGAGAGTCTCGGTACTCGCCTGAAGTTTAGCACAGTGTATCACCCACAAACAGATGGCCAATCGGAGCGCAACATTCAGACATTGGAAGACATGTTAAGAGCTCGCATGCTTGACTTCGGAGGATCATAGGAGGACCATTTGCATTTGGTCGAGTTTTCCTACAACAACAGCCATCAAGCGAGCATCCAGATGGCTCCCTATGAAGCGTTGTATGGAAGGAAGTGTCGTTCCCCAGTATGTTGGAGCGATATAGGCGAGCGACAAATTCTCGGACCAGAGTTGGTTGTTCGTACAGTAGAGAAGGTGAAGAAGATCCAAGGACACCTACGAGCAGCACAGGACCGACAGAAGCATTGGGCGAATGCGCATCGACGACCCTTAGAGTTCCAGGTTAGAGATCACGTATTTCTAAAGATCTCGCCTACTCGAGGGACTATCAAATTCGGAGGCAGAGGAAAGCTGAGTCCAAGGTACATCGGACCATTCGATGTGTTAGAACGCGTCAGAGAGGTTGCTTACAGATTAGCCTTACCGCAGACTTTGGAAGGAGTCCACGACGTCTTCCATGTATCTCAGCTGAGGAGGTACATATCAGACCCAAGTCATGTACTTGACCATTCAGAGATCACTGTCGGCCCAGGTTTATCATACCAAGAGGAGCCTGTTGAGATCCTGGACAGGAGCGAGAAGGTACTGCGAGGTCAGACTATCCTCCTAGTCCGTGTCGCATGGAGACATCATACACCAGGAGAGTCGACTTGAGAACACGAGGAGGATATTAGACAGCACTATCCCCATCTCTTCGAAGGACTAGGTACGTTTTAGCATTTTTAAATTCAGTCAGTATTTCTTACCATGCGTATGTTCTAATTTCGAGAACAAAATGCTCTAAGGAGGGTAGATTGTAAATCCCCTCGACCAATTCAGGATAAATTAGAATTAAATCAAGAGACTAGGATTAATTTGGAATTAATTAGGATTAATGTGCGTCAACTATACGTCTTAATACACCTTGTCGTTCCTTCGAGGTTGGAGCACCCCACCATTAGTATCTTCCACCCGAATTCACGAACATCTTTTAGACATACCAGACTACCCCCTGGCCATTGTGCAACCTTAGATACTCGTTATTGCGTCTTATTTTAGCCACGTAATATTCCTTAAGAGAACACCTTGCATTTATTAATTTAATTAAATTCGAGGCCAATTTCACCTCAACTAAACCTAACCAAGCCCACATGCACTCTGCTACGTGGACCAGTCCCACCCCAACCAGGCCGGACAGGCCCAAGTCCCAAGAGCAACCCACAAATCCCCATATATAAACACACATATTTCTCCCATGGGAAACCCTAGATCACCATCACCTACTCATACTCTAGCCGACTAACCAAACCTTAGTCGTTCCCTTGCATCCCGAGCTACCCGACTTCCTGACACCGCCATCACCGCCGCCTGACACCGCCAGACTTCCCCTCCCAGACCGGACAGCCACCGCCATCTCCCATTCACCATCACCAACTCCCTCCATCATAACCCGACCCCCCTTAGCCGCTGTCGACTGCCCCCAACCGCCTCCAACACCTTCCCCCATTGAAGCCGATCCCTTTCGACCACCCCTGGGACAGCCGTACCCGACTGTCGCTGCCGCCGTACACGACTGCCGCTGCCGCTGCTGTACATACTGCCGCTGCTGCCGTAGTTACTGTACGCTGCCACTGCTGCCGTGGTTGCTGAACGCCCCGCCGGAGGAGAGCCGCCAGCAAGCGCAGATCCCCCGTCCGCCACGCCTAGGTAAACGACCTATTTTCCTTCTCCCTTGTATCGTGTTATATATATTCGCGTTGCGACATCGTGTCGAGTGTCGAAATCCCGAACACAAACCTAAATTTACATTAACCCTGCATATGTGAATGGTGATGATTAACAAGATTTAGCATTCCTTAATAACCAATATTTTCCTTAATGTTAGACTCGAATATAAAGACTTGTTTTTCACCTAAAAACCTGGACATTTACATGTATACTCAAGCATGGAAAATAAGGACATAATTGTACTAAAACGTAGACAGATTCGCAACCCATAATATGGTAATCTATTGTCAAGAGATACATAGTAGCCGAGGACAAAATACGTGTACACCCTAGCTACGTGCACACGCGTCACTGTAGTCGGCCAACCATGATCTCCTGACAGTACCTAGAACAACGTCATAATTAAGCATGTATTTCTCCTAGTGTCTGATGTTAGATTTGTTATATTATATTGGTGTGTTTAGGATCATTGGATCAGCCAGGAGACACCGCAGGAGCAGGCTTTTGGCATTCAAAGCTTGAGAACTCAGGCAAGATACCTTGCTATATTTACTATCTAATTTAAATTATGCATAAGTTGTATTGTATTCTTGTTGTTTTTCTTTTATACAACTGTGCGCGGCCGAGATTTACTCGGTGCTGTCGACGGATACGTCGATGATTAGTATACTTGACCTAGTTCGTAGTGACTCACCCCATTGGAGGATACTCTGATATCTTCCGAGACCGGACACTTTTACACGTATCACTGTGACAAATTCATATTCGCGTGCTCGACTAGCTATCGGCGCGTGTGACATGCATCACGGTTAGTAAGTAGTTCAGAATTATTTCAGTGTAGAGATTTGGCATTTAGATACGGAGTATGCACGTCGAGTATTCGACTTGGATATACACATTGGGCGGGAAGAACGACTAGTAGGCATATGGGACACCCCACTCCTTTATACAGACACCGCACTCGACGGAGTGATACGAACGTATATATATATTACTGATACCACGTTCTGTAGAGTGTTGGACGTTACTTGGTGATATTACATATACCACACTTTATAGAATGTCGGACGTTATTGTATTCCTGCGCCCGTGTTATAGGGGGCATGTGTAGCATATACTAGCCGGTTGCCATGACTGGTAAATTACGTCATCATATGTCTAGCCTACACCCTCCCATATACTCACAGTTATCCTCAAATTGCATTCACCTAGATGGTTAGCACATCCTTTATTGTATTTACTTTATTCAGTATTTATATATGGCATATTTCTATGTATCTTGTTATGTCCCTCTGAGGACCTGGTATCTTTCCAGATTTGGATGAGGCATATTACCCCACAGTGTACGGCCCAGGACAGGAGACGAGGTTCGCTACCGCAGAGGAGTTAGAGGTGTTACCGTCAGAGTTTCCGTGATCGCTTGGTAGGCCTTCCGCCTAAGATTGGGAGCATCATTACCTAGTCAGCCGATGCCCTAGTCATTACTCTTTTATCTATCATTTTAGTACTTTTATTCCGTCATAGTAGTAAGTTTGTTTCCACCAGACATTGTTGGTTGTACTATGATATCTTGAGAGTTGTATTTATCTTCCAGCAATTTTATTTAGTACTTCTTGCTGTTTATATTGTGGATGAGATTAGTTTACCTGTTGATTGACTGATATTGGACATGTTAGTATTTTAGGACACTGTAGCACTCTTCGTTAGGATCCATTAAATTGGGATATCCTCGGAGACGTGACAGTTGGCTATTGCCACGTGGCCTGGTTCCTTGTATTTTGGGACTAGGGCATGACAGTGATAGCCATTGCTGTCTGATTGATCCAGAAGGATCTATTAATAGCCATTACTGGCTGATTAATTTAGAAGGATCTATTGACAACATTACTGGATGATAGATCTAGAAGGATCTATTTCTTAAGAGAGAGAAACCACTCTTCATCTGTTAAGAAACGAAAAACAGAAAAGATTAGATCATAAATATTTTAGATCATACTTACTCATTTTGTTCGAGAATATGATCGTGTGCATTTGTGGTAAAGCTATGTGTTAATAACATGTTATAATCTAAAATACTACGGAGTTATTCAGGAACTCTGATATATAAGAGAGAGAGATCTGGTTATATTCTATATGTAATACTGCAAAGAATTTTCTCAATAAAATGTATGCACAACCCTTTAGACTATAACAATAAGATCGGTTGAGATCTTTAACAGATAAGAATATCACTATTTAGTTGTAGTTGTTGCAATCAACAATTTAGTTACAAACTAACTACAACAATATTGTTCATCAAAATGTTACGCGTGGAAATATTGTTGGGTTACTTTGATTCTTCTCTGCAAAAAGATATTTTTAGAAATAGTAGGTAAATTGGGTCGGGTTCCGTTTGGACCCGTTAGCTTCTTACCTGGTGGGGGCGCAAGTCTTGCACCCGGACCCTACCCATATAATTAACGGATTTTTTCATTTAAAGTAATATAAAATTATATATTTATAAAAAACGGGAAAAGTTTTGGATAATTGCGGAGGGGGGACCACTCGCCAACTCAGTTGGCGAGGTGCTGAGTTGGCGAGCATCTCGCCAACTGAGTTGGCGGGGCGCCCTCCTCGAGGGGCCGCCCGCCAACTCAGTTGGCGGGCCATGCACCGTTGGCAAATTAGCCGTTGGCCAACGGCTATATTCACTTCCTATAACCCCCCCCCCCCCAAACACTCCTCACACCACATTCTCCTCCTACCCCAAAACTCCTCACACCACATTCTCCTCCTATTTTCACAACTTCCTCCTCTTGATATTTACTAGCGATGGCTACCCGCAATGACGGTCGTATTCCTGGCGGACCGACTATCGCGCTTATTATTAAGCAACGTGAAGAGCACATTTCTAGTCAGATATTTACTGGCGAGATAATTTTTGAAATTACAAGTTGCCAACTTTATTAATGTATATGTTTTTTATAATACCTATGTTTACTTTATTAATGCATATATTTTTTATAGTTATACGACCATGATAATGCTTTATGAACCCGGATCCACGTACATTAGCGGTCTGAAAGGAATTATCGTACGTGGGAGCTAAATTCGGTTCAAAAGGCTTTGGTGGAATCCTTTGGATTCCACTATATAGATCGTGTTAGATATTTAATTCACGATCTTCATTTAGTTGTAAGCCTTGCGGAGCGTTGGTGGCCAGAACGCAACACTTTTTAACTCCCATTCGGCGAGATGACGATCACCCTTTTTGATGTGGCGAATATACTAGGGTTACCTATTAAAGGTAACGCTATATATTTTGATCCGCACTTAAAGGGATCTGATCTGATCCGGAGTTATCTTGGTGTTAGCCCTCCTCCAGGTCTAAAAGACGATAATTATGTGAAATTTTCATAGCTCCGTGGCAACTTTATAGACCTACATCAAACTATTGATGGGGTGGTTGATGTAGATGAAAATCGGGTATGTATTTTTATTAGTAAATTTGTTTATTACTTAATTTAGTGGTACAATTCTATATAACACTTAATAAATCCAGGTCATTCGTTGCACTAGAGCGTATCTGCTCTGTTTATGTGGTACAATTCTATTTCCCGATGCATCGGGAAATCTGGTAAATGTACAACTTTTACCATTCTTGGATGATCTGACAAAACCTACTGAGCATGCGTGGGGAGCTGCTACTCTTGCATTTTTGTACGCCAATCTGACAGAATTTGTCAGATCCAATCGCAAGAGTATTTGTGGATGTATTTCACTAATACAGGTATGAATGAAAGACCTTAAAAAGTTAGAGTAATTTTATACGCAAATTATGTTTGTACTAATGTCATTTTTTTTTTATAGTTCTGGTCCTACGAGCACTTTTATATTGGTAGGCCTATTACCAGCATTCTCAGTGATGTTGGAGTATTTCCAGTTGCTATGCGCTGGCCTACAGACGTAGTGGATTATCAACACTACCAATACAGGACTGTATCACTATATCGTAGCCAATTTGATACACTGCGGTATAATCAGGTAAATTTTAAATATGCAATAAATATCTTTAAATTATTTAAGTTTTGATCGTAGATAAACATCACATCTAATTGATACAATATCTTTAAATAGGTAACCTGGTTACCGTACTCATTTGAACCTGATGCTCCAGAAATCAAGATGACATCCTATGCATTTAGTTTACACGGATATCATATTATATATGATCGGTTCACCATGTACCATCCGGCAGACCGTGTTCTTCGGCAATTCGGAATTGCCCCAATAATTTCCGATGATCCACCAACAGTCGGTTATCAGACATCAAATGCATTACAACGAATCATTGGTCTCGTTGCTGACTGGAATAATCGGTTCGAGAATTATAGTGTGAGGGATATGTCTCCCAAACTAAATTCTGCTGAGGAATGTAAGTTATAAGTTACTCATTATTCGTATTGATTTAGTGTAAATAGTTTGCTAAAATTTTGTTTACATTTTGCAGACATAGGTAGCCTCAACTACAGGCAATGGTGGGGATGCCCTCTTATGAGCAACCGAGTATACCACTACGAGGAGCCCAGGTTCAAGACTAGATCTGTAGACGATTCTACTCTGCGTGCTTTTGCCGATGGAATACATGATTTGGTATGACTTCATTATACTTTCAAAAATACATATACATAGATATGATAAATATATTAATTTACGTGTTCTTCAAATTTCAGAGTGTTGTATACCAACAATATTTGCAACAACCTGAGATAAACCTTCCCCCACAAGGTCGACTTCTTATGGAGGAACTTGTGACTCGTGTTGAGCATCTGGGTATTGGACGGGAACCGGAAATACCTCCAGTACAATCCCGTCTTCCACCGGACTATCCGACCGGCTTAGTACGACAGAGACACTCTCGTCGTCATCGGCGGCGGGATACTGCTGGAGCGGGCCCGAGTGACCAGTATGCTGAAGCGGGCCCTAGTGACCAGTATGCTGGAGCGGGCCCGAGTAACCAGTATGCTGGAGCGGGCCCTAGTTACCAGTATGCAGGAGCGGATCCGAGTTACCAAACTGCTGGAGATGAAAGCTACCAGATATTCACACAAATTTTTTCGACTCCATCAACACCGCTGCCTACCCAAACTCAACAAGACGAGGACGAAGATTAGTAGAAAATTTGTAACATTGTATGATTACAATTTTTGTATGATTTGTAATGGTTTTTTATTACAATATTTGGGTATTGAACAATTCTATTTTAATCTCTCGGTTGACTAGTACATCTTCTTCGGTTGTGTCCCATAGCACCACAATTACTGCAACGTAGATCTCTTGTCGATAAATCCCGGAGTTTGATGCGGTTCTTCTTTGGTCTTCCGGCTTTGCGTCTTACATCTGGCACCCCAATTTGTCCTCTTACCAAAGGACCTTGGATTTCGTAGGGAACTGGAATTGGCTCCATTTTATGCGCGTATACAGTTTTCAAGTTTTCCGTCGAAAATACTGCAGGATAAAAAGTATCAATACTAATATTGCAATATCTACAAACAAAATATGCATGTATACATGGTATATAAGTATGGTACCATCTAAAACATGTACAAGATCTGTCAGTTATATGAACAATATAGGTTCTACTTGTTGCCCGGTCTATTATTTCAAACTTATAACTATCAATAGCTAATATTTCTAGGTGGTTCTTCTCTTTGATAATAGAAGCCATATTTTTTAACATCTTCGGACAATAATATGTGTCTATATTTTCAGCAAACTTTCTACGATTGTCATGAAGTGTAATAATCTTGGCTCTAATACCATCGAGAAGTGTTGTTATTGGCTTATCTCGTAATTTCTTAATCCAGCTGTTGAAATATTCAGCAAGATTAGAAGTGTTAATATCTAATCTAGGACAAGTAGCATACGCTGTTATCCAATGTTCAAATCGACGACTTTCATCGTTTACACCAATAAGCCAATCGTACAACACTATGTTCTCGGCTTTAATTATATCAAACACACTCTCTGCATCTGTTTTATTATATGATCTAGCAAGCGAGTCTAACAAGCGTTGAAATACTGGTTCTTTTGTAACTTTTTTTATATTTTGTTTAAAATGTTGAATACAAAAAAAATGAGGAGATGCAGGAAAAATAGCACGAACAACATTTATTAATCCCTTTTGCTTGTCAGATATAAATGAAATTGAACTCCAATCATTAAAACAACTTTCAAAAGATATTTTAAGAGAATTTAAAAACCAAGACCAAGAATCACTATTCTCACCTTCAGCAACAACATAAGCTATAGGATATAATTGATAGTTAGGATCGTGAGCACAAGCAATAAATAAGATACCTTGATATTTAGACGAAAGAAATGTAGCATCAGTACTAATAATTGGTAAACATCCACTTAAAAATCCATCAATACATGACTTAAAACAAATAAAAATTCGTTGGAAGCTATTGTTTTTGGTAGTTTTAATAAAACATGTACTACCTGGATTTGTCTCCATAATTCTATAACAATACTCCTCAAGACTAGCGTATGCCTCATCATAACTACCATTAATTTCAGCTAATGCTGTCTCTCGGGCTCTCCATGCTTTTGAATAACTAACTTGTATACGGTGCTCCCTATATATATCTTTAACAATTTGTGATGGACTGTATGACTGGTTATCTCTAATAATGTCAATTATTATGGTCTTAATCCATGAAGCGGTAGCTAGTCGATGACGTCCTGTACTAAGTCTTCCTAAACAAGAATGACGATTTTCTAATGTACTAACTTTAACTATATCGCCATTTCCAATGGATTTGACATATACTCTCCAATTACAATTCGGTTGATCACAACTATATATAATTCCACGAGCATTATTCATAAGACTAGCTGAACAACTAAAATTATATTTAATTGCTAAATTACTTATAAAGCTTCTAAAGTGAGAACGACTAGGAAATGATTGTCCCTTAAATAATTCATCAGTGATAGCTTTTACAACATCATCATCTACCGTATAATCTACATTTTCAACTAAATCATCACTATTTTCATCGTCGTTGTCACTATCATCATCATGGTTAGATTCATCTGATGAATGACCTTCTTGGATAAATGAAACTATTTGTTGAGAAGAACTAGCACCCGAACTAACATGCTGATATTCAGAAAAATATTCATTATTTCTACTATCTAAGGTTGCTGCTACTTTAATAACATATAATTTTATATATCGTGATTGTGAATTAATCTCAAGAATATAATTCCATGCATCTTCACTATCTATCACAAAATAATTAGAACAGAAAATAGACTTCAGAATAAAATCATAATGAATAGAACAACGTTCAATAATATGATTATGTATATTTTCAAAACTAATATTCGGGTAAGTTGAAAAAATTATACTTTCTCCTCCTTCGTAATTTAACCCATTTACTTTACCGCCGTGCGAGCATACAATTCTTACGCTACGATCCATGACGGTTGAGAACTTTTGCTACAAAAAACAGGAGGAGGAAGCTGTGAAAATAGGAGAAGGAAGCTGTGAAAATATGAGGAGGAGTAGGAGGAGGAGAATGTGTTGTGTGAGGAGTGTTTGGGGGGGGTGGGGGTGTTTATAGGGGTTGGAGGGAGCCGTTGCCCAACGGTTGGGTAGCCAACGGTGCATGGCCCGCCAACTGAGTTGGCGACGCCAACTGAGTTGGCGAGTGGTCCCCCCTCTGCTAATTCCCCAAACTTATTCCGTTATTTATAAATATATATTATTTTATTACTTTAAATGAAAAATCCGTATAATTAATTAATAATAATAGAATTCCTATAATAATTTCCCCAAGAACCCTAGTCTGTCATAAGCTAGCCGCATATACTAACGACGATGCAGTGGGAGATTGTTCACATCCCTGACAAAACCCCATCCTCTCTCGATCAATCCCTCGGTAAAAACAAATTTTTAACTAATCCGGTCAATTTTTTTTAATTTTATATTTATTTTCTGCGTATTTGAAATTTGTACAGTCGATGTGCTAGCTTGTGCAGTCGAGCCAAAGCTCGCCAATTCTCTCGTCAGGTCCGTCCGTCGGTCACCTATTTCCCCTCTCTCCTCTCTTTCTTTTTAATTTTTATTATTATTACTACTATCTATACGTACGTGCTTCCTACGTATTCTCTTAATTTTTTAGTACTTGAGGAGCAAACAACAATTTTTTGGAAAAGCAAACAGAAGTCCCTTAATTTTTTTTCCATGACTACCCATGTTAAAATTAATGAACAGTTCTAATTAGTAAAATAATAAAGTACATTTTTGGAATATTTTTTTTTACGGTGAAGCCTAACTTTTTTATTATGCTAAATTACAACTTGATATTCTCAACTATTATAAATGTTCAACCTGATACCCTCAACTTTAATAGGCGTCAACTTGATACCTTAAAAATGACCAAATTAGCTCTGCCTGCAACCCCCCCTCCCCCGACTGGCCCCCAACCCCTGCCCTCTCTCGCGGGCTGCTACCGCCACCGCTGCGCACGGAGGGGTGGGGGGTGGTAGTGCAGCCGCCAAGAGGGAGAGAGGGAGGGAGGGGCGGGGGTAATTTGGTTAATTTTAAATTTTATGGTATTAAGTTGACGTCTATCAAAGTTAAGGGTATCAAGTTGAACATTTATAATAGTTGAGGGTATCAAATTGTAATTTAGCCTTATTATATAGTAGTATAGATTATTATTATTATTATTTTGTCGATAGACAGATGAAACAGATATGCCCACTGGAGAATCTCCGGCACGTGAAACGGGTGCGAAGGAGGTGCATTGAAGGTATTTGTTTCTTCGACCTCTTTTCTGGTGTCTAAAGTAAATTCAAGTACCCAAGAATGGGATAGATTGTGCCAAGAGTTGGGGATATCTTGCTATGTGAACACGATATGACACGTAGGAATACGTACACGAAGTGTGAGTACGAGACAAATCAATCTGTAAACCAATTCCTGACACAATTCCAATAGACCAGGAAGTGTTTGGAACTTTGGATCACAAGTCACATCAAGTTTATAATGCACCAGTTCACATCACAAAGAATGAATCTCCTGTACAGTGTAATCTTGAGGCTAAAACTTCTGAGCAAGATTGCAAATGTCAACATTAATAAATGATTTAAATGAATCCCTAGGATCCAAAGCCGAGGAAAGAGTAAGAAGTTCCGTTGCACCTTTATTGAATTTACTATTTTAATTCCTTAACTTAAAATCTATAACGACATTAACTATATCATAACGATAATGATGCACAACAGAAACATGATTTTTCTTACGAGCTAGCTTTTATGGATCACTCATATGAGGCATGTTAATGTCACGTCTTCTACAGAATGGATAAACTTTCTCAAAAAAAAAAAAAAAAAAACTTAAACCCACCCTTCTTGTCACAAATGTAATGGAAGTTGTTTCGTACTTGAGACCATTTTTAGAATATCCAGAGATTCTGAGACCTTTAGTAACTGAACAAGCTGCAGTATACATAGTAATCAAGTCTCTAACAGACTTATAGTGAGAGCTCCAATGTGTTGTTCCAGCTCAATGCAAGTTAACAATCTGATTGGCCCATGTACCTGACTCGTGCTCCCCACTAGTCAACATACTTCTGATCTCCTCTATTTGGGTCAATTGTAACTGGAAAATTCGTTTAAAATAAGAATTCAAAATGTTAAAAATTGCAGTTAAACTGCAACTAGTGCTAGTTGTAGCTAATAAGCAAAGCAATGTATATCATGTGCATCTGGACAATCTTTGAAAAATAAAGCTTTAAGTCCATTAAACTGCCCACACATGTTGCTCTCACAATCATATTCTTGTCCACACATTTCTGAATTGGAAGATTGTAGCGAACCAGTATATCACATATATTTTTCTTTAATTCAGTGATGTTGCGTCTTCGATGCTCACAATATGGAAAAAGCGGTCCACTAAAATACCATCAACAGTGACATATCTTAGAATAAGAACAATTTGTTCTTTGTCTAGTGCTTCATCAACAAGAATACAATCCGAAATATCATCACGAATTATCTTTCTTACTCTATTTGCCACAATATGCAATATCACTTTTTGAATTGAGGGTGCAATATATTGGGCATTTTTCTGGCGCATTATCTAATACAACTTTAGCAATATCTTCATTCAGTTCTGTCAGTAACTGAATTAATTTAATAAAAATTTCACGATTCATTGATTTTGAAGATTCATCACGCTCTATAAGATTGCATTAATTTAATAAAAATTTCACGATTCAATGATTTTGAAGATTCACCAGGCTCTCTATAAGCTTTTCTTTGAAGTGCAAGATATCGAATACTCTGAACTAATGTTTTATTCGTAACCTAATTCGCTTTATCTCTTCTTGTGATTGAGCAATCATTATTTTTATCAATATGGTGAGTTGGGTTCATTCTCTAGCACATATTTTTCACACTTGCTCTGGGAACAATTCTTTCCATCTTTAACTTTCTTCCAATTATTAAACCCATCTGGAAGTAGTGCAAAATGAATCCCTGCTTTATGAATTTTGGACTCAAAAAGGAAGCACGGAAAACAATATGCTTTATCTTTTGCAAGTGAATATTCTATCAAGGAAATTGCTTAGATCAAACGGATCGAAATTGTCAATTTTGTTTTCCTGTCTGCGCTGGATACTCTTGGAGTTTAGGTTGAAAAGCCCCTGCTATATTATTGGCAAGTCTAATCTCATCTTCTTGATTAATGATGCTCACTATTGACTTAGTAGTCCTGGATCTCAATATTCTCTCCATCAAATTATCTATGTTCCAACACCTCAAATTCAACAGGTTGTTCCAAAATAGGAGGTAAAGTTTCAATGACGTGTAGAATGTTCATTTTGAGCAGATTGATCATTATCATCATTTTACTAAAAAAGAAAGAAGCGTTCTTCTTTTCTTTTCTTGTGGTGCCATTTAAACTAACCTAAACAAATTGAACATGTGTAAACCCCAAGTTTCTTACTAATAAACAATCCTAAATTCATACCAAAAGAAACTTAAAATATAAATTAATCGCATTAAAAATTGGAAACAGTTATATGTAATGAATATAATAATAAAAGGTTAATAGGAAGAGAGAGAGAGAGGTAGTGATATACCGGCAAATTGGAAAATAAGTAATTGCACAAACAGGCAAACTGCACCAATCTGCTATTCTGATTTTGATGCTTGGCTATCTTGGCATGTTGCACTACGTGAGAGGAAAAAAACTGAAAGAAAGAAATTAAAGCCATATACAATATTTCAGATGACAATTCTTTTTTGAATTATACAAATATTATATAACAAAAATGATCAATTGAGACTATGCTTTGGATAACAGTTTAATTCAATCAACAAGGAACGTTATAGCAAGGTAGTCAAAGGCACAAGGCGCAAGGTGCACTCGAGACACAAAGGGTCCATATCGTTCGTGACGCAAGGTGCACTAAAAGCATACGTCCGAGCAAAACGAGACGCAAAAATAATAAAAATAATAATATACATAAATAAATTACTAATGTAAGGAATAAAACCAAATAACATATTAAAACCAAAATAAACATGTTAAAACATAACCAAGTGAACTAGTAGAACACTAATAGCATTAGCAGTCAACAAAACTAACAAGAGTTTATATTCTTCCTACCACGTTTTTAGTAAAATTTAGTTTTTTCAGTTCGACTGCAACCAACTTTGGTAGCCATGGAAATGGCTATCTCCCTCCCACTTGTATAAGGTAAAGGTTATTCTCATGCCTCAAAATTTTTTGTATATAAAAAATAAAAAATAGAAACCATAAGACGTGCCTTTTCTTGGTTATGCCTTACTGAAAGGCGCGTCTTAGGTGCGCCCGAAGAAAGGTCTCGCCTAGTGAGTTGTGAGGCGCAGCTGCTACGCCTTTATGCAATGTGCTCCTTTGACTACCATGTGTCATAGTAAAAGAAAAAGTGAAAACTAAATGAAATCTTTTATCTCCAAAAAAAAAACGATAGCATTATTGTTATGCCTTTGTTGCAATCAAGAACAATTGAACAAAACTTTAGGAGAAGAACTTTTCTTGATTGCAAGAGAGGACTTTTCCTTGTAAACATTAGAGCCTCTTGTATCACTATACGGAAGAAGAATATATGGAAACATGTATGTAAGTTAAAAATCTCATAATTATATAAATGTAACAAATATTGGGCATGAAATATCAATGTGATTATTCAGGAACTTCTATTAGTTAGAATCCAAGAAATTAAGTATAGAAAGTATCGGATAGATAATGTTGACAAATTTCAAGGAGTGAACCTACTAATTCAAAAATGAATCAAATTCATTAACCAGAAAGTGAGCATATTGAAATTGGAAACAATGGAGAAGAAAATACCTGGTTGGTTCTCTCCAGCCTCCCTTTGTAAACTCAGACCAAAATCCTCCCTCTCCCAATAGGCATTCTTATCGGAAATTTTTGGTCACAGCAATGATGTTTTTGGATCGATCACTTGGTACCACCACCCTTCTCTCTTCTGTTTGTTCTCCTCCTAGTAATGGATTCTTATGGTGGTTGTGCTGGTGATGTGGTGATGGGATGAGAATATTTTAAGGTGCGAAATTCTCAACTGATTTGATTTCGGCTTGGCTGCCTGGTTTCCAGATGGGGAAAGACATTTAGAACTTTCCTATATTGGTTGGGCTAACATAGTAGGGATACTAAAAATAATTGACCTACGCTAACCGCTCACACATATCTGCCAGTGGATGCAGACATGTTACAATACGGAAACCAGATTTCTGCTTTACTTGGCATTTTCTAAAGGAAATTTTAACCAACAGTAGTAAGACTTAATGGCCTGACTGTGGCCAACTCGATTTCTGTTGTCGTGTATAGATATGATTGGTATTATGTAGGAAGTACCAAAATATGCTAGATTATACAAAGAGTCGGGACACATTAGATTTGCCTTGCACAAATACAATACAACACAGTACGAACACGGAAACACTGACCCATCACTGATTTTACCGTAGTGCCCTAGTGCATTTTGGAGTATCATGTATTATCCAATGACATGTCACGCGATATGATACGGCAACAATTTTGCAGGGCCGTGTCGTGTTTAGTACGTATCGACACTGACATGACACGTTAGGGCACCAATTTTGCACTTTAGTTTGCACTTGTGAAAGAGAAATGCTAGTGACACTTAATGATCTTACTGCGGCCAACTCGGTGTTTGTTTTGCAAATTTTCTACTCAATAAAGTCCTATCTATAATTATCTTTTGCTCTCTTTGCAGGAAAAATTGAGTTATCAATGATAGTGGGCCTCTCGAATGGACATGATAATCACATGGAGGGCATATCAGATGACCTTCTTCAGTTTATAAACGTGAACAAATTGAGCCTTTTCAAAGCCAAGGTGCATCATTCATCACTAGGCTGTACTGTTTAAAATCAGGATTTGAATAGTTTAGATTTAGAGAAATAGTTTGGTAAAATATATTTTTTAGGTTGTGTTAAATGATAATTTTTGTTAATTTTGATTTGATTAGCTTTTGATCATTTATACAAGCTTGATCTTGTATTAAATCATGTAGTCGTGGCTAAAAAAATTCCCTGTTAATTTCCATTTGATTGTTATTTCTGTTCAAGCTATTTTTGATGAAGTGACCCATGACCCTTTGCTAAGATAGCCATTGATCAGGATTATTTTATCTTTGTTGCTTGTTCTTGAACCTCCTTCAAAACTTTTCTTGTTATCTCCTGACAAAAAAATAAAGAGAATCCTGTTTTATAATAGTAATGGAACATGGTATGACAGTTAAGTTATTCTCCAGGTGTATGTTTACAGATGTTCCTTGATAATCATTGCATTTGTTATCAAAGCTTTGCTTAAGGAAGTTTGTTAACATTGGCCATTTTTTCCAGGTTGCTAAATATGCTGCTTTGTCAAAAGAAGAATGGGAAGAACAATGCAAATACTGGCCAACATCTTATCATCCACCAAATGAGTAAGGTTTCTGCTGTTTCTGTAAGTTCGCATATGATTTTTTTTTTTTCTTGCTCCTTGATTATTATATAAACACATGAACATAGTCTTTGACCAACAATTACAGATAGTGTTCTTAATGTCAAGATTTTTATTCTTTTCCTCGTAGAATGATCATACGAAAGAAAACAATAAAAAAAACATTTGAAATTTTCATTGGAAGCACAACATATATAAGCGTCACTAACTATCGTTCAAAAGAAGTGATCAAGCCCCAGTTTGAACTGTTTAAAAGTTCATCAGTATTATATATGATGAAAAGTACATTTTTGTTTTCGTTAACATGCTTTTCATTAATTTTCTTCTTTACTATTTAATTAAGTGGTTCCGTAGAACTACAAACGGTTGGCAAGTTTGAGTAAGATGACTAAGTTATGGTTGAGAAGTTTTGAGTAATGGCTAAGTTGTTGTTTGATTAACATTTTTTAGCAACCCCATATTACTTTTTTTTTTCCATTGATTTTCTCATCTCTGAACCAAATTATCTTAAGTCTCACATTACGTGCTAACTTGTACAATTGGCAGGACATGCTTTCTCCCTTTGTTGTCAATTCTTTATGAACTTTACCATCATGAAGTTCCACTTGATGCTCTAATCGTTCTTATGGCTCCAAATTCTCTCAGTGATGTATTTTCTTTAAATAACCTTGTTAGTACCCATTTTTTATGTGATCTTTTCTAATATACTGCTGTTAACATACAACAGCCTTGATAGCATTACTGCTTTTGGTGAAGAGGACTCACAATTAAGCTTTGATTACATGAGGACAGCTATTCAGTTCGCAAATTTGAGTTGTCTTGCTGGTAAGGTATCTTAATTCTTGCTTTTACTCATGCAATTTGCACAATTAGTTTCTTGTTCTTTTCCAATTTGCATCTTTATTGAACTGTTGAAGTGAAATTTGAAAAGATTCACCGGCTTGAAGTTGCTGCACACAGACTATGCTTCCAATCTATATTCTCTTGAAATGTGCTTCTATAAAAGGCATAGTTCACAATTTTGGCCTATGTTATCCGGACTCTCCACTTTAGGAGAAGTACCCGTGTCCACCGGGTAGGACATGGGTATGGATATGGAATCCGTATCCGATCCTCCATAGTGACAATCGGATCCTTCATAGTCCTTTATGGTGATAATCGGAAGACTGGTAGTGAAGTAGATAGTTTATTTTAATGTGGTAGTGAAGTAGATAGTTTATTTTAATTTGTTGGATTGGTAGTAAAGTTATGAAACCTTACAAATTTAATTACATGATGTCTTTTTATGAAACCATGCAAATTTAATTATAAGATTAAAAATATGAAACAATACAAACTTTATTATAATTGTGTCTTTTTATGAAATTTTACAAATTTAATTAGAGAGTATGTCTTTTTATGAGACTGTGTAAATTTAATTACATGTCTTTTATGAAGACATACAAATTTAATTACATAATGTGTCTTTTTATGAAACCATATTCAAATGTATTTATTTTAATAGTCATATTCTCGTGTCCGTATCTAAAATTTGGATCTTTTTTAGCCGAGTCCGTGTGTCTTTCAATTATGAGTTTGAAGGACCCGATTCTTTGATATGTACCCGACACTCATACCCGAGTCCAGGTAACATAGGTTTTGGCCTATGCAGTTAATAACGGTTTTTTCATGATAACGGTCCAGTAGAGTTATAGACATATCACCGATATATCGGTTTTATAACGGTAAATATCGGTTTGTATTTTTAACACAATTTTTATATATGAACAATACACTTAATAGTTTTCTATTATAAAATATGCATAAAGTATACATATCGTCGAGAAATCCAAGAGATCCAAGATAAAGAAGATCACTTAAGGAACTACATCTCTGAATAAATTTGATGTATGGAGATTTTGATGGCAGAAGATGTAATCTCCATTCTCCATTGATGTGAATGTCATATCATTCAACATCAGATGTAATCTCCATTGATATGAATGTCATATCGTTTGATGGCAAAAGATATTATCTCCATTGATGGCAGAAGCTTGTATTGTATTGTATCTTGACTTAACAGCTGATTTTTCCATAGAATGTCGTCTGCAGGCCCAGGCCCATATTGTATTGTATAGACTTATCTGAGACAGGTTATTAAGTATACTAAGGATTTTATGCCATATTTTAGTCTGCAATTTAGGTAAATGATAATCTAGATTGGTTGGGTGTACGTGCTGGAAACAGCAATCAGGAAATATATAGATGAATGCCATCATAGTGTAGAACTTATGACTATGATACTAAACAAATTAACATCAACCAGTCACTGACCCCATTCAGGAGTATAATTGTATAGCTTATATAAACAAATCCTTCAAGATATGTCTACTACGCGAAAAAGTGGTGGATAAAAGAATGGCAGTTTCATAGCAGCTTGCACAAAGACCACCAGTTGGAAGGCCAATTTCAAAATCAACAGTGCGAATAACTATTTAGATCTCAGATAATCTCAAACAAACAGAACAAATTGTTCAAGATATGTCTCCAGAAAATCATGTCCTATGAAATCAAAGTTGAATTGAATTGCAGCACATTATATGTCTCCAGAAAATTTTTCCCTCTTTCTCTCTCATCAGCGACTATTCCCTGTTATAAAAAAAAAAAAATTACTGTGAGATATCGGTTTTTATTAAAACCGATATATTAAAAAATATCGGTAATATCGGCCGATTTAATCGGTTCCGTTATTTAACCGATTTTTTCCAAAAAAAAATATCGGTTCATCACCGATACCGTTATATATCGGTGATATATCCGATATATAACGGTTTTTAACTGCATAGGTTTTGGCCGATTCCGATACATATAGACCATATCCTATCGGTATCGGTTTTGGCATGCCCCGATCCGACACCAAGGGGCAGATCCAAGAATTTTAGCGAGCGGGGGCAAGGAAAAAGGTATTGGCCATATCTTGGTCATATCCTATCGGTTTTGGCATGTCCTTATCCGACACCAAGTGGTGGATCCAATAATTTTAGTGAGTGGTGGCATTGAAAAAATAATGTTAGTGGGGCACTCGGGGCTGGGAAAAAGAATCTATTTCAAATGTATGTGAGAAGATTCAAACTCAAGACGTACAAGAAAAACGCTAATTACTTTACCAACTGAGCTAGGCTTATCAGTAAGTAAAATAGGGTATATATATAAGTTTGGAAAATATTTGGAAACTTACCTTCAACTTAACTTTGCCCCGAAAATCCAGTGGGGGCTTGAGCCCCTACTTTTTTTTCCTATCTGGATCTACACCTGTCGACACTGATACTGGGTGATATGGATATTGGGGCTCTCTTTGTAGGTCAATTCAACATAGAAAATTGAACAAGAAAGAGGGAAGTATGGAAAATAATGTCGACATAACCATTACCATTTGTCAAAGTTGTATGTCTATAAGTTTACAACATTCCTCCATCTTAATATTATTTCATCCTAAAATATCAATTGTGGTTGTACTCCATCTACTAAAAGCAAAGTCTCCATCTAAAAGCAAGTAAATAAACAATAGTATCTCTTGTAGATGAATGATTCAACAACTTTGAATAGTCCATTTAAAATTAACGAGAAACAACAAATAATATATAAAATCATGTCTAAATATATGATTTTTAAAATAAATAGTTTAATCATTTTTGGCTTTTTGAAACGAGAAATCCAATACTCCAGTTGTAACAGTCGAAACTGCCGTACTGATATGAAATGTCCTATTCCTAAACCTTGATAAATGCATGTAGCATCTCTCGTGGAGGTCAGCTATGAATAATTAGTTGAAATGGGTTTCAGAAACTGAAAAAAGGGGCTCTAGAAACAGTGTTTCACGTCGTATTAGGAAAAGCATGGTTTCAGAAAACATGTTTTTTATAAAATTTGGTTTTAAGAGCCACTTCAAGGGTTCATAAAACATGCACTAGTTGATAAGCTTTGATTGTTTTGTATACTAAGTTCCAATCACTGGAATTGTAGAAATGCAACAAAAAGTTTTATGCACTTGTCGACTATATGTAGGTTGGGTGGGGTTGACAACAAAACCTAGACACGAAGCGAAGGAGAAGAAAAAACTACATCAAGACAGAGACACGAAAACTTCTATTCTGTCATGGGACTGAGGCACTATCATTGCCAAATACATCCAGGAGCCATAAAGTTCTAATATATGATGAACAAAGAAATGCTACTAAAGCAGTAGCATGCATGTAATGTGGATTAAACTACATCAAGACAGAGACACGAAGCGAAGGAGAAGAAAAAAGTTTCAACCATCCAATAACTTACGTAGAAGGATAAAAGAAAATTCTAACCTTGATTGGAGGATGAATAATAAATTTTATTGGTGACGGTACCAAGAGCCGTTCGCAGATCTTGATTATAGGGTCATGCTTTTTGGATGTCTACCAGCGGCTTGGAGCTCCTTGAACAATCGTGCTGATAACATGCTGTAAAAGTGGAAGAGAGATTATGGTAGCCGAATCAATCTTCTAGGACTTTCTCATTGGTAATATATATATATATATATATATATATATATATATATATATATATATATATAGAGAGAGAGAGAGAGAGAGAGAGAGAGGTGGTTGTAGATATTGATAACTAGGGATAAGGGCATCCACATTTGATTTTTTTCCAAATCACAACAATGTCTAATTTTTAAATAATAATGGTAGTCAGTGCGTGGTATTTTGTGTATAGCATACTATCCTAAAAGTTGCATGCATTGACCCCTAATAATACACAAAATTGTCAAAAGATACAACAATAACATACTAACATATGCTAGGATTCTCAATATTTACTATGTAAGGGTTCATACAAATAATCTAGATTTGAAGTTTGTCATTGTCCAATCATATGATTATGGTTTCACCTCATTGTAGTGATTTGGAACTTAAGGCAGTTTAGTTTTTAAAAATTAAAAATATTAAACTATTGCATTTTCCTACCCTTATATGTGAAAGTACCATAGAGAGGAGGTGAATAGGATTTAACTAAAATTAACACGATTATGATCGCTAATAGGCAATTTAAAATAAGTGCTAGAAATAAGACAAGAATACCTATACTCGATGTATCTTGGTATCCTCCGTGAGGCATTCCAGTCCCTGAATTCTCTCCGGTTTTAATCCACTATTATAACAAATAGATACAACACAAGCGTTGATTCAAAGGCTCGTCGACTTCTTACATACGAGCTTTGATCCGAAGGTTCGCCAACTTCTACGTAAGCTTTGATATGAAGATTTGCGGACTTAACCTCTTACAAGAAGGATTTTGATCTTCTTATAAATAATATGATGATCTCATATTACAACTCAATACAACTCTTTTTCAATATGATTTGGCAAGTGATAGCTCTTTTATGTGGAGAGGTATTGTCTATATAAGATAGGAATAATAGGTTTCAAGAAATGGGAAATAAATGAATGTTTTTGGGTTTAAATACTTAGTCAAAACAACCTACAAAATTGTTGTGTAGGCAGTATACCGCTCTGCACAGTAACGGCTAGAAACGACTAGTTTTTTGGCTGTTACAGCATTAATTGTTGTCCAACGGTCGGCTGATCGGTATTCCGTCGATATGTCGTTTGTGGTTACAGGGACTTGTTGTTTCAAATTTCACAGAACACGATATACCGCCGGTTTGCTGGTATCGGTATACCGCTGGTATGTTGGTATAATACCCCAAATTCAGACCTTGGTGTTTGGCTGGATTTTTGGTTTTGCTATCATCTACCTTTCTCTATTGAGGTACAAATAAACCTAAACAGTGTTATAAAAGGCAGCCTAGGTGGCCGCCTAGGCTCTAGGCGTCTGGTTCTTGCCCGATGTATGCCTAGGCGTTCACCTAGCTCTTCATGCCCTGCCATGCATGTTTTTTGATTTTAGGTACTTTTTCTGCAATTTGTAGTAGATTTTTTTTTTGAACCGCCTAGATTTAGACGACCGCCTAGACGGGATAGACATTAGTCGGCGGGTGCCCGTCTGACTAGTGCTTAGTGCTTTTCACAACCTTAAACCTAAAGACTCGAGAATAAAGAAAGATTACATAGAGCACGATGTCTTGATAGCTTGGCCTCTTCACATTTTCTCCTGGCGACAATTGTCCGAAGCTAACACGATTAGAAAATCTGAATTCGTTTTGGGGACTTCGTTCTCGAACCCCCACGGGGGGCGCTCTGCCCCCTCAACTCCCGTACGTTGACCGGGCAGCGGAACCCCAAGTATGTGGCCCCGGAGATGTCGTGGGTGGTTCAGAGAAGCCTGACAGTGTCTTTGGTCCATCATGATTTATTCATTGCATATGTCCATGTTTGATCTTCCTTATTGTTTTTCTGCAAATACATGTTAGGTGAACAAAGCAATACACATAGTAGCAAGTATGCTATTAGTAGTGCACGTTAAGACTTTGCCAAGTTTAAGTATAAATACAATATTGATTGCATACTAAACTTAATCGATAATCAGAAACATAATTAAAACGTTGGGCTAACAATATCTTCAACCCTGCAGGTAGTAAATGCTGCTGTAATAGTTGATCCTCTGAGGAAACAAATTATTGCTATTGCTAATGATGAAACATGTTGCTCATCTATTGCGAACAATACTAGCTCAAAAGATGTCAACTATAACAAACTGTCAGCAGCCACTAGCTCCTCCCATTTCAAAGCAAATGGATCAGTAAATGAGGATTTCTTACCTAATGATGTTAGCAATTCATGTCCTGATGTTTCCTGCTTAAATCCTTGGGGATGGAGTACACAAAATTCACATAATGTGAGTTCTCTAGTGAAATGTGATAGCAAGTGCAATAGTTCCTGGCATCCTTTGAGACATGCTGCTATCGTTGCTATTGAAAAGGCTGCTGCAAGGGATAGGCAGTTATTTCCCTGTTCAGGATCTGCTGAAGATCTTTCTAATTCTGACAAGAGTTTGCAGCATTATTCCAACAGTTTTCAAGAAAAACGTCAGAAGACCCAGCAATCTGAAGTGAGCTAAAATCTTCTTGCTTAATTTGTGTCATTTATCTTCTTTCAGTAGAATTTGAATATCAGTATGAACGTTGACCATGTTATCTGTGTATCCAGTTGATTTAGAAGATGCCAATTCTAGTAATCCTGTGAATAGTTTTTGTTAAAAGAGAATGTATTATTGTCTGTATGCTACATGTTGATTGCTCGTTGCCAATTTACTTATATTTCAGAATGAGGACACATCAGTTAAGGATCATGTTATCCGCTTAAGCAATTGATTTTAAAGATGCCAATTCTTGTTATCCTATGAATAGATGTTGAAATAGAATTTATTATTGTCTTTATGTTACATATTGATCATTTGAATTTATTGTATCCCAGAATGAGGACACCTCGATCAAGGATGAGCATGCTAATGGTTTTCATTCTGAAGAAATGCGGCCTTATCTTTGCACAGGTTTTGATATCTACATCATCTGGGAGCCATGTACAATGTAAGTACCAACTACGAACACTAATGTCCATGACTTTTATTTTAATTTTGAGGACTAAATTCAGATGGATGTGCATTTAGTTTCAGTTCTATGGTGCATATTCGCCTAACTGATTTATGCATGAGGAAACAAATAGGTAAACAAAATTTAAATCCATACTTCCCAAAACTATTAGCTAAAGTTGCAGGGAAATCTTCTTGTTGCTATCATATGGTATGAGAACATGGAAGGGAATATTTAGGAGCTAGACATGTATTAGTTGGTTATGATTGTAATAAGTACCAGCTTTAATAAGTTAAATGTGGAAAAATGATTAAATTTAATCATATGCCTCTCAGTTTCTTTTCTTTTTGCTTATCTCCTAGGATGCACGAGCAGTCCAAAGATCAGTGCCATATTCGTGTTTGTGTCCGTGTCCGTGTCGTTTCATGCATATTGTACATACACTCCAAAATGCACTAAGACACCAAAATCAATGCCGTGTCCATGTCACGGTGTCGTATCATGTTGTGTTGTATTTGTGTCCATGCAATATGATTATCGTTACTTTTTTTTATCTATACTGGCTCCTATCAGGACTAGTTTTCTATTTAAGCTCCAAACATCTCAACGACTGACTTTTAACCATCACCACCACCAATTTGTCTTTGAAGGTGTGCAATGGCACTTGTCCATCAGAGAATCCGGCGTATATTTTATGCCTTTCCAAATCCAAATGCTGGTGCGCTAGGCAGTGTCTACAGATTGCAAGGGGAGAGAAGTTTGAATCATCACTACTATGTTTTCAGGATTATGTTACCTGAAAAAGCGCTTTATGAGGTAGAATAAAATAAATCGGTCAATTCTTCATCACTAGATTAGTTTTCAATAGATTCTTCAAGGCTTCAATCTATTTTTTTCAGGTGGTAGAAGAGCATGTTGATAGCAAGCGAATATCTGCCTAATCTAAATCTGATTCATCTTCCTGACATGGATATCCTTCTATTGGATCCCGACATTCTTATATCTGATAGATGACAGTATTTGTTGTTGTAATTTAGTAAAGCAGACTTACAAGCTTACTTGAACAGGCAGACCCTGCAATATCTACACCGATGAGTGGATGGGAGTCAGATTTATTTATTTATTGCTGATTTATTCCAGGTTTTTGTTTCCAGGAATATGACGATTCAATGAAAACCCATGGGGAGTTTAGGAATCCTTGAAAGGCTGCATATGTACCGTCTGATATGAAGATAAATGACTGGTAAATTGATTGGAGAAATATGGCAATATTTGGCTAGAGAATTGGAATTCTGTTAGTTGATAGAAATCATGTGAAGCAAACTCTGAGTTGCAGAACCAAACTGATGTTTGTGGTAGTTGCATATGGATTCATAGACTAAGCTTGTAGTACTAATAGAGCCCTAACAAACTTATTCCGGACATTCAAATGTTGCATTTAAATCAAGCTTGAGATGTGTTTGTTTAACAATGCTATCTTTTTTTTTTTTTTTTCTGAACACAAGATTCTGAAAGGTAAATCTACAAGCTATAATGTAGTCTCGAAATTTTGGAGCAATGTCGATATTTTAGATGGAGAAACAAGTGTTCAGAGGGAACAGTAAAACTGCAGATACTTCCGCTGATAAATCTAATATTGAAGTGGATTGTTCCACTATTTGGGAGGCACACTCGAAAGTAACATTCTTAACAAAATACCATTAGAAGGTGAGAATTCTGTGTCAATCTCAACTTTTTGGTTTAGAAATTGCAATTAGTTTGGCCCAAAGCAACCCACGAGCCCTTCATAAACTTTCGCATATCTAAGCAAATTACACTAGCATCATTGCACCAATGTGGGGTGCAAGCTCACTAGGAAGTTCTAGAATGCTAGAAACCTCTGCATTCTTCCTTCATTAGCAAGCCACTCAGTCGATCAAAATTGAGTTCATTAGAGTTCCACACAAGATAATTTTACACATTTGTAAGCACATTAACATACAGGATTTGCCAGAAACATCCAATTTTTTTTTCAGTGACAACTTTATTACAAGTTCAAGAATAATACCATACTGACAACATTTCCTCGTACTGATACTACAGCAAGTTGGAGCAGTGCTTTGAATATTAAATGCTATGGATGGTCTTAAAGAGAGTTCATTGATGATATACCACTTGCTGGAAATAAATTAAAAGGCAGAGCCACCGCTTTTCATCTTCCCGAGCATTATATCCTTGGCCTCGTTGATTTTTGAAGCAAGATAATGGCTTCCTCCTGCATCTGGATGGTTGGCAACCGTGTCACCTTTCTGTGTGCTTCTCTAACCTTATCCGGTGGAGCATTCTCCCTGTTCGCCGGAAAAAGAAAATGAGGTCCAATTCAATACGGATTAGGAAAACTTCAAGGAAATCCACACAATGATGTGGTGAACTACTTGTCCAAAAGAAATCTACAGAATCATGTGTTGAAATTATTTTTTCTCATTTATTTTCTTTTTTCATTTAAAGTGGTGAATTAGTTGGTTTGTCATGGTAGAACTACCACATGCGTTTCATAGTCACTTTCAACTATCAGCTAAGGAGAATACGGGTAACAGTTGATAAAATTAAGCACAGCAGTAGAAAGTTAGAATATACAAGTTCTTCGGAAAACTACTACTCATCTTCATCCAAGCCTTCAATCAAAATAAGAAAAGTCCATAAGGGACCTGATGTCAACTCTCTGTATGGGTGCCAAATTTCTAGCCAAACTAGTCATGAGCATTGGAAGATCATGCCATAAAACTTAGGTGGCCAGAGTAGGTTGACTATAAAGAGTGGCCATGACTATAGTGTGCCTCTGCAAATTTTATCTGCGGAGACATGTGGTACTTCGATAGCAAAAACTGCTTGGGTAGAAATGATTGGACAACATATCCACCAAATGGCTTTGAGTTTTATTGATAAGGCCTGCCTCCTGTTCATAGCTGTTGTTGCTAGAAAAATGGCAACAGCTCATAGATGGTTGATGTCTAGTAGAAGCCTTTTCTAAAGGACTTTCCAATACATTTTGCAGCTTATGCTTCCCAGCTGGCCCCTTTTTTAATAGGAAAGGTGTAGATGATGACAAAGAGAGTATCTATCACAAAATCACAAGATCACAAACTACCCTCATCTGGCAAAATAAATGGTGCTTAATCTTCAGTTGATACAGAATATATGAAGATGAATGACAGAGGGAAGAAACAGTGGGACAAGAACGAATAACTAAGACATTGCAAAGATATGGCCAGCTCAAGTTGTTCACTTGGACATTCCAACTATTGAAAGAATAAATACGATTAAAGGTAAGAAAGAAATTGGATAAACAAGAAGCAAGGACCTGGCTGACACGATAGGGATAAGGGATATGTTCACCTTCAAATAGGTACGATAAATAGTCATCTATGTTGCACACATAGGTACACATGGGCAAGAATAACATTTTGCATTGTGCATGCAACATAGCCTGGCTGAGGTTTCTAGAGCAGTGAAACTGCACGGGACTTGCCACTGTCAACCTTACTGGAAAAAACAAGACAAAAGGGAATTGCAGCCACCGTCACAAGATGGGCAAAAAAGAGACTTCAGTAGCTTCTTGTGTTCTAGAAGAGCTGAAAAGTTGAATCCTCTTATGCTGTATTAAAGACCACTGGGGACGCAAGTGGTCATTTTTGGCCCAAGGACAAAAATTCGGTTATGCGCAAATTTTGCAAGAAGATAACAAAGGGAGGGACGTTTTGATCTAAACAACACTTGGCGGGAGGGTATAGAGTGGTGTCAAAGTGTTCTAAGTAGCCAAAAAGCCAAAAAGCGCAAGGTTCGAAATCAAAGAACAAATGAACTTTGTGATCCCAGATCTGATGATGGTGATTATAATAAAAGCGAGGAGGATAACTTAAATGTTCTTGAGGTTGACATCCAGTGAAAGAAAGGGAAACATCTTTGATACGAAAGAAAGGGAAACATCTTTGATACGAAGTTCTAAAGTAGCTCCACCACTTAAGAAGCCAAGATCGCATGGCCCCATCGGTTCATACTTCACAAACCACAATAATAAAGCTTATAAAAAGGGATTTAGGGACATAATGCAAATATATTGCAAGTTGGGTGTATGACGACGCACTTCCTTTAATGTTGCTAACTTTGACAATTTTGTGGGTGTAGCACATAGTCTGGGTTTCAAACCACCGTGTTACCATGAGGTGCGAGTCGGTTAACTAGGAGGTGGATTCCACAAGTAATATTACACAAGGGCGAATGGGAGGAAAGATAAGAGAGGAAGGACCTTAATTAACTTTCTAGTGAATTCTCTTAAGGGACAGTCTTTATTGAATCCGTCTATAAGGATGTTTGAGCTTCTTGATAAGTTTATATAAAAGATAGGGCCGGTTAATGTAGATCAAGTTACAATTAAAAGTGCATCGTATGATAGGATGGCAGGGAGGTTGCTTAAAGAGAGCTATCTGTACTTATGTCGGGCCCCATCTGGTGCGCATTGCATGGATCTTATATTAGGAGACAGAGAGAATGCCCCTATTCACTTTCTAGCGATGGCATTAAATGTTTTCATATATAACCATTTTCAGGTCCCTTGAACATGTAAATGAGGGAATTTACTGGTCACAAGGAATTGCTTAGGCTTGCAAAAACCAAATTTGCAATCGCCTTTATTCATGTTCAAGCATCCATAAGCAAAAAAAAAAAACTTGTGAATAAGTTCCTTTCTTGGAAAATGGGCACATAAGTGGAAAAAGGATCCAAAAGGTAAAATAGTTATATGTTTTAAGCCGTTCTTTTGGAACGATATGTTTTATTTCCTCCAAATGGTCGGTCCTCTTATTAGGTCTTTGTTTGATTAATAGTGAAAAGAGACTCTTATTAGGTTTATATCTACAAAGACATAGGTAGAACCAAAGAAACAATCACAGAAAATTTAATGGCAACGAAGAGAAGTATAAGGAAGTCCTTGAAATAATTGACCTAAGGTGGGATATCCAGCTAAATCAATCCTTTACATTACATGCAGCAGGGTTCTTTCTTTATCTGGAATTGTTCCATTTAAATCCCAAGGTTGAGAAAGATAGTAAAAGAATGAGTAGTATGTTTGTTTGGTCATATTCAATTACTAGCTAATTGAATATGACCAAACAACTGAATAGTAAGCCTTTTATTGGTTGTAGAACCAAGAATCTACATAAGTTTGTTACTAATGTTCTTAGCCTCATTTGCAGTTCACCTGGCTGAAAACAAAATTGTAGTGTGCTTGAGAATATAAATAATATTATGTTCTTAGCCTATCCTCATCTTGTTAACTATATATTCAACATCTCACTATTTCTTACTTAGCACTTAGCTTATAAACTTATTAATGTCAATTTGCACTTTCATCGCAAAGAAGAAATAGCTCGAGCAAAATCGTTTGAACGAAGTAGTGTCCATTAAGTATGATAGAGCAAAAACAAGCAATTTGATTTGCGTGACATCATCGATCTGAATTCATTGAAGGATATTGATGATAGCAATGAGTGGTTGATAGGCAAGATGGATGAAGATCAAACATATTGAAGATGCACTAGTATTTGATAGTGTGATGATTTGACATGGGCTGACGTGGCTAGAACGAGTATAGTTGAAGAATCAACTTACACTTAAAAGATGACAACAACTTCAAGGGTAAATACAGACTCGTCTAACAAGAAAGATGTCGAGGTCTATGAATCTGATGATGGACATTACGGTAATGATTGTGATTTTTGATGATGACTTAAGAGTTTAGACTTCTACTTTTGATTTTAAGCTTTAAGAGATTTAAGACTCTAGGCTTATATATTTAATTTGTGTTTCGGAACATGCACCACTCTTCAAAGAATTCATAAGATTATACTTCTCTTAAGTCTTATACTTGTTAATTTGATGAATCCATATGACATAGTTTTGACATTTTATTGACAAATTAACCATGTACTATTTTTGTGTATATGCTTGTTAACTAGATTTGTTATGTATACGCTTGTTAGCTAGATATTGTTGTATATATGCTTCTTAACTAGATTTATTTAGTTGATGAATCAAGATCCCATAGTATTTTGTTATATTTTTTTTACTTGTTAATTGTAGTTTTACTGGTTTGTCATATACTCATATATAACAAAGCCTTTATCCTAAATTTCTGTACAAATGCTAAAATCTAATATGCTTAATTTTAATAATGTCTTTTTTCTCAATAGGTAGAAGATGATCATCGTGGGGCTGTTGTGGCTCAGGATTGCTTTATTCTGTCAACAGAGAAAAACATGTGACCAAAATATACTTTCAATTTCTATTGAGATTGAATATTCTAAATTTTATTATATGTAGTTCATAACTTTACAAATTTGTACATGATTATATTTATTTAGTTACAGTACTTTGTACTTTGTATACAACATGGTTTTGTAGACGACTACTTTAACATATTTTCCAGAGGATTTTAGCTCTAGAGGATTTTAGCACCTAGGTCCTCTGTTCTCACCAATGCCTTTCTGATTAACAATATTCCCCTATTCTTTATAATGGTTCCCCCTTATCAGCCACTCATCACCTTTGCTCCTGACTACTCTATACTTCGAGCATTTGATTGTACTTATTTTGTTATAACACTTCTGTCTCAACAAAACAAGTCATCTTCACACACTGCTATGCGTGTCTTTTGGGGTACAGTTCTCAACATAAAGTCTACAGATGCTATAACCTAGTTATCAAGAGCCTTCACATTTCATACCGAGTTACACTCCTAGAGAACATATCATTTCTTCCTTGCCATGTTCTCCAGTTCCTTTACTGTAGTCCTAGAGAACATAGTTATCAAAGGGAAAACATGCACCTCGGTGCTAAGGTCCTCTACAGCTTAGACACAGAGTGCAAAGTAGAAGCATACACCTTGGGAACAAAGTCATGCAAAGTACAAAGTCATGTATATTTATGTTTAGTCTTTGCATATGCATGTTTAGTATTAATAATATTTTAGACTTTTAGCACATTTTTGCCAAAATAATTATTATTCGTCTGATTTTCTTGGAGCAAAAGATAATGAAGTTGCACGTTACGATATATGAGTAAAAGCAATGGACATTGATCATCCGAGAGTCGATTGTCTGAAAAATATGTTAAAATGATGTTATCTACAAAATCATGATGTATACGAAGTACAAATTACTGTAACTATAAAAACATAATCATGTTTAAATTTATAAAGTTCAAAGTATTCAATCTCAATGTAAATTGTATTAAGTACCTTTTACTCTATTTTTTATTGATTACACAGTGCAATCATAAGACACAATGACCATAATGATTACTTTCCCGCTATAAAAAAAGACTTGAAGAAATCATTATTACAATCAAATTTAGCATATGCATTAAATAGCAACCTAGTCAACATTAATAAGAATAGAAATAAAATACCTTGCATCTAGATTGATCATATGAATATCAATCTAGTTACCATGCATATACATTGATACACAACACGAACACACGACCTGATTGGTAATAAAATACCAAAATTATGGCATATGGATGCATCAAATTAAAATGTTTTAAGACATAATAAAAAGTCTAATGTTATGAATGATTTAAAAAGTGACGCATTGTCCAAAACGTAAATTAAATATCAGAAAATTTTATAGAAACCATAGAAGTTCGATTTTATTGTGTAAAAGACACAGTTTAGGAAAATTTCAAATACAGCCCCAATACGCCCTATTAAAGGGTGTATTTTTAGTTTTGACGATTTACGCCCTACAAAAGGGCGTACAATTTTCATTTATATTTTTTTTTATCTCGAACTGAGATTAACTTCTGAAATTTTTAGTAACGGATTTTTAGTGACGAATTTTGTCTTTCAGTGACAAAAACTGATTTTCAATGACAAACGGCTTTTAGTGACGAAAATGGACTTTTGCTGACAATTTTTTTAATACATTTTTCATGATCTCGGAAACACTGTTCTCCAAAGAAAACAAATAATATACAAAATTTACGCCCTTAAAAAAGGGCGTAAATTGCACACAATTTTAAAAAAACTGGAGAAAATTTTTGACCCTTTAGAAGGGCGCTAAATTGTCAAAACAAAAAGTGCGCCCTTAAAAAGGACATATTGGTGCTGTATCTGAAATTTTCCTAAACTTTGTACCTTTTACACATTAAAAACAGAATTTATATGCTTTCTATACAATTTTCTGATTAAATATACAAGGATAGAGTTTTAGACTCTTAAAGCTTAAAATCAAACGTGGAGGTCTACTCTAAATCTACTACACGAACAAGACAACCTGTCTTTCCCTATTAATTAACTCCAATAATATTTCTTCCCAATTTTTTGTTGATTCCTCTCTTTCGATCTCCATCTTCCCGTCACTCCATTGGACATACTCCCTACATCGCAGAGAGACCCCTTAGCCTCTAACAACATCTCAATGACCGCCCCCCTACTATACGCTTCTCACCCTCCACGTCACCAGCACACTCCAATGGGTTCTTTCCCCGAATGCTCGCATCTACAGCACCATCTTCTCCATTTCAATGCCCTGCGAAGCATGTCTCCTATGAGTGATCATTCAATGACAAAATAAACCTTAAGGACCTCTTTCTGTAATGTAGAGAACGATATTGCCAAAGTCCTGATGGTTTTCGACAAGTGGTGCAATTTTTAAGTGCCCAGTGGAATAAAAGAGCAACTGTAACTGTTTGAGGACTTGGCGAAGTTCAAGTTCCATTCAGGCAAAGAAGGATAGTATTTTTATGTATTTTTCCGTCGTTTAGGTAGGAAACAAAGTAAGTTTTAGATTCTTTATTTTGTTTCCTCTACTTTCTTTGGGACTAAATTGCCATTGAAGTATTGAAACTTAGCTAATTAGCTCCTATGTAAAGTGGAAAAACAAGCTCGACCTCTGTAACTCCATGGGATGTGGTGAAATATACTCTAATATGCTATTCTGCCCAAGCCTGGCTGAGAAAGAGTTACGGGGAGTAAAACACAAATTTCTGAGATTTAACTACTCTCCAATGTGTTTTGGATTAAATGCTATATGAGAGGTTTTGGATTAAATGCTATATGAGAGGTTAAAATAAATTCTTTTGGCAGTTTGAACCTGTGTAGATGGGAAAAGATACAATTCTCATGGATGAAGATATGATTCTGAGGAATACATGTCTTCATTATTAAAAATATATTTTCATGAATGACAACATGAATTTTCATATCATATCCTAATGCAGTTCATGTCATCATCAACAAAATATTCACTGTTTTTTTAACAAATAATCTGCTTGATATTTCTCCACTATTATATAAGTTTGATGAGTGTTGACAAAATCCTGTCAATGTTAGATACAGTCCGTGGATACGGTTATGAACATGGATACAGTACTCTGAAGTATCCAGTATCGGCGCATAGTTTTTCACACCAAGCATTCTAATATGCAAAGTAAAGGATTCTTTAACCTCAAATGGACTTGTAGTTCTAATGAATTTATATTCAGAAAATTTATCGTAGCGGCACATAGTTTTTTGCAATTGTAATAGCGTATAAAGAAGGGGAGAAAAATATCATTTCTAAAGACGTTTTCTTCCCTTTTATTTTTTATTTTTATTTTTTCTGTGTTAATGAGAAAAAATGCCATTAACACAGACGTTTCTAGGCAGAAAACGCCATTTCTAATGGCATTTTAGGGGGAAAATGAGGCACAAAATGGTTTTAATGTCATTAAGAATGGAGCCTCGGGCTCCCTTTTCTGTCCACTCCACACATGGCATGAGATGCATATACCCCACTACTAAAAAGACTAAAAGATTAAACTTGTAATGTTCCATGGAAACTAAGATAGTATAGGCAGAATTTAATAAAGTTTTGGAATTTACTGAAATGTTCCACGAAAACTAAAAATGCACTCTCCTGCTTTGAAATTAAAGAAACCACATTAAAGAATGGCATAAAAACAAATGCCATTATTATTGGCATTTCTTTAGTGGAACCATTTGACGCTACTATTAATGGTTATTAATGGTGTTTTAACGCCATTAGAAATGTCATTTTCTGCCTAGAAATGACAGTATTAATGGCATTTTTTCCAAAAAAACTAGGAAAAAGAAGAAAATATGATTAGAAATGGCATTTTTGGCTAGAAACGCCAGTATTTTCATCCATTCTTCATATGCCATAAAATATGGTGTTTTGGTACCGTTACACCAAAATTTTCAAAATTCTGACCGTCCAATACAATTTCAAAAAAGTATACACCGCTACAGTAAATATTCTGATTTATATTTCATATACTTGTTAATGGAGTCCAAAATTTCCATCGACAGTTGTGAATTGCTGCGACGTGTCCCACTAATAACTAACCCCGTTTGCATGGCACCAAACCATAGACACGAAGCCGCCATCCGTAAATCATGGGTGGGATTTTTGGACTGTACTAACGGTATATGAAAAAAATGTTTAACTCCAATATGTTTTGTTCTATCAAGTGCATCAAAAGTACTAAAAGATATATTAATCTCATCCTAGACTAACTTGTAGAGGTAACACAAGGGTAAGTCTATAATCTAGAACAAGTTTTAGTGACATCAAAAGAACTAATCACTCTATACATCTCATTTGTATTGTATATTAGTAGGTACTATTGAATCATACAACAAAACAGAGGCCCTATATGGGAGTACCATCAACCCTTTCATTACTGGAAATTGAGTTTGATTTGTAAGCACAACATTAAGAACTCTTAAGTTAATCTCAATGCTATAATTAAATTTGTTGACAAGTTATAAAAGCTAAAGGCTTCCAAATTAACATTATATCTACAAAACTATTACATTTATCAAGCTTAGTAATGTAAAAAAATCTAGGTTAAATGAAGAAGAATACAAAAGAATAACTAAAAAAATATGCCGCCCACTGACTAATGGTGTTTCAGTTGTAATCCTTTGTGTGCAAAAGAGGGCACTTCGAGGAGCTTCGTTCTATATGGACAATGGAGGGCTGTCTATACCATAGCACTCGAAGGACAGGTGGTTTCTGCATTGGACGGGAAAAATGAAAAGGGAGAGGAAGTCTTGAAAAAAGAAAGAAAGTAAATTTAAAGTAAGGAGTTAACAGCGAATCTATGTAGAAATACAAAATAAGAAACAAAATGAAGGACTTTATTACATAAATTAAAATAAGAAGTCTTAAACCAACCGGCTGTATATATATATATATATATATATATATATATATATAAGATGAGGCTAGGCATAAGAATATGATCTATATACATTTTCAAACATACACTAATTTTGTTAGCAACTAGATGCACTGCAATTGGGGCTAATAATTTTCATAGCAAACTTACGTAGATTCTTGGTTCTACAACCATAGAAGCCCGTCATTCAATTGTTGGTCATATACAACTAGTTAGTAATATGGTATGAAATTTTATATACAAAGTGAAACCCTTGGAAGAAGAGAGAAAGAAGACATGAGAGGAGAGGAAATAAGATAAGAATACAAGGACATAAAATCCTAAATTGTACTTCATGTGTTTATATTATTATATGATGATAAATACAACCACACTTATTTGATTGTACCCACATAAAAGAAAATAAAACTTATGACTCTAACATCCATCCTTAAGCCGGAGTAGACATGCCAAACTTGCTACATAAAAAAAAAAAAAAATAGACGACGAGAAAGTAGTTCGGTAAGAATATCACCCGACTGATTCTAAGACTGAACAAGTGATAATTTGTTTCTTTACCAACAAATCATGAACAAATGATAATTCACCTCAATATGCTTAGTGCGTTTATGAAACACAGGATTATTGGAGATAAAAATTGCTCATGTATTGTCAAAATACATCTCCATAGGGATAGGAACCATACTTACCATTTTGTGAAGAAGAGACCGCACCCATATCATTTGAAAGTTGTATAAGTCATAACACAGTATTCAACCTCTGCACTAGAACGAGACAACGTTCTTCTTATTGTGCAACGTCACAAGATTACCTCCAATAAGTTTACAATATCCAGAAGTAGACCTCATATTACTCTGACTATGTGTCCAATCAGCATCACCGAAGCCTATTACTGTAAGATTCTATAATGATTTGTACAACAAATCTTTTCCAGGTGTACCCTTTAAATATCGCAAAATACGAGATATAGCCACCAACATGGCTGCCGAGTAGCTTGCATTAACTGACAAACTACTCCAATATGCGTTCGTGTAACAATAAGGTAGTTAAGCTTTCCAACCAGCCGTCTGTACAGTCTAATATCCTCAAATACATCCCACATCAGCATCAAGTTTGACATGAGAATCCATAGGAGTATCAACGGGCCGAGACTCCTATATTCATGTCTCTAAATAATATACTTGCGCTGTGACAAGTACACCTCCACCTTAGATCGAACAACCTCAATGCCAAAAAAATATCGAAGAGTACCTAAATCCTTAGTATGAAACTGACGACTAAAGTAGGCATTTAAGCTTGGAATATCAACATAGTCACTCCCAGATATAATAATATTATCAACATAAACAATCAACACCTTTTGTAGAAGATTGTCTAAACACTGAATAGAAGATCAGCTAAAGATCGAATGATCTGACGTGGTACGCCGAAACCCATACTAAATGAGAACTGAACTGTTCGAGGAGATTGTTTTTGTCAATATAATACCTTTTTCAATCGACACACCAGATTGTTACTAGCAGACACAACATATCATGTTGGTTGATATATACAAACTGTTGGCCCAACGTTGAAATTGATAACTAAAAAAATGATTATATTAGCCATGTATTATCCTAACATATCTTGTATATAAGTCAAGACCATATAGCAACAGTTTAGTGAGTTTTAATCAAAGAGCATCGTCGAAGATACATATCAAATTTCAACTAGTAGAAAACTCAAGATCTTGCGCTGCATGTAATTTTCATTTTCATCTCTTGCATTGAGTCTCTAGGATTTATTGTAACACAATGGCAAACAACAAATGAAAGCTAAAACCCAAAACCCCTCAAGTAATCCAAATTCCACAAAAGAGAAGTTTGGTCGTATACCGACCAATATACCGTCCAGTATACTGGTCGATATATTGTTCCCCTGGTTATTCATCCAGCAGCTTTCCATTCCAAGCCTAAACAAAAAAATTCTTAAAAAATATATTGCCTGGTATATTGTTATACATAAATTTTCTTTCAATAGCTCTTTATCGTTTTACTTTTAGATAAAATGGTCTATTAGTATATTGTCCAGTATACTACACAATATACCGGATAGTATATTGTCTAAAGATAGTCTATGGAGCATTTAATTCTATGACGACTATATTTATAGTCGTTATATATCTATTACTGTATTGGCAGTATAATGGGAAGTATACCACATGCACAATAACCAATGTACTAAAAGGCGGTGTAGGTTGCCGCCTAGGTGCTAGGTGTAGTGTTCCGCTCCTAGCGGTTCACTAGATAAGGCTTGTGGCTCGATTGACTCAGTCAGAATTGAGTATGGAGAAACTTTACGGCTGAATCGATCACGGACAATGCAATAAACTTTTTCAATTGATGTATCGGTTTCTGTTGGAATGAGTCCAATAGTTTTCGTTGGATTTTTGGTTGGCTTTTTTGATTTTCGCTGCTTGGTTTTGATGAATGCGCTTTTGTGATTGGTTTTCGATGATTGATTGTTTAGCCCATTTCATCGATTGCATGCATTCATTCTAGAGAACTCTGAGAGAAAGAAAGATGGTAGTCTAACCAAATGTTGGTGCCAATGCAGATAGACGCATGACCGGAGTCTGAGCAAGCAAGTGTGATTTTCTCTCAGCATTCTTTATTTGGTGAGCGGCTCTGTCCCTCCTTCTCTACTCCTTCATGCCAATAATCAATAAGTTCTCTTGAAACTTTGCTAAGTCCAATGATCGATAAAGCCACTAATGACACAAGTTTAATACCATTGTTGCATCTTGATACGACGCAAGTTGAGAACATCTTCATATTATCAAGAGTATGCTATATTGTAAGCAATTAATAAAGAAAGGCAAGTATGGACTGTTTAAGTCACCAGAAAGAATGGAAAGAAAGCAAGTAAGAATGGACCGAATAAGTCCCCAAGCGAGAAAAGTATGGATTAAGAAGTCCCCATTGAGAATAATGTTGGTTGTGAATGTTTTATTACTTTATCAGGCAATGTGTTTATAACTTAGTCATTTATGCATTTGCATGGTTATGGACAACTTGTGCACAAAGTAGTAAGTTTTCTCGATCTGGACCCGGGGCACCGGGGACTGCTTCGTCCTAATAGAAAATATTCGGACGTGATTATAAGCACGAGATATTGCAGGATTCTCAGAGGAGGCTAGCTACCTTCTTGAGGAGGTGCACTGCATACCGTGGTAAAAATCCTATATGGTGAAACAACACCAATGACCCTAAGTGAGTTGCATGCTAATGATTTCTTATGCAGGGACGGTAAGAACAATCATGTAATTTATACAGGAACGACCATTGGCCGGGGTAAGAATCATATGTTACAAAAGATTTATATGTTTACTACTTAATTATTGCCTATTTGAACTGTTGCCTATTAAAATGTTGCATATATATAATGTTGCCTATTAAACTGCTGCTTAAATTCAGAAGTGTTGGTTTAGGTGAGTGGGCCAGTTCTGCTCACCAGTACAAATTAAGTACTAACTCACGTATTTGTGGGCAACCCGGGTGACCGAGGTACCGCGGGCGCTCAAGGGAGATAAAGCTTTACGTTGCAAGTTCTTTTCAAAGCTTCTTTCTATCTTTAAAGTACTCCAAGATTTCTAGTTGTTGCTTTCAAGTTTTCAAGAATGTAATAAAGGGACATAATGTATGTGATAAGAACATTATTTCATATCAGTCTATCAGTCTTTTCTTTTATGCAAAAGCTATGTAAGCCGTTCAGGCATTTTCATTTCAGTGCTGAAAAAATTGTACTATGTTGCAATGAATCAATAAAGAAATATTTTTTTCCTATACAAATGTGTGTTTTATAATCTGCTGCTGTGTTGTGAAACGGTTTACAAAAGATTTTGACATCTGTGCACGCTCTTGCCTTGTACAAGTGCAACCCCAGACTTGTACGACATTATGCCCTAGCGAGGACGAACGGTTCTGCGAAACCGAATGCGAGGACAAATCGGTTCTGCGAAACCGGGGCGTGACACTAGGCACCTGGTGCCCGCCCGATGCCCACCTAACCGTTCTAGTCCCCTCGACGACCAACTATGCATGTTTTGAGATTTTATGGACTTTTTTTGCAATTTTTAATAGGTTTATTTTATTTTATTTATTTTTGAGCCATCTAAATCTAGGCGGTCGCCTAGACAACCGCTTATGGGGGTTAGGCGCTAAGCGACGGGTGCCCGTCCGACTAGCACCTAGCACTTTTTACAACCTTGACAATAGCAACTATATATTTAGAGTGCTTCTTGACATCCTTTATAAAGACTTTGTTGAGCTTGTTTATGACCAACTTACTTGAGCCATACATTTTTCTAACGATTTAATCACAGCTTCCCACTCACAATAGCTTACAATTGCCAACTACCATTGTATTATAGTGATTAAGAGTAGTAACTTGAGATCTTCAAATTGTTTAGAAGATAAACTTTTCTTATTTGAGGTTGAAGTCGCTGAGCTCGTATCAAAGCTCGAGTGTAAGAAAGTGGTGAGTTCTTCATTTAAAAGCTCGTGTTTGTAAGTTATTCTCCAATAGCCAGAGAGAGTTCCAGGATAGGATTGGATTGCCTTCGAAGAGGAGACCATGATAGATCGAGTGTTTGATTCTCTTATATTTCTTTTTTTTAATCTCATGTGTTTAGTGTCGGGTGTTTCCATTACAAAAAAATGTATCTTTATTGCAAAATTAAACAAACAACAAAAACAATCCTAGCACTGGAATTCTAAGTACAAAATATTTTAAAAAATTGTGACGATGGAGGTTAAGTCGTACAGCTGACTTCTATACTCTGTTGACGATCAGAGGATGATGATTGGCAAAAAATTTGCTAAATCTGGCTCACTAAGGCACTTGGACAACAATTGGGCTCAAAAGTACTCAATCGATGGTTTGAGAAGCACATGTCCCAGCTATTTGTAGTCATTCTCACTGTAATGACTATATGCGCATAGAATTTGAAAAGTCACTGTTTTCTGCTTCTGGCACATAAGAATATGTTGGCGCACAAGATTCTGCAATAACTACAGCGCATAAGGCGGATCTAAACACGTGCGCATATCACGATCTACCTGACACGTGTCATGTGTTACAACAGTTCAAAATCATACATTAAAGCGGCGACTGTCATTTGAAACGTGTTGAGAGTATAAAAGGGACTTTAGTCCTACATCAGATAGAATTGAAGAGAGAGGGGTTGGCCCCTCCTATAAATATGTAGCTTCTCACATCAATAAAGTCAAGCAAAATATTCTACCACATTTCAACTTGGTATCAGAGCCACCCCCCTCCTTCCCCCCCCCCCCCACTCCTTCTCCAAACCCTAACCATAATCCCCCTCCCCTCTCCCACAGCCGCCCCCCCTCTCCTCCCCTCCCCTCCGCCCTCTTCCTTCCCATCCCCTCCACCTCCTCCCCCTTCCCCTCCCTCCCCTCCGCCCCCTGCCAGGCGGCTGCTGCTACTGCTTGCCAGGCGGTTGCTGCTGTGGCTACTGTTGCGGCTGTTTCGCGGCTGCCCGCTACCGTCGTAGGCGCTGTCGTGACTGCTCGGCGACCCGACGACCTCAATCTCGATCTCGGCGATTTTCTTCTTCTTCTTTTCTGAAGTTTGTAACTCGGTTCTGTCCGTATGCAACTACGATTGCAGAGAAGAACAAAAATATTGGTTTTCTGATTATTGCTTTATACAAGTCAGTTGTAATCAGGATATTAATTATATAGTTGCAAATTGAATCGAGGTATATCAGTGAGGAAACATTTGTGTGACCCCTGATCTCGACTACAACTGCAGTCTCGTGAAGTCAGGCGGCATCGGGTCGAAGCCTTGCACGGGACATGAGCAGCGGCTCTCAGGGACACCGCTGTCGCTGAAGGAATATCAGTAGACAAAGAGAGGTCGGAGATCAGAGGTAGAGACGACCTAGATCTGCCGTCGTCTCACTGATGACAAAGAACAAGGAGAAGACAATGGAGACGATCTATGGCAAGCTGACGGCCCAAGAGATGAAGGCTTTGGTAGACGATCTCTTCTCCAAGAGGTTGACCGAGACTAGCTCCCGTACTGCATACGCTGATATGGATCCTTCACCGTACAAGATAGAAAAGTTGGAGAAATTAGAGATAAAGTTAGAGGGCACTTCCAACTACTTGAAGTGGTCGTGTCAGGCGATGCAAACTCTGAAGGAAAAAGGCTTGGTGGACTATGTGAATGGCCAAACTAAGGCACCTGAAGATCACTCATCACAGATGTTTGTTGTGTGAAAAATTGTCAACAATATGGTAGCTGGATGGTTGACAGCTTCATTAACCGACCAAGTGTCGGGCAATGTAGAAGCGATGGAGGGTGCTGATGGTGCTAAAAGACGTACTCATGGTCAGGCAACCCTATGAGAGTCGGGCAACTACAAGATGAACTTGATAAGGTGGTCCAAGAAGATCACACCATCTCTGAGTACGCGGCTCTGCTGAAGAAGTATTGATCAGATCTCGACCACTATGATCCTATTGGCGTGGAGGATGAGCAAGTAGAACCGGCATTTGCGAAACATTATAAGAAGTTCATGGAGTATGTTTCGCGATAGAGGATGATGAAGTTCCTAAAGGGACTCAACCCAGCATTTGAGCAGAGGAGGAATGTCCTACTTGCACAACCCAGACTGCCATCACTGAAGGAGGCCATAGCTGTTATGGCACAAGAAGAGGCACAATTGAAGTTGATGCCTAGCACCACTAACTCTCCGGGAGAAAAATTAGTCCTATCGTTTTTTAATCCAAATTCTTCGGGAGGGGGAGGGTGCTACAACTGTGGAGACCATGGACACTTCATCAGATTCTCTGTACGAAACTACTGAGAGGCCAGTCCAGCGGCCGCGGACGCGGCCGTAGAGGACGTAGGGGTGGCAGATGAGGCTATACTGGTGGCAGAAGTAATCATTCTGGAGGGCACAAGGCAAATTTGACAGAAGAGGAAAGTGAAAATCAGTCACCCAGAATAAACCCTAGTGAGAGGAAAATGCTAGAGATGTGGAGGAGCATGAGGCTTGGATCCGGCGATAGTCAAGCCATCACCCCTGGGGCATCGACTCCAACCACCTCCAGGGGTAACATCACCTACTATGCCCAAACAAGCACATGTATACCTGCTCATGGCCTTACATCTATCCACCAGCCAGGTTAGATAATTGACTATAGGGTATCTTGTTTTCTGTTCTATTAGTGCTATTGTTCTTCAATTTAATTGTATTGTTTCCTTTGACATTCATAAGGTGACTTTTCAGGAGAAGGGAACAGGGAGACGGCTGAGACTGACACTTGGCATAAGGGGGTATGGTACTTGGACATGGGTGGACTGGATGCAGCACTAGCGTCACTGGTGGAGGAAACATAACCAAAGGAGCCACGAAGAACTGTAGAAGCAGAATTATTACTTCAACATCAGCGCATGGGACACTCTTCATTCAGTCTACTGAATGAATAACCCCTAGTGAGAGGAAAATGCTAGAGATGTGGAGGAGCATGAGGCTTGGATCCGGCGATAGTCAAGCCATCACCTCTGGGGCATCGACTCCAACCACCTCCAGGGGTAACATCACCTACTATGCCCAAACAAGCACATGTATACCTGCTCATGGCCTTACATCTATCCACCAGCCAGGTTAGATAATTGACTATAGGGTATCTTGCCATGTCACGGGTTCCCATGGTGAGTTCCAAGAATACACTCACCTGACAACGCCTGAAAGTATTCAGACTGCTGATGGTACTGCCAGACCCATTCTGGGTAAAGGCACGGTTGAATGCACCCCTTTCATGACCCTTACTGATGTCTTGCATGCTCCATATTTTTCTGTTCTATTAGTGCTATTGTTCTTCAATTTAATTGTATTGTTTCCTTTGACATTCATAAGGTGACTTTTCAGGAGAAGGGAACAGGGAGACGGCTGAGACTGACACTTGGCATAAGGGGGTATGGTACTTGGACATGGGTGGACTGGATGCAGCACTAGCGTCACTGGTGGAGGAAACATAACCAAAGGAGCCACGAAGAACTGTAGAAGCAGAATTATTACTTCAACATCAGCGCATGGGACACTCTTCATTCAGTCTACTGAATCGGATGTTTCCATCTATGTATCAAAAGGCTATGCTTGTGAGCTTAGAAAACATACCAGAAGCTCTTATGTGAGTTCTGGAAATAGAAGTTTAGCTGCTTTTGATATGATACACTCAGATATGTGGGGACCTTATCTTACAACTGGTGTTAATGGTTTTAAATGGTTTGTCACATTTATTGATTGTTACACTCGTGTCACCTGAGTATACCTAATGAAGAGTAAGAGTGACGTCTTTGCATGCTTTTAAGATTTTTATCGCAGAATTACGATCCAGTATAATGCTAAAATAAAGATTTTGAGATCTGACAATGGGACAGAATACGCAAACAAGAGTACTGAAGAGTACTTATCAACCTATGAGATACAACATCAGACTTCGTGTGCCTATACACTAGCACAGAATGGCGTGACAAAACGGAAGAACAGGCACCTGTTGGAAGTAGCACGGACAATAATATTTGCCATGAATGTTCCTAAACACTTGTGGGGGCATACTGTGTTGACGGCTGCATATCTCATCAACAGGATGCCCTCTCAGGTGTTGGGATGAAATACACCATTTGAGATGCTTACAAGAGAAAATAAGTATATTGTTCCCCCAAAGGTATTTGGGTGTGTATGTTTTGTGAAACATAACAGGCCTGCGGTGAAAAAGTTGGATCCTCGAGCGTTGAAGTGCATCTTTGTTGGCTACTCAGGGACTCAGAAGGGATACTCTTGTTAGAGTCCGGTGGAGCGGAGGCTCTTTGTGAGCATGAAAGTTACATTCAAAGAGATGAAACCAGACTACCACAATGGTTCAGGTGAAGGGTCTGCATTTGGTGACACACCTAACACAAGAGGTGTTAGGAGTGAGGGGGAGATGGGCCCAAGCGTGATTGTCAAGTCAGCTCCATGCCCAATGATGAAAGCTGGTACAAGAAAACAAGAGGGAAATAGCGAGGGTGAGAAAAGTGATGAGAATGAGGAGGGAGAAAGTGGTGACAATCAGGAGAAAAAAGTGATATTATGCAGGGGAGAAACAGACTACAGAGCTCCATGTCTATAGAAGGAGAAAGCAGCAGTCCAATATTGTGTCGTGTCCCTCGCCTATTGTGCCAAGTCCCTCGCCTAACCCTGCCCCAACTCTTGAAGATGTTTCTCCTGCACCGGATCCCTCTGATTCGGATACAGATCTCTCTGATTCGGATGGTATGATCTCTCTACCACTACCTCATATTTCTCATATTCCCTTAAGGAGATCTTCTCGCAGTAATGCAAAAAAAGCTCATAATCGTTATGGTTATGAACATGGCATTGCCAATTTTTTATCCTACTCTAATATATTCTCTACTTATCGAGCATTCATTGTATCGTTAGACATCACCTCTTTGCCCAAGTGTTGGCAGGAGGCAAAGGAAGATCCAAGGTGGAGAGCTGCAATGTTGAAAGAACTTGGAACACACGAAAGAAATTGGACATGGAAGCTTGTTCCGTTGCCTAAAGGGAAGAAAGCAGTATTATGCAAATGGGTCTTCACAGTAAAGGAGACACCATAAGATAAAGTAGAGCGGTACAAGGCAAGATTGGTTGCAAATGGATACACTCAATCCTATGGCATCGACTATGATGAGACGTTTGCTCCAGTAGCCAAGATGAGCACTGTGAGAACCCTGATCTCTCTTGCAGCAAACCATGGGTGGCAGCTGTATCAATTGGATGTGAAGAACGTCTTTCTTCATGGGGATCTACAAGAAAAATATACATGGAGACCCCCCCCCCCAGGATTTTGCACGAAACAGTCGACGGAAAATGTGTGCAAGCTGAAAAAATTACTGTATGGACTCAAGCAATCTCCTCGAGCCTGGTTTGATAGATTCAAGAAAGCTGTCACAGGCATGGGGTACTGCCAGACCAATGGAGATCACACGGTCTTCTTCCAGCATGCAAGAGGCTACATCACCATACTTGCAGTATATGTGGATGATATAGTGATCACATGTGATAATGAGGAGATCACCCAACTAAAATTAAAACTCGCCAAGGAGTTTGAAGTGAAGGATTTGGGAATGATGATGTATTTTCTCGGGATCAAGGTGGCTCGAGGAAAAGATGGGATCGTCCTCTCTCAAATGAAGTATATACCAGATATGCTCACAGAGACTGGGATGCTGGAATGTCGATCGGCAGTCACTCCAATTGATCAGAAAGAGAAGTTAAAAGCAGAGGCAGGAGAGCCGGTTGATCATGAGAGATATCAGAGATTTGTAGGCAAATTGATTTATCTAGGCCACACTCGTCTTGATATCTCATTTGATGCGAGTATAGTGAGTCACAACCAAGGTTCAAGAACTCGGTATCGGTATCGGTATCGGACAGTTTGTATGAGTATCGGTATCGGCAGTATCGGCAGTATCGGCGGTATCGGATCGGAGTATCGGATATGTTGGTATCGGATGTATCGGCAATTTAAATAATTATTAATTAATTAGTAAAAAAAATAGAAAAATATAATTTACATATTTATGCATTATTTAAGTGTTTTTCATGTTTTTTTTAACTAGAATTGAATAAAACAATAGTCATCCTTGTTGAATGGTTTACCTGCGATATATACGTTTTCTTCCTTTACATATTTTTAGTTACAATCTTACTATGTCATTATATTCGTACTAATTGAATCTTGTATTGTTCTGTAGGTTTCAATTTTGACGAATAAAGGCGCATAGAGGGAGGCACAAGAGATTAGAAGCAAATAAGCAATGCAAATGGCAGGATGAGATAATGAGACAAGTGACAAGACCCATAATTATATTTGTCGAGGAATCGAGAATTTTTTTAAAATTTTTGTAAATAAATAAATATTTAATTGTATTCAGAAATTTAGTATAAGTGAGTAGTTATAAATTGTTACAATGTTATCTATGACACCAATTATTTTGTTTCATAATATATCGAAATAAAATTAGCAACAAGATTTACATGTTTAAATATAAAAGTACGACAAAAAATCACTTGGCCAAAAAAATTCATCGGGACTCTGGCCTATCCCTTCATTTAAATTTCATGAATAATAGTCTTTTTACAATAACTACGAACTACAATTTCTATACACAAAAAAAAGTTGTGTATGAACTATCAAATACAATTTGTATACAAAAACTTGTGCATGAACAAATACAAATACAAAAATTTGTATACAAATACAAAAACTATAATTTGTATACAAATACAAAAATTACAAATATATCACTAAAATTGATCATAATTATCATGATCATCCTGATATGGTTCTTGGTTATGAGGGTAGTAGTGACTGATATCTGTATTATGAAAAAAATTTGTCATGAGGCCATCAAATGTTGAATGTTGTTCCGCCTCTGGAGTGTTGTATGGATAATAACTTGTGTATGAACTATCATATGTATTGTTGTAATTGTCTGAAGGAGTAGGTACATCATGATGGCTAGATCCTCCAGCATATGTATCATCCATGCGGTGCTCTCTAGGTTGATAATCACTTGGCCAGTCTTCAGAGTATTCATGAGACTGATCTCCAGGACTTTCATATTCATTAGTATTGTCAGCACCAGCAGCGAGTGTAGCTCCATTGCCTCCACTATCAGTAGTGTCGTCATTATCGCTGTCGACCTGTCGAGATTGTACAGCTGGTATTTTCTTTCTTTTTCCAGGCCTTCCAGCATTTTCGGCAATATCTTGTGGATCGACATCCAAGTTATCATCTAACCACTCATTTTCTCTGCCATCTAAGAGTGGTGTTTCCCTTTCTCTAGTCCAAGCTATGAGTGGATCTTCTTCATAAAATATCTCATCCAAATCAATAATATTTTCTTCATCTTGTGATCTTTGCATATTTCGAACCCTCAATCTCATATTATAATGGACAAAAACTATTTTTTCTAGTTTTGTCATTAAAAGTCTATTGCGGGGACGAGTATGGATGAGAGAAAATGTTGTCCAATTCCTTTCACAGTTAGAAGAAGACACTGTTTGACTCAGGATGCGCACAGCTAATCGAGTCAAATTTGGGGCTTCCTCCCTAGCATGTATGGACCACCACTCAGCTACAAAATAATAAAATATATTAGCTTTGTAAGTATATAAATTTAATTAATAAATATTTTAAAGTATGAACTATTACTACCAGGAAGACATCTATTTACAGCACTTTGGAATTGATTTGAATTAAATACACCACTCCTCAATCTGAACTTTTCTGCCTGCAAAGTGATATTACAACAGTTATGGGTCTTATGACATTAAAATTCAATATTGTAAAGTTATAAAAAAATCCAATATCAAATAATATTTACCTCTTTGTTTATATTAAGGCGTGTTGTATTGTCATTTACCATTCTATTAACGACGCGGTGGAAATCATTAAGTACCTCGTCGTCATTTATAACATCATTAGAATATTGGTATTTTGGATTCAAGAAATAACCTGCAATATTGAATAAATAACTAGTTTTAAAATCACTACAAACATTATAAAATAACATTTGAAGGGTATTAAATTTATAGAGTAGTTACCAGCTGCATGTATATCTCGATGTAGTTGAGAATTCCATCTGGTATCAATCATTTCCCACCACTTCCTATATCCTTGACCAACATTCTTTTTGATCATTTCTTTAGCCCTGTCCATAGCCTCGTAAAGATGACCCATCTCAGCTTTATCATCGCTATCCACCATCCTCAAAACTTTTACTAGAGGTCGAAATATAGCAGTGGCCCCTGCAATATCCCTCCAGTAAGTTTGACTCTCGATTAAACTGACAACCACATCTGCCTTGTCTCTATCTTTACGATTGAGTCTCATGTAGTTATCTGTCCAACCCCGTGTATTTATCATCCTTTTTAAATCAGCCTGATGTTTAAGGATGGAATCAAAAGCAATAAAATTGGTAGCAAACCGAGTGATGGCTGGTCTAACCAATTCTCCATTCTGAGTCTCAGTCCTCATGATACTAAGAGCCCAACCATGATTATATATGAAACACGTCATATCTTGAGACTTCCATATTAGTGGCTTAATATGTGGATCATTGGCTATATCCTTCAGCATGAGATCTATGCAATGTGCTGCACATGGCGTCCAATATAAATTTCTTCTCACCTGCATATAAACATATATATATATATATATAATTAGAAAGAAGCTATATTTACAATAATAAATAACATATATACAAACATATTTATAATAAAAAAAATTCAGTATAAGTGCATTCTCACCTCCATTAACCTCATTCCCGCCTTCTTGTAGTTGGAGCCATTGTCAGTAATTATTTGGACGACCCTGTGTTCTCCAATCTGTTCCACAACTTCATTCATCAGTCCAAATATGTATTTACTATCTTTGTATTTGTCAGAGGCATCTACAGATTTAAGAAATATCGTTCCTTGTGGAGAATATACAAGAAAGTTAATGATGCATTTTCTGTTCTGTGTACTCCATCCATCGCACATAATGGTACATCCACACTCATCCCATGACCTATGAAATGATTTTAGGTACTCATCCATGTCACTTATTTCCATATCCAAATAAGTATTTGAAATCTCAAAAGGAGTTGGACCCTTTACTCCACCCCCGGAAGCTGCTATGGCATCTATCATTGGTTGATAGTGTGGACTTTTAGCAGCATTGAATGATATATTATTGTATATAAAGAATTTTGATATAAATCTTCCTATATGATTTTTGGCATTCTTGATCCCCTTAATTGCACCCTTTATTTTGGGTTGCATTGCCCCTTGTTTTCTGAGGACATAAGGGTCCATACTCCTTACTTCTTTCTCTGGAATATTTCTCACCTCCTCCCCACGATATGCGACTGACTTTGATCGGCCACCTAACGTCGGACCCCTGCTTGACCCTGTTTCTCTGTCCCCGACACTCCACCGTCTACCCCATTCCTCAGCTGCATGTTCTCTCCTACTTTGTCTCATGTCCCTTCTAAGATCCGTGAAGTCTTCAACTTCTTCTTCTGAGGAGGAATCTACTCGAGCCATCCTTGTCAACTCCTCCTCTACCCTTTGCTTTCTTTGATTCGCCACTATTTTATCCTTTTTTTTACCCTCAACAAGCAACAACATTTCTTTTTTTATAGCAATTGGTACCTCAGGACACGATGCTACATTTCCTGTAATACCCGCTAAGTGTTGTTTCAGCCGAGTAACACCTCCGTCCATAATTTTGCTACAATAATTGCATTCCACCCTCCTCTTATTACTAGGATTGACACATTTTTCATGTTTCCAACCAGCATCCATTTCCTCCGGCGTACGACTTTTTGGTGCCATTAAGTAATCCTGAAATGATATAACGTTACATACAATAATAAAAAAAATGTTACATGCAGTAATAAAAACGTATAAAATTGTTAGATGCAATAATAAAAAATACAAAGAATGATAACTAATGTGTATTCTCCAGTTGATGCCTCTGACAAATAATGTGTATTCTCCAGTAATAATTACTGACCAAAAATACAAAGAAATATCGTTACGTACAATAATATAGTTATATAAACTATAATGTTACATACAATAATATAGTTATAAAAACTAAAATGTTACATACAATAATTAAAAATTTGTTACATGCATTCATAAATATTGTTAGATAGTCATATATACGATATATAAATTGAAATAATATAAAACATTACATAGATAACAATAACAGGTAGTATATAACTATATATATAATTTTGTTAGATGCATAAATAAAAAAAAGACGTACAATATATAGTATATAGTATATAGTATATGATGCATAGACGTACATATATTAGTGTATATGTAATATAAAAAAAAGTCATAATATATATATATTAGTGTATATGTAATATAAAAATAAGTCAGAATTTATATATATTAGTGTATATGTAATATAAAAAAAATCACAATATATATATATATTAGTGTATATGTACAATAGAATATATATATATATATATATATATATATATATATATATATATATATATATATATATATATATATATATATATATTAGTGTATATGTAATATAAAAAAAAGTCACAATATATATATATTAGTGTATATGTACAATAGAATATATATATATATATATATATATATATATATATATATATATATATATATATATATTAGTGTATATGTAATATAAAAAAAAGTCACAATATATATATTAGTGTATATGTAATATAAAAAAAAGTCACAATATATATATTAGTGTATATGTACAATAGAATATATATATATATATATATATATATAGAGAGAGAAATATATATATATATATATATATATATATATATATATATATTAGTTTTATAAATAAAAAAAAGTCAGAATATATATATATGTATATATATATATATATATAAGTTTTCTCCTAAAATACTATATGGATGCTGACTTAAACAACCAAATTACATTGGCTTTCTGGCTAGTGGGAATCCTGTTGGTTACACTGGTCACGGGTTCGAATCCAGCGTTTAGGGGGTTTTGTTTTTTTTCACAGCCGTTGGATCTGAGCGGTGGATCGCTGACGTGGCGAAATGAACGGTGGAGATTAATCTAATGTGTGTTTGTAGGTTGCTGACGTGGCGAAGATCTGAGCGGTGGATCGCTGACGTGGCTAAATGGACGGTGGAGATTCTTTTGATCTGTGTTTTTGGGATGCTGACGTGGCAGAGATCCGAACGCTGGATCGCTGACGTGTCAGTTTGGACGGTGGAGATGGGCTGATCTGTGTTTTTAGGATGCTGACGTGGCATGGATCCGAACACAGGATCACTGACGTGGCGAAATGGACGGTTGTGATTCGTTTCTAAATAATAATGGATGCTGACGTGGCTTTTTTTTTTTTTTTTTTTTTAAAAGTTGGACAAAACTCGGGCGGAGAGAGAATTTCATTCGGCCGAATGTTATTTCTCGCCTCTCTCTCCGCCTCGGCCTCCGCTCGCCTCTCTCTCCGCCTCCACTCGCCTCCACTTGCCGGAGAAGGCCTCCACTCGCCGGGGAACGTCTCCACTCGCCTCCACCGCTCGAGCCAAGGACGGAGGAGATGTTCTCGAGCCGCGGTGGAGGCGGAGGAAGACTTCTCGAGCCGCGGTGGAGGCGACGGAGGAGGCCAAGGACGAGCTCGACTGGAGAGGAATTTGTTACCTGGAAAAGGTTAGACTATCTGGACTTCTTCTCTGTTTGTAAAAATTAGGGTTTGTTCTTTGTTGTTTGTTGTGTGTTAATTTAGGAAAATGATCGAGTATTTATAGAACTTTTTTATTGCACTGATATTTTTCTTCAATTATTTGATTTGACGTCGTCTGCAAAGCAATATTTTCTTTATTGGATGCTGATTTTAGGATTAGATTTGCTTTTGTTTTTGGTCGGAAATCATTGGATATGGTTTTGTTTTTGGTCGGGATTCCAATCTCCAGAATCAGTTAGGTTTGTATCGGGTCGTGTCGGTCTGTATCGGCTCGTATCTGACCGATACAACCCGATACAGTACATTTCCACCAAAGTATCGGCCGATACCGATATTTTTCATGAGTATCGTATCGGGTATGCTCAGATCCGATCCGATACGGCCGATACGTATCGGTATCGGCCGATACTTTGAACCTTGGTCACAACACGCATGATCCAAGGAAGGACCACATGGACGCAATTTTTCTTATCTTGAGATATCTGAAGGGGACTTCTGGAAAAGGACTATGGTTCAAGAAAAATGGACACCTAGGTGTTGAGGGGTACTGCGGTGCAGATTGGGCAAGCTGCATGGACGACAAAAGGTCTACCTCACGGTACTGTGTCTTTGTGGGAGGTAACCTAGTCTCATGGAGAAGCAAGAAACAGTCGGTGGTAGCACGGTCGACTGCTGAAGCAGAATATAGAGCTATGGCTCTGAGAGTGTCAGCGTTGTTATGAGTAAGAGCACTGCTGACAGAGTTGAAACTGGACCAAGAAACATCGTTGCATCTTCTGAGTGATAGTCAAGCTGCAATAAGTATAGCTAACGATCCAGTTCAGCATGACATAACTAAGCACATAGATATCGATTGGTTATTCATTAAAGAGAAGCTAGAAAAGAGATATTAAAGCTCGATCATGTTCGCTTAGAAGAACAAGTTGCAGATTGTTTGACTAAGGGTCTTAATTCATCGAGTCTTTCTAAACTATGTAACAAGATGATGATGATTGATATCTATCGCCCATCTTGAGGAAGAGTGTTGAGAGTATGAAAGGGACTTTAGTCCCACATCGGATAGAATTGAAGATAGAGGGATTGGCCCCTCCTATAAATATGTAGCTCCTCACATCAATAAAGTCAAGCAAAATATTCTACCACATTTCAACTAAACGTATGCGCCTTAAATGCAAAATTAAACGTATGTGCATTAAATGCACATAATCTCCTCAACTTCGTAACCGTTCTGCTGCATAATTGCTGCTATGCTGCATAAGTTTTAAAGAGAGAGAACTTCAAAGATTTATATGCACTTTCTGGCTCTGGCGCATAGGTCTTCGTCGCATAGTGCCATGTGGAGATCTTCTGTTGTAAAAGACAAAACGTAATTATTACGCTGACGTCGGCGATGGCGTTTTATGCGTAGCCGTCGTCTGCATGCATTACGAAGCGGCATAGCTTTTAATGCGGTATCAGACCAACTAATGCGGCGAGGTAGTATGCGCCTAAGGCCCTTGCCGCATAGACTTTTCGAAGAATCACTGTCCTTGCCTCATAGACTGAATTCTAGCACACTGGCAGACTTATGGCACATAGACGATGAACGCATAGTCAACTTTACTGGTTTTAGCATATGCTATTTGAGCTGCTCGGTATGCGCATATACTTTTTCCATGCTTCTACATCGGGTACCAATTTTTGAATACACGCATAAAAAGCACTTATTATCTCACTATTGTTCTCAAATTTATGGTTTAAATAGAAGAATTCCCATTCAACAAGAATCTGGATGCATGCAAAGAATGATGTAGCTCGCCATCCCACTTTAGGTCAATGACTTCAAGAACTTCCTTATAGTTATCTTACTTGCCATTAAAAGTCTGCTTAATTGTTTTATTGGTTCTGTTGATATGGTATGTTGGGTGTTATATTTAAGTATAGTATAAGCACATGGGAATATCCTGAGGACATATTTGGGATGCCAGAATATGTCACATGATATTCCATTATGAGATTATTGTCATAATGATTGAGATCATTGTATTAATGACTGTAAGGCTATATAATGCCAAAGAGTTCGGTGGAGGAGATTTAGGAAATCCTCCTGTTGGTTTGTGGAAGCTGTCTCGTGCTGGTACGGAGGAGGAGGCGGCAGTACGCATGTCACAGCCACCGTCGCAACAGCAGCAGCAGTCGCAGCAGCCGCAGCAGCAGTAGTAGCCGCAGCAGTAGCGGGACGGGACAGCAACAGCGAAGGGCGACCTGCGAAGGGCGGAGAAGGGATGCCTAGATCTAAAAAAAGGGAGGACATGTTCGGATCTAGGAGCGGACGACGAGGACGAGCGTGAGTCGTGGAGCGGACGTGACGTGATTGGATAGACGACGCATCGATGGAGGAGATCATCAAGAAGCTAGATTCTGCAGAGGTGGCGACGTTGATGAAGTTGTTGACGATGTCGGCTGGTGAGAACACGACACGAACGTCGTCGGAGTTGAAGCTTCCCTCCATCGATCTGAAATTAGATGGACCAGCCACCTATTTGAGTTGGTCACGGCGGGTGAGAAGAACCCTCGTAGGAAAAAACATGGAGGGGTTCATGACGGACGAGGCGACAGAGCCGGACGAGGGCTCGACAGGACGCTTGCAGAATACCTGTCAGTACACGGAATACAGCATCAGATCACTTGTGCATACACACCAGCACAAAAATGGAGTTGCAGAAAGGAAAAACAGATACATTCTGGAGGTCGCAAGAAGTATGATGATCGACATTGTCACGACCCGATCCCAATAAACTGGGTCCAGTCGGATCATGCCCAGCCTGCACCGTTGTGAGACGGCGGCAGTAAGCTGTATCAATCCGTAGTAACACACAGACATCCAGAACACATGAAGGAAATTCAATTTTTATTGCTAAGTCTGAAAGGAAATTCTCATACAAGCAAAGATCAAACAAAACATGGTCCAGGGTTATTACTTCAACCCTGCTTATTACAATTTGGAAAATCAAAGGGAAGCAACTAAACATCGGCCTCCTGGCTAGGTTCCGCTAGGGCATCAGTACTCTGGTCCGGACCATAAAAGGTATCATACGCCTCATCGTCACCGCAATCACCTAAAATTGTTAATCTCCAGTCAGGAGGGAGCAAGAACATATATCCAATTCCAGCATCTTAACGATAATTAAAATGATGCAATGAGATAGTTTTGAACAATATTTATATTTTTGTATGCAACAAATATGAAACAAGAGCAGTAAATGTCGATGAAGCAATGATGACAAACTACAATCACTAAAGGTGTTTTGAGAAAAGTAGCATCCCGTGGCCGGTCTGGGTTGGAGGCAATCTGTGTTCGCGTGAACACGGTGCGGCGTCAGTCCAGTGAGGTTGGACTTCAGCTATCCACAATGAGGCAATAAGGGGGCTTTGACCACGGGTGCTAACTTTTACTCCCCAGTTCCCAAGGCAATAGTCAATGAGTCAATGAGTCAATCAATCAATCAATCAGTCAATCAGTCGGTTCCGTGAAATCAAGTGTCATCTCAATATATCTATATGACATGCAACATATTTAATTACAACTAAAATACCAGTTTTGAATTATATGAAACTTGCCTGGAGTTGGTTTGGTGACGCGAGTGAGAAGTCGCGACGGTCTTAACCTTAGTTACAGGGACCTACAATTATTAATAATCTGATTTTAGAATAAAACAAAGGGTTTTAATCTGTCTTGATTAGTTAACTAAGTTAATGATTTAAATCCAACGATCGATTAAAAATAATAATTTGTAATAGTCATTTCGTAAAACAAAAACCCTTTTTAATAATAATAAAACTTATTTATTTTATCGTAGAAAATATTATATTTTTATTTTACGGTAAAATGTCGTTTTGTTTCTAATAAGAAAAATAGGAAAGTACGATTAAAATAACATAATATCGTTTGTTTTTAGCAATTAATTTATAAGAGAAATAATATTTTGGAAAACATATTATATTTTGAATACTGAAAATCATTTCAGAATTATATATTAAATAATTACTAATTAGTATTTAAATACTAAAAATCATTTCAGAAATTATCTATTAAGTAATTACTAATTAGTATTTAAATACTGAAAACTATTTCAGAAATTACCTATTAAATAATTACTAATTACGTAATATTTTACTAAGGTTTTTATTTTCTTATATATATAATTAATATACGTATTGAGGATCGTTGCATTAAATCGTTAATTAATTAACCAAAACCAACAAATCATTACATTAACTAATTACTATCAAATTCTAAGCTATCCCGGGATTGACAGAGCTTTATTCTGTCAGTCCCGGTCGGACAGGGTAGCGGTTTGGAAAGGACAGTGCATTCTGAAAGGGGCACCTACCGGGGAGCTGATGGAGGAGCACCGAGGGGAGGCCTCGGACTCGGGATCGGGGTATTTTGAGTCCGACACGCGGTTCTGCGTCCGTACCGTGTCCGACACGACGCTGATACCGTGTCCACTGCACCGTAAAGGGGGCTAGGGTTAGGTCTGGGAGCTGCTGCGGCCGGCCGGAGGCTGAGGCGGCGCTGGCTGGCCGGGGACGGCGGCACGGCGGCGGAGGGAGGTCGGGGTCGACGTCGCCGGTGCTCGGGAATGCGGGCGGCGCCGGCAGCGGTCGCTGGAGGTGGCTCGGGCAGCGGGTCTGAGAGAAGAAGGAGGAGGAGAAGGGCTGGGGTCGCCGGGGCAGCGGAGGGGCCGTGCTAGGCGGCCGGGGCGAGTCGCTGGAGGTGGCTCGCCGGTCGGAGGGTGGCCGGAAAATGGATCTAGGGTTAGGGTTTGCGGTTTGGGGGGGGAGAAGAGGGCGGAGGAGGGAGGTATTAATAGGGTCGAGGGAGGCTCAGCCGGGGCGGTCGTGGGCGTAGAAAAACCGGAGGGGAGGTCGACGTGGGAGGTGACGCGGTCGTGGCGCCGGAGAGCGCGCCAGCCGGCGGAGAAATCGGGGATGGGGGTGACTGGGAACAGGGGTGCGGGTCCGGGTTCCGGGTCGGGCGCGGATCCGGTCAGGCCGACCCGCCCGACCCGCTAAGCATAGGCTGGGCCGGGGACGGCTCATGGGCTCGGCCCACTGGGCCGGGCCGGGCCCCCGAAAAACTAATAAAAATAATAATAATAATAATAATAATAATTAACAGAAATAATTAATTAATTATAAAAAAATAGTTTTTGGGCTTTTAAAAATAGGTCTGAGGTCCAATAAAATCCCAGAAAATTACCCCAAGTCCGGTTTTCTATTTTACACCCAAAAATGTTATTTTTATGATATTTTAATATTATTTATTAACAATTAAAAATCCTTTATTAATTGAAAACCTTGATTTTAATTACAGAAAATTCCCGAAAAAATCCAGAAAATTGGAAAAAATCCAAGATTTAATAATTAGGAAAAATCAGGGGTTTACAACCTACCCAACTTATAAAAATTTCGTCCTCGAAATTTACTACAATTGAAGGGAGAACAAAGGGTAAACATGCCTCAAAACAGATGAGGGTACTTCTGCCTCATCTCAGCCTCTCGTTCCCAGGTGGATTCGCCTGGGGAGTGGTGGAGCCACTGAACTTTGACCAGTGGAATCACGGTGTTCCGCAACTGCTTTTCCATACGGTCTATGATCCTCACTGGCTGCTCCGGTACTGTAAGACTTGGCCCAATCTCCAACTCCGAATGATCCAGGATGTGGCTCGGGTCCGGAATGTAACGCCTCAGCTGCGATACATGGAAGACGTTGTGTACGCCTTCAAGATTAGGTGGTAACGCCACTCTGTATGCCACCTCTCAAACTCTGCTCAATATCTCGAATGGGCCGATATACCTGGGACTCAGTTTTCCAGCTCTGCCAAAACGGATAGTTCCTCTGGTGGGGGAGATCTTGACGAAGACACTATCACCTGTTTCGAACTCCACAAGTCGGCGACGGCTGTCCGCCCAATGTTTCTGACGATCTTGAGCCACCCGAAGTCTGTCTCTGATCACCTTGACTTTTTCAGCCGCATCTGTAATCATCTCAGGTCCCAGCATGACTCGTTCTCCTACGTCGTCCCAAGCCAAGGGAGTGCGGCAGCGACGTCCATACAGAGCCTCAAAAGGAGTCATGCGGATGCTGGCCTGGTAGCTGTTGTTGTAAGCAAACTCTACCAAGTGTAGGTGGTCCTCCCATGATCCTCCAAAATCCAGGACGCACGATCTCAGCATATCCTCTAACGTCTGGATGGTTCTCTCTGACTGTCCGTCAGTCTGTGGGTGATATGCAGTGCTGAACTTCAGTTGGGTCCCCAGACTCTCTTGCAAGCTCTTCCAGAAGTGAGAAGTAAAGCGGCTGTCTCGGTCTGATACAATGCTCACAGGAACTCCATGTATCCGGACGATTTGCCTCATGTATAGGGCAGCTAACTTCTCGGTGGATAAACCAACCTTGAAGGGAATGAAGTGGGCAGACTTAGTCAATCTGTCTACGATCACCCAAATAGCGTCCTTCCTTCCTTGGGATCGAGGCAATCCTGACACAAAATCCATAGTGATGTGCTCCCATTTCCATTCTGGAATGGGCAGTGGCTGAAGAAGTCCTGCTGGTCTTTGTCTATCTGCTTTCACCTGCTGGCAGATCAAGCATTTGGCAACGAATTTTGAGACATCCTTCTTCATTCCATACCACCATACGTGCTCCCGTATATCTCGGTACATCTTATTTGCTCCAGGGTGGATGGAATACTGTGAGTGATGCGCTTCCTGCATCAGCTGTTCCCTCAACTCACCAGCAGGTACACAAAGTCTGGTGCCATTCCTCAGTGTTCCGTCGTCTGAAATAGAGAATCCCTCCAGTGTGCCAGCTAACACCTGGTCCCTGAGCTTGCACAATGCTCCGTCCTCGAATTGAGTCTCCTTGATTTTGTCCATCAAGCTAGACTGCACTTGCAAATGCATCATGGGGAAGTCAGCGCCGGGTACTATTGCTTCCCGTCCAAGCTTCTTCATTTCCTCTGCAGGCAATACGAGTTCTAAACCCAGCTTCTCCATGTCCTCCAGTAGGTACCGATCGGTCGTCAAGAACATCGCCATCGGATATCGACTAAGTGCGTCGGCGACCACATTAGCCTTTCCGGGATGGTACTGCAGGCTGATATCAAAGTCCTTCATGAGCTCCAACCATCGTCTCTGACGCATGTTGAGCTCCTTCTGTGTAAAGACATACTTGAGACTTTTGTGGTCCGTGTATATCTCTACTCTTTCGCCGTACAGGTAGTGCTTCCACAGCTTCAAGGCGAAGATGACTGCTGCTAGCTCCAGGTCATGCGTCGGGTAGTTCTTCTCATGAGTCCGTAATTGCCGGGAAGCATAAGCAATTACCTTTCCATGTTGCTGGAGCACACATCCTAATCCTTTGCCGGACGCGTCGCTATAAATTGAGAATCCTCCTGATCCTGAGGGTAGCGACAAAATTGGTGCTGTTGTTAGCCTTCTCTTCAGCTCTTCAAATGACGCCTGGCACGCTTCGGTCCAGACGAACTCTTCATTCTTCCTGGTTAGCTTGGTCATGGGCTCAGCAATCTTTGCAAAGTCCTTCACGAATTTTCTGTAATATCCAGCTAAGCCCAAGAAGCTTCTGATCTCTGCAACTGACCTGGGAGTATTCCATGTTTCCACGGCAGCTATCTTCTTGGGGTCCACTGATATGCCTTCTCCTGTGACAACGTGGCCGAGAAAGTCCACCTTGTCTAAGAAGAATTCACACTTGGACAATTTTCCATATAGCTTCTCCTTTCTGAGGGTTTCCAAAACTATCCTCAAATGCTGCTCGTGTTCTTCCTTGGTCTTCGAATAGATCAGAATGTCGTCAATGAAGACAACGACAAACTGGTCCAGGTATTTGTGGAAGACCTTGTTCATGAGATTCATGAACACTGCTGGGGCATTGGTAAGACCAAAGGGCATGACCAAGAATTCAAATTGTCCATACTTGGTGTTGAATGCCGTCTTTGGAATATCTTCCTTCCTCACCTTGATTTGATGGTAACCCGATCTGAGGTCTATCTTCGAGAAAACCTTAGCTCCACTCAGCTGGTCGAAGAGATCGTCGATCCGGGGCAGCGGGTACTTGTTCTTGATAGTGATGTTGTTCAATGCCCGGTAGTCTATGCACATTCTGACTGTCCCATCCTTCTTGGGTACAAACAAGACTGGTACACCCCAGGGTGAGGCACCGGTCCTGATAAATCCTTGCGCCTGAAGCTCGTCAATCTGGTCTTTCATTTCCTTGGACTCCTTGGGATTCACTCGGTAGCAGCGTTGGGAGATTGGTGCTGCGCCAGGTATAAGATCGATCGAGAATTCCACATCTCGATCAGGGGGTAGCCCTGGAAGATTGTCTGGGAAGACGTCTATAAATTCCGCTATGAGAGGATGAGGGGGTCCGGTTTCTTCAGTGATGGATGTGTAAGACACACACTCCACTCCTTCAGGTGCTCGAATCACTTTGAGTTTAGGTCCTCCAGGTGGATCTAGAGTTACGCAGCCTTCTCGACAGTCTATCAGAGCATGATGTTGACTAAGCCAATCCATGCCCAAAACTACGTCATAGTTTGGCAGAGGCATTATTAGGAACTGAGTCTGAAACTCATGTCCTGAGATAGTGACTGGGCAGCTACACGTCTCACTAATGGGTATTGGTCCTCCACCAGTCATAACTCTACAGATTATCTTACTTATGCCAGTAACTAGATGGTGTGCAGAAATGAAGTTTGCAGATATAAAACTGTGTGATGCTCCAGAATCAAATAATGCTAAGGCAGGGTGCGAATGAAGTAGAATGGAACCTGCGATGACATCTCCTTCCGTCTCGGGTTCAGCTTCTGGCTCTTCCACAGTCAAGGCAAAAGCTTGCCCGGCTCTGTGCTGGTTGTAGCGCTGCTGCTGGGTAGGCAGTGGACCTCTCTGCGGTCCAGCTCCAGTTTTGTTGTATGCCGTGGGGCAGTCCTTCACTTGATGGGTGGCAGATCCACAAGCAAGGCAGTGTCCCAATTTCTTCCGGCAGATCTCGGCGGTATGACCTGGCCTTTTGCAGTAGACGCAGTTGACCGCCTTTGGTTGGTTGTACTGATGCGCTTTGTTGGCCGCTGCTGGCTGTTGTTGCTGGGACTGCTGGGGATAGGAGGGCCTATTGTTGTTGTTGCTGTGCCTCTTGTTGTTGCCCTGATAGCTGTTGCTTGACCCTGGATGCTCCCTCTTGGGTCGAGCAGGTGTACTGGCCTCTACATCTTGGGCCACCTTCAACATCTTGTCATAAGTCTTCGCACCGTTAGCAGCTACTAAGGTGCGGATCTCTTCACGTAGTCCGTGCCGGAACTTCTTAGCACGTTCCACAGGGTTGTCCACCAGGTGGCTTGCAAACCTGCCAAGCCTGTTGAACTCAGCCGCATATTCTTCAATTGAGCGGTCTCCTTGCTTCAGATCTTGAAACTGTCTTCCCATAGCTTCGAGAGCAGCCTCTGGAAAGAACTTCCGCTTGAACTGCTTCTTGAATAGCCGCCAGGAAATCCCTCCAGCTCGAAATCTTGGCTCGTTGCGGTACCAAATGTTAGCCAAATCTCTCAGCTGGAGTGCTACGGCCTCAACCATGAGGTCGTCTGGGAGTCGAGCGACGCTGAGGAGTCGCTCCATATCATCTAGCCACTCGTCTGCGTAGATGATGCCTTCGGTCCCCTTGAAGGGACGCGGGTCCAACTTCTTAAAGTTTTCCACAGTTCCAACCTTTACCTGGATAACAGGTTTGTGGTTAGATTAGAAATTCATTAGTGGAATCCAAGCTTTTAAATCCTTAATTACCTTGGCAGGCTCCTGTTCTGACCGGGATGTTCCTAGCGCTGCCATGGCTACATTATGGGCGTTCTCCATGCCCTCTCTCATAATCGCGGTCTGCTCGCGATTTGCTTCAGCTTGGGCCCTCTGGGCTTCAAGAACTCCTCGTAGCAGGCCTACGAGTTCAGCGGGGTCCACTGGCACAGGTGGTGCAACAGGAGGAGTCACATCGGCTGGAATCGATGTGGTCCTGGGAGGAATGGGTGGAGCTGCATGCACTACTGAAGTGTAGGCAGCTCGGGGAGCTCTTGCAGCATGGGGGCGATCTGTGAGCTGCAACGGAGAGGGGTCTGACTGAGCTTGAGTTGGGGTGTGCTCAGAAGACGAAGCCTCATCTTCGGCTGGGCCGGAACGGGTTGTCTTTCCTCGTGCCATCTTCTGGAAGGTTTAGGAAGCAAACATAAGCAAGGTAACCTATGTTCTATAAGCAAGCAAAAATAATTGTACATATGTATAGATAGAAGAATTTGGTCCTATGATGTGACAGTTTGAAATTTTTTCAAGAATTCTAAGTGTTCTAATTGTTTCTAGAGTCTGTTTTCCTAAAGTCATACTAAACCTAAAGTCAAAGGCAAGTCGGTTTGTTTGGCTAGCCTAAGTTGACTAGACCAAAGATTGTAACCTGGACCTGCATGGGCCACCACTGAAAACATGTCACGACCCGATCCCAATAAACTGGGTCCAGTCGGATCATGCCCAGCCTGCACCGTTGTGAGACGGCGGCAGTAAGCTGTATCAATCCGTAGTAACACACAGACATCCAGAACACATGAAGGAAATTCAATTTTTATTGCTAAGTCTGAAAGGAAATTCTCATACAAGCAAAGATCAAACAAAACATGGTCCAGGGTTATTACTTCAACCCTGCTTATTACAATTTGGAAAATCAAAGGGAAGCAACTAAACATCGGCCTCCTGGCTAGGTTCCGCTAGGGCATCAGTACTCTGGTCCGGACCATAAAAGGTATCATACGCCTCATCGTCACCGCAATCACCTAAAATTGTTAATCTCCAGTCAGGAGGGAGCAAGAACATATATCCAATTCCAGCATCTTAACGATAATTAAAATGATGCAATGAGATAGTTTTGAACAATATTTATATTTTTGTATGCAACAAATATGAAACAAGAGCAGTAAATGTCGATGAAGCAATGATGACAAACTACAATCACTAAAGGTGTTTTGAGAAAAGTAGCATCCCGTGGCCGGTCTGGGTTGGAGGCAATCTGTGTTCGCGTGAACACGGTGCGGCGTCAGTCCAGTGAGGTTGGACTTCAGCTATCCACAATGAGGCAATAAGGGGGCTTTGACCACGGGTGCTAACTTTTACTCCCCAGTTCCCAAGGCAATAGTCAATGAGTCAATGAGTCAATCAATCAATCAATCAGTCAATCAGTCGGTTCCGTGAAATCAAGTGTCATCTCAATATATCTATATGACATGCAACATATTTAATTACAACTAAAATACCAGTTTTGAATTATATGAAACTTGCCTGGAGTTGGTTTGGTGACGCGAGTGAGAAGTCGCGACGGTCTTAACCTTAGTTACAGGGACCTACAATTATTAATAATCTGATTTTAGAATAAAACAAAGGGTTTTAATCTGTCTTGATTAGTTAACTAAGTTAATGATTTAAATCCAACGATCGATTAAAAATAATAATTTGTAATAGTCATTTCGTAAAACAAAAACCCTTTTTAATAATAATAAAACTTATTTATTTTATCGTAGAAAATATTATATTTTTATTTTACGGTAAAATGTCGTTTTGTTTCTAATAAGAAAAATAGGAAAGTACGATTAAAATAACATAATATCGTTTGTTTTTAGCAATTAATTTATAAGAGAAATAATATTTTGGAAAACATATTATATTTTGAATACTGAAAATCATTTCAGAATTATATATTAAATAATTACTAATTAGTATTTAAATACTAAAAATCATTTCAGAAATTATCTATTAAGTAATTACTAATTAGTATTTAAATACTGAAAACTATTTCAGAAATTACCTATTAAATAATTACTAATTACGTAATATTTTACTAAGGTTTTTATTTTCTTATATATATAATTAATATACGTATTGAGGATCGTTGCATTAAATCGTTAATTAATTAACCAAAACCAACAAATCATTACATTAACTAATTACTATCAAATTCTAAGCTATCCCGGGATTGACAGAGCTTTATTCTGTCAGTCCCGGTCGGACAGGGTAGCGGTTTGGAAAGGACAGTGCATTCTGAAAGGGGCACCTACCGGGGAGCTGATGGAGGAGCACCGAGGGGAGGCCTCGGACTCGGGATCGGGGTATTTTGAGTCCGACACGCGGTTCTGCGTCCGTACCGTGTCCGACACGACGCTGATACCGTGTCCACTGCACCGTAAAGGGGGCTAGGGTTAGGTCTGGGAGCTGCTGCGGCCGGCCGGAGGCTGAGGCGGCGCTGGCTGGCCGGGGACGGCGGCACGGCGGCGGAGGGAGGTCGGGGTCGACGTCGCCGGTGCTCGGGAATGCGGGCGGCGCCGGCAGCGGTCGCTGGAGGTGGCTCGGGCAGCGGGTCTGAGAGAAGAAGGAGGAGGAGAAGGGCTGGGGTCGCCGGGGCAGCGGAGGGGCCGTGCTAGGCGGCCGGGGCGAGTCGCTGGAGGTGGCTCGCTGGTCGGAGGGTGGCCGGAAAATGGATCTAGGGTTAGGGTTTGCGGTTTGGGGGGGGAGAAGAGGGCGGAGGAGGGAGGTATTAATAGGGTCGAGGGAGGCTCAGCCGGGGCGGTCGTGGGCGCAAAAAAACCGGAGGGGAGGTCGACGTGGGAGGTGACGCGGTCGTGGCGCCGGAGAGCGCGCCGGCCGGCGGAGAAATCGGGGATGGGGGTGACTGGGAACAGGGGTGCGGGTCCGGGTTCCGGGTCGGGCGCGGATCCGGTCAGGCCGACCCGCCCGACCCGCTAAGCATAGGCTGGGCCGGGGACGGCTCATGGGCTCGGCCCACTGGGCCGGGCCGGGCCCCCGAAAAACTAATAAAAATAATAATAATAATAATAATAATAATTAACAGAAATAATTAATTAATTATAAAAAAATAGTTTTTAGGCTTTTAAAAATAGGTCTGAGGTCCAATAAAATCCCAGAAAATTGCCCCAAGTCCGGTTTTCTATTTTACACCCAAAAATGTTATTTTCATGATATTTTAATATTATTTATTAACAATTAAAAATCCTTTATTAATTGAAAACCTTGATTTTAATTACAGAAAATTCCCGAAAAAATCCAGAAAATTGGGAAAAATCCAAGATTTAATAATTAGGAAAAATCAGGGGTTTACAGACATGAATGTCCCACAGAGTCTGTGGGGACATGCAGTGTTGACAGCAGCTCAACTCATCAACAGGATGCCCTCGAAGGTCCTCGGATGGAAGTCCCCATGTGAGGTATTGCAAGGCAATAATAGTGGGATACTCCCACTGAAGGTGTTTGGGTGTGTGTGTTTTGTGAAGGACAACAGGCCATCAGTTGGAAAACTTGACCCTAGAGCGGTCAAATGCATCTTCGTAGGCTACTCGGCGACCCAGAAGGGGTATGTGTGCTGGAGTCCAGTAGAGAAGAAGAAGTTTGTCAGTATGGATGTCCACTTTCGGGAGCATGAGTCATACTACCGCCAGGACGAAACTTCACACAACACGCCTAATACTGCCAGTATTAGGCGAGAGGGGAGATGGAGAACTTGGTGGTAACCGATTTAGAAGTTTGGCATGGAGGCACGGAGAAAGGACAAGAAGGTGAAGGTGTTAGGCCTATGGCTCAGGGAGAGTTACTTACCTACAGCAGGAGAGAGAAGCAAACTGCAGGACCAGTACCGACAGTGCCAGTACCAAGTCACTTGCCTGCGTTCGTCCCAACTCCTGAGGCACCGACACCAACCCCCCTTCAGGTGATACCCCCTCATTCACAAGATATCATTCCTCCTACTTCTACTCCTCCCACACCACTATCTATACGGAGGACCACTCACAGCAATGCAGAAAATCCTCCAAATAGATATGGTTGGGATATTGCTCAGTTTGTTTCTTATGACCATATCCCTTATTCTCATGGAGCATTTATAGCATCTTTGTATAGTATTACTGTACCTAACAATTGGCAGGTTGCCAAGAACGATCCAAAGTGGAAAGCGGCAATGCACGAGGAATTGGAAGCTCTGGAGAAGAACCACTTGGGAGCTTGTGAGACTGCCAGAGGAGAAGAGAGCAGTTGGATGCAAGTGGGTCTTTACCGTGAAACAGAACCCAGATGGACAGGTTGAGCGCTACAAAGCTCGACTAGTAGCCAAAGGATACAGTCAGACGTACGGCATCGACTATGACGAGACCTTTGTACCAGTTGCAAAGATGAGCACTGTCAGGACTCTGATTTCTCTGGCAGCGAATGGTGGATGGAAGCTACACCAACTGGATGTGAAGAATGCGTTTCTTCACGGAGATCTAGTGGAGATACCACCAGGATTTGGCACCAATCAGATAATAGGCAAGGTCTGCAGGTTGAAGAAGTCCCTCTATGGACTGAAGCAGTCTCCTCGAGCGTGGTTTGACAGATTCAGAAGGGCGATGATAGAGATGGGATATCAGCAGATCAATGCTGATCATACTGTGTTCTTCCGTCGGAGTGGAGGCCACATCACCATGCTTGCGGTGTATGTGGACGATATGATTATCACAAGAGATGATGAGCAGGAGATCGTCCAACTCAAAGGAAAGCTTGACAAAGAATTCGAGGTGAAGGATCTCGGCCTTCTTCGGTACTTCCTTGGGATTGAGATTGCTCGAGAAGCAGAGGGGATTGTTCTCTCTCAAAGGAAGTATGCACTGGACCTTCTCACAGAAACTGGGATGTTGGGGTGCAAACCTGCAGCGACACCAATAGATCAGAGGTTCAAGATTGATGCTGAGGCTGGAGAACCAGTTGATCGGGACAGATACCAGAGACTGGTTGGCAAGTTGATTTATTTGAGCCACACACGTCCTGATATCTGCTTTGCAGTAAGTGTAGTGAGCCGCTACATGCATGACCCACGGATGCAGTGTACCAGATTCTGAGGTACTTGAAAGGTGCTCCCGGGAAGGGACTAATATTCAGGAAGAACAATCACGTGAGCATCGAGGGCTACTGTGATTCTGACTGGGCTAGTTGTGCTGATGACAGGAGGTCTACCTCGGGATATTGCATATTTGTAGAAGGTAACTTGGTCTCCTGGAGGAGTAAGAAGCAGTCTGTGGTGGCCAGATCGACAGCTGAAGCAGAGTACAGAGCTATGGCCTTGGGAGTTGCAGAGATGCTATGGTTGAAGAATATGCTGGTGGAGCTGAAACTGGATCAAGGAGCCAAGATGAAGCTGTGGTGTGACAATCAGTCAGCTATTAGTATCGCCAACAATCCAATACAGCATGACAGGACCAAACACATCGAGATTGATAGATTCTTCATCAAAGAGAAGTTGGATAGTGGATTACTGGAGCTTGGCCATGTTCCAACCAGGGATCAAGTAGAAGATGGACTAACCAAGGGACTCGCCTCAGTGAGCATGATTAGAGGATGTGACAAGATGGACTTAGTGAATATCTTTCACCCATCTTAAGGGGGAGTATTGATATGGTATGTTGGGTGTCATATTTAAGTATAGTATAAGCACATGGGAATATCCTGAGGACATATTTGGGATGCCAGAATATGTCACAGGATATTCCATTATGAGATTATTGTCATAATGATTGAGATCATTGTATTAATGACTGTAAAGCTATATAATGCCAATGAGACAATCAATAAAATAATCAACTAATAACAACAGGTTCTATTTATGGCTTCGTAAAGTCAACTCATTAGTGGGGGTTATCACCATTAATGAAATGAAGGATCCTAATAAGAGGATCAACCACTTGTCGGGAATAAAACATATGGCTCCAAAAACAATGGCTTAGAACATATGAAGCAACTATTTTACATTTGTTTTTATCCTTCACCCAATAAACCATTCTTTTCAAATAAACATATCCAAGTTTGTTTGTTTTGCTTATGGATTCTTAAAAGAGTAACAAAGGCAGTTGTGAATCTGATTTTTGTAGACTTAAACGATTCCTTCTGTGGGGTGAATTCCCTCATCAAGCTTAAGTGACAAGAATGTGTGTATATATAAAACCATTTCACACCATTCTCCCTTTAAAGATGCTGAAAATTGGGCAGCTTCCATAAGTCTTCCAACATATGACCAAATGTGCAAGAATCAGGTTTAAAATAAGTACAGATAGCTATGTGTAAGCAAACTCTCCGTCATCTCAGAATTTTGATGCACTATCAGTAATAACCTAAAGTACATTGATCAGCCTTATCTTTTATATAAACTTATCAAGAAGCTCAAACAGGCCAACTCCAATCTTCACATAAGAATAGGCATCTACAGGTTCAATAAAGACAGCCCCCTTAGGAGAATTCACTATAAAGTAATTAAGGTCATATCTTTCCACCCATCCGCCGACCCGTTTGCAATCCTCCTTACACTTTTCAACATATTACTTGTGGACTCCACCTCCTAGTTAAGTAATAAAGACAAAAGCGAACAACTATATAATAGCTATCATGTGAGATCACTCCCCAAAATTTTGGGTTGGAGGATTTGTTGTTATTGTTGTGACATCACTATGACAAGACTCTTCTTTAACATGTATGTCAACAACTTCATATAATTAAAGCAAAATTGTCAACTTTCCTGGGAAAGATTTTTCTAGTAATTGTAAATATTCTTCTTGGAAAACGGCATAGAAAAAATAGGAACCAGTAACACAATAGGAAGAATTCTAATGAATTTTTAGAATTCAAGAATCAACCATCGGACTGAAAATGGAAATCAATCTTCTTCAGTCCAGAAGTGATTTTTTTGCCACCAGGGCACTGCCAGCATGCATACTGGTTGTTAAAATATTTTGCATGAAAACATGTGAAAGCTTGCAGCCAAAGTATCCAACAATTGACTACTGCAAGATTTACATTTGACAAGTTTACAAGGTTAAAGGGTTTTTCACTATAATCTCACAGAAGCATCCACTTCAGCATCAAATTGCACTAGCGTCAGACATATCCGGTGTTTTACCTTTTCGAAGAGCAGGTTCCATCAAGATAATGCAAAAAACAATATGTCAGTGGCAGATATGTCTGCTCAAAAAAGAAATTAGAAGTCACTAATTCTGTGTTAGTTGTTGGAAAAGTGGGAGAAAGAAAAAAAAATGAAATAGTTTTTCTTGTTTGGTCACAAGGGAGAAAAAAGAAAAGAAAAGAAAGAAAAGAGAAAGTGACAGAATCTCATATCTCAACAATTTTCCTTTCTCTTTCTCTCGCTTCACCCATGAAAATCATTTATCCTTTTCTCCATAGACCAAACGAAAATGGAAAAGATATTGACCCTAGCTCTCCACTCCTTCCACCCTGATCATCTTATTCTGCCCCCCTCCATTGTCGTTTTTTTCAATCCTGTTTTCTTTTTCAAAAATATTACTTCATGATTCTTTTCAACTTTCTCGACAACCTAACATGTGAAAAGAATTCTTTCATTTTCTTTTTCATTCTTTTTTCATTTTCTTCTCCCTTCCCACTTGCCCACCAACCAAAGTACCAAACACAGCCCAACATTCCCGGCTAGGTTGTGATTCTATAACAAATGAAGGATAAACCATGGAAGTTTCTTTGATCTTATATATTTATGACAACACATCTACCCAAAAAGAAATGCTACATTTGACCAGTTTTGCATCATATCCAATCGTGTCAAAGACACATTAAGCATATACAACCATGTCAAAATTACTTTTGTCCCATTCTTCAACGAGCAGAACAAGATTAAACCCCGTATCCTCCAATTGTATTCGACTTCTAATATAGTTTTAAAATTGTTAGATACCTATGGAACCTTTGGTACACTTTCATTGAGAATGGCCAATGTATCAGAATAGGACAGCTCTCAGTTTTATGGGCAGATATACTTTTATTGAAGGTTTCAGTGTATTCTTTTCTATAAAGAACAAGTGCCCAGTGTCCTGATCAGTAATTATGCTTCAAACAAGGATTTTGTGCTTAAGAATCCTTATCCTTTTCCATTCAGTGAAATGCTAGTCATTGATTAGTTACATATTCCTATGGCCTTAACATTTGTACAGTCCATTTCACACATCTCTATCTTGTCATTCTGTGACACATAAACCATTTTATTGCCTGATGCTATGAAATAACTAATCAATGAAAAGAATACATTGAAATGGACTGAAAAAAAATACAAATTAGGATTCTAGAGCTGCTTACTATGCAAAAATATAAAGGATAAGGTTATAGTGGTTGAGTATTTGAGAATAGTCGAAACAAATTGTAGACAAACTGGCCAACATCCAAATTTGACATGATATAAGTATTATGAGAGGCTGCAAGAACGTCAAAGTCTTTATCTCAGCTACATGAATCATTTTTCTTCATTAATCTTTACTGTGTGTATATCATGTCAGCTAAAGCCAGCAACATATCTCTTTGTGCTACTTTAAGTCAGGTTCCTTTCGACCTCTCCCTTGTAGCAGTTCCAAAACGTAACTTCTAAGTTACATATTCCTGTATCCTATGTGCACATTGAGACCTTACAAAAAGACTTTTTCTAAAGTTTTCCTCACCTAAAGTGCATTAAGCTTCCCATGGATACAAATTTCTTGTACTATCTTTTATCATATTGTCTCTCACCAATCTCTAGATTTTTTAATTTAACTAGACTCACTTTTAGAGCATGTTCCTTAATTACTAGACTTACTTTTAGAGCATTTTGTCACTTAGTTACCTAACATTGTAACCCTAAAACGTTGACTGCTCCTATAGAGGATGACTTTCAACACTTAACTCTTTGAGTTCATATGTATTGTGTGCTCAAACAATAGAGTAGAAGCAATAACTCCATCTCACAGTCCTGCTCTAGTCAAACAATATCCTCCACAGTATTGTCTTCCTGATAAATGACTGATCTCTAGTAACAGAAATCAATCATTCTTAATTTATTTCTTGCCCATCTGTAACTCCTCTGGTAATCATATACTTGCATTTCATATATCCTATACTGATTCTACTACTTCCATATCTGCTCTTAAACATTCTCTCAACAGCTAGTATAATCCATAGGGAGAAACATGCACCACTTAAACTAAAATTTTGCGTCCTAGGTTCATTCAAAACTAAAAAGTAGGTTACCCTTGATGCAAGCATATTGTGATCAGGGATGAGGTCGTGTCTAATCCAATTCTCAAGTACCCAATACATCATTGAATTCCTTAATCACCTAGCATTACAATAAGTCACTTGTTCTTCTCTAACAATATAATAAACCATATCATCTCTCAAGGAACAAATTGAGCGATTGGAATAAATTGATGAAAAGCATCATCGGATTTCATGCTAAACCTCCCTCTGCATAAATCAAAATTAAACTTCAGATGCTGTTTTCCTCAATATTCACGATGGTCCATTACGATTTTTTTTTATAAATGTCTCTCCCTGGTCTATAGCATGGCTCATTACTTTGACTCTATGATGTGCAAGTTTGTAAACTCCTTTGTTCTTACAAAGAGACACCCAAGTCTTTCTCATCCATATGGCATTCTTATGTTATCTAACACATTTTGTTAAGTATACTTCTCGCATTCTCTAAAACACTTCTAAACTAGTAGATATCATCTGAGTGCTTGAGTTTTTCCATTTTCATCATCCTCACCATCGCTAACCTCGAAAACATGTGCTAACCATTTGCTTCAACATTGAAATCCTACTGGTTCTTCTCATTGTAAGATTGTTTATCAAGATAGAACCACTTATCTATATATCAGCTCTTCATATACAGGAACCACTTCCGCTCACTTCTAATAATCTTAACATTTCCTAGTCTATACTCTTTCTTTAATCTCATTATTGAAAGCAAGTTAACATTTTTGTATATTGACCGATCCTAATTTAGAATGAGACTGGAAACACTTTTCTCCTCTTCAACAAATATAGACTTTATGTTATTGTTCCACATGCTAATTTTCTTTAGAAAGAGGCTACATTGTTAGTAATTAGGACAGTGTTTGAGTGTATTGACTATATATATATATATATATATATATATATATATATAGAGGAGGTGACACTTCCTCATAGTTTTCTTTAGAGTACATAGACCCACACACCCAAGCGCACCTGCTAAGTGCTAGTGTAATACTTCTCCTCAAGCTGGAGCATGTGAAACATGTCCAATTTGTTACATAAAGTAGAAATAAAAGAGATCTAAAAGAGAGAAACATCAAAGCATAAGTAACAACAACATCAATAATTCAGTAACCGAAGTCCACACACGACCCAAAAGAGACTGAGAAGAGCGTTCTCGTGCACTGACATCTAGTCTCGGTCAAGAGTCGATGTGTGCTAATGTCTGCTATTGTTCCGTCTTTAGTCGATGTGTGCTAATGTGCTAATGACTAGCAGACAATAGCAAGTTTTTGTGCACGAGAACGCTCGACTGTGAGATTTCTCCTCGCACGGGAGCGCTCGACTAAGAGATTTGTAGGCTTATGGGACACTCGACTTGTAATGCCCCGCAATCGCACGGTGCATTACGGTGAGTCGGATCGAATGAGGCAATAGCTGGTTACATTTCAATTTGTTGGATTTGGGTTGAGTTGGTTTCATGTGCAGATCGCACGCGGAGTTCGATGGAATCGGATGTTCGTTCAGAGCAGTACTGAGATAGCAGGATTGGAGCGATAATGCAGTATTCTTTAGTCCGATCGGTCGGATGATTTGGAAAGCACGGCCTGCTCGCACAGTCATACCAATCGAGTAGATCGTGCTTTGCATCAGACCACGGGTTCAAGGGATCGGCCGTATCGGCAGGGCAGGATGCTTAACAGAATCAGACTTGGTGAGTGGGCTGTCCTTTCTCCTCTACTCCTTTATGCCTAATAATATGGAACACACGTAAAGGCTTGAACACTTGGACTGGAACTTGAAAATCACTACACTGTGGCGTACATAGAGTGTACGTCGTTTGCTTGGATAGATTTGTGGCTTGAGTTGGTTTTCGCGTTGGATAGTTGGAGCTAGAGTTGGATTATATTTAGGACAGTTGAAAAAACAGTTGGAATTATACATCTTGGTTGGAACATCGGACAATTCGTGCAAGCGAGCGTGCATCCGTGTACGAGTATCACTTGGGCACTTTGTCATGCAAAGCGTGCAGTTGTGGTTCGAAACCGGACAACTGCATCGGTGAGGGCATTGTGCCACATGATTGTTCTAAGTGAGGGATGTTGCACCAATTGGAACATTGTGTCGAGAAGCGACATAGTGCCTATGGAGATAACTTGAGATGGTGCCTTGGGCTATAGTTGGAGAATGGTTATGGATAGTTGGTTGGATGAGTCTAGGATCGTTTGGTGGGGCAAGAATGTTCGATCCTCTCGTCATACCTACTTGGTGTCTGCATTGGTCACGGACAACCTGTTGCACACAGGGTTTCGTCTCCTCGAACGGGATATGCTCTGGGGCACCGGGACCGTTCGGCCATGTAGGAGACAAATGGTAACGTGCCTTGGGCGCGGTGCCGGCAGTTTGATACGACCAGGCGGACTAGCTACTCACCGCTGGATCGAGTAGAACTGCAGTTGAACAGTCCTTTATGGCTTGGCCAGTGACTTCATATAGATAAGAGTTGGTTTGCTTTGTTTTGGTTTGGTTTGTGCTTTTCGTGTAGGCGGCGGCCACCTTGCCTCGGCAAGAGTGTGCATATCGAAGATTGGATTATAAGGCTTGGATTGTGACTTGGTTTGAGAATGGATATTGAGGCTTGGATAATGGTTCGATAGGTTCTCGCGTTGCTTGGATTTGAGTAGGAGGGTTTGCATGCTAGTTTCCTTTTGAGTTGGATATATATATCTGCTTGTATATTGGCTTGAGTTGAATGCTTCCATGTTTAACCTGCTTTACAGTTTTCCTTAACATGTCATACCTTTGCCATGAAATGAATCTAGGATTCAAGTAGAAAGATCACCATATAACTGTTTGCATTCACTATTCTACTTAGTGTCGGCTTAGACGAATGGGTTACCCCGCTCACCAGTACGGCTGTGTACTGACCCACGTTTGTGGGCATTATTTCAGGTACGCAGGTGTAGTGGCACTGCTTGGATATACGAGACATAATGTATGAACGGTAAGTACCTTTGTGGGCTAGAGAAAGAGCAAGAATGTTGCATTATCCTTTGTGGCATTTTATTTGGACCCTATCGAGAGCTTCGCTGCGTATACTCTGATGTGTGCTTGGTACACAATACTTGACTTTCGTTGCAACTTGGTTGTTTGGATGATAACTTTGATGTTTGACAACATCGCCTTGTGCGAGCGCAACTCCAGGCTCGTACGGCATCACGTCCCGATGAGAACGATTGTCCTGCGGGAGCGCTGCAACGTGGTGATTCACGTTCAGCGGAGACGATTGAGCTTGCGGGAGATTGGAACGTGACACGACTGATAGAATGTCGGTGCACAAGGGTGCACGACTGAGAAAGTTGTCGCCACATGAGAGCAATAGACCGAAATAAAATTCAAGTTGTCATTGTGAAAAACAACAATGCTGAGAGACATGGATGACTGGCATGTCCGACTTGGAAGGCAAACAAATCTCTTTTTTTTTCTTTTCTTTATTCTCTTCTTTTGTTTCTTTTTGCTGCCTTTTTTACATAAAAAATCAGCAAAAAGAAGAATAAAGTAAAAATGATGAGCTCGAGACAAAGGTTAGAAATATCGGAATCGGTTTCAAACCCTTCTTATGAGTATCACTATTGTCGGCTTCGACAATATCAGCACTTTCGGGTCGGAGCATCGGATACTTCGTTCTGAAAGCCAAAAATGATAAGAGATCTTCTAAAAAATTGGATACATTAAACATATTATTTATATTATATGTTGTTTTCGTTAATTTTAAATGGAATAATACTCACTTGCAATAGATATTATTGTTTATTGATTTCCCTTTACAATAAATAGTATGAATAAAATAAGATTAATATGGATGAATATTGTGAACTAATAGATATACAACTTCGACAAATGGTAATGGTTATATTTTATCAATAAGGAAGCATAGTGATACAATTTACCATTGTCACTCTTTAACACAACTGAATCATTGTGTTGACACTAATTTTCCATTCTTCAAACTTTTTTCTCAATTTTTTCTGTGCCAAATCGACTGGGAAAGAGACTCCACACGTACATATCTGTAGCGATCGGTATCGGATTGGAAATGCCAAAATTATATCGATATCGACCAATATTGAGAACTATGCTCATGACATCTTGCGAAGGCTAGAGTAGTTGGCAAGTTCTTGATAGCAGATATCGGTCCCATGGTGACCGGAGATTTGTCGTATTGGAAATTGGATACCAAGCAATATACTGGATGGCCTTTAGCGAAATAAGATAAGAATTCACTTCACATATGCATTTATGATAAGAATTAAAGCATTAATATAAAATTAACAAGTTAAATAATTTTAATAACTAAACAATTAAAACTATCCTTCAAACTAATAATTAGAGTTCTTCTCCAAAAAGTTAACCAAGCCTGATAAATAAAATCATATCAAAACGGAATTTAAACTAAGCTAATAAGCTAGTAATAGAAGACGACATTCGTTATCTACAAAATTAACTTTATTGTACGGCAAAGCAACTTCAATGTTGATCTTGAAGATCACATAAAGTTAACCTATTTTGCTGAAGTAAAACTTTCTACTTTTTACATGAAAACAAATTGATAATACAAAGTTCTCTTTTTGTACAACAAAGCAAATTGCAAAACAAAAAATTTATACATCAAAGAGAACAAAATTTTAATGGTATGATCAACCCGATATACCAGTATAGTATACCGGCCAGCTTATACCAAATATTGGCCAATGTTTCACTCATATCGGTCGATATTTCTATGGTCCGATTTGTTTGGGACATATCGTATCATTACTCCTTCGAAACCAGTATACTTGCCAATATTCTTTGTTTGAGACGGAAGTTGGATCTTGGCGATTGTGTTGCCTAAGTTCAAACAAATGGTGGCAGTTCCAGAGCTCAACTCGCAACCAAAACAAGGACGAGTGGAGCAACAGGTAGAGGAGAGCTTCCGACACAAGGATTTGATGTTGAAGATGGCAATTAGATGCTATTGTAGTCGAAGATGGAGCTCGAAATCATATCGCAGTCTCGATAGAGAGGACTCCTTGTGCTCAAGACGAGGAGTCACTTGTCTATCGAGGTTGAATTAGATGACCTCATTGGGAAGCTGCAACCAAGAGATTGGACCTCATGGTACGAGAGGTGGTAGTGGGCTATGAGAGAGGTGGTAAGATGGACATAGTCAAGGTCGACAGGGAATTCCAAGGGTGAAGGAGCTCATGGTTGGAAGTTTCGAGGGTGGAGGAGGCAGAGATGCTCGAGCTCAAGGTCGACGGAATGGAGTTGGAGAGATTTGGTCTATAGGTTAAGATTTTGATGGTGAGAAGGAAGAAGAAGGAGAAGAAGAAGATTGTGATGTTGGTGTTGGGTTTCAAGCGACTGGAGCAAGAGAGAAGACTGGCAGTGAGAGTAGCTTGGCAACATACTTAATTCTCCATCTTAGTCACAAATAATCAGCAACATCAAAAGTAGTATAGAGGAGCAAAGAGATTTTCTGGTAGTAGTTAGAATCAATTATATTGTTGCGGCAAATCTTGAGAAAAAGGAGAAAGTAAACATTCTTCGTACATTGGAAATAATCAGGATACTTTTATTGAGTGCTTTGAGTACGTGTATACAGAAGAGGTGAACTTTTATTATACAAGTTTATCCAATATGGAACTAAACATAGACTACATATACCTACATAGTACACATTCAAACAAACCCATTGGCTTTAATACTTTTAATTTTGTGATATTCCTCATTTCAATATCAAATTTACAAACATCTCTCATTTTCAGTGTTTCTCTTCTTGTATGCCAAATCTTCCAACATATACTTCATATCTTCTTATATCTCACTAACCAAACTAGTCTTTGTAAGCAAACTACTTTTCTCCCTTTTGGCAGCTCTACCACTCATTCTTTAGTAAGTTTACATATATTCCAAATAGCTAATTCAACACTACTCCAACTCCAACTCCAATGATGCAGTTCATTAACCCTGGAATAGCTAACTACAACCTTTATTTTCTTAATTAGGTCTGAGCCCACTCTTAAACTCCTGATTCAAATATACTGGCAGCAAATATGGTCGACATACCTCTTAAACTCCTTGTAAATAACATATGATCGATCGTTGAGTATGTATCCATTTCTGGTCAATATCATATTCCTCCCTCAAAGATATCGGCCTCACTTAAGCATCCAAGTGGTCCTTTCAAGTAATCACCCAAATGAATCTTCCTTAAAGGTTTATTGAAGTTGTTCGAGGCAATGGTTGGAGGCAAGTCCGGCCGATTGGTACCATTTGGTCTTGTTCTTCCTAATATATTGTTTATCTACTTAAATTTTCTAGCACATACTTTAAATCTTCTTAATATCTCATTCACCCACTTAGTCTCCTATAAGCAAACTACTTAAATAGTTTTCCCTTCTGCCACTCCATCCCTCATCGGTAGAAAGTCTCCATATCTCACCAACTTTGCTGCACGGACTCATATAGACACAGGAAACAACATGGTATTGACACAATGACATGGACAAAGCATTTGATTTTTGTGTCCTATAGTTATTAAAAGTGTGTGCGGCGTTGGAACAAGTGTGACCTTATACAGGGACCCAATAGCATCATCGACCCTCCGCATCTATGGCCCAAGTACTATTGAAGCTTCCTTGTATCGCTGCGAACAAGTGGAACCTGGAATAGACCAACACAAAGCAGTTTTGAGGTCAAGGACCTCTGTTTCTTCCTAGTATAATACATTGGTCTGGCATGCGCCTCGCTTTTGTGCTTTGCGTCTAGGCCACAAAGGACCTTGGCACCTAAGTGCGCCTTAAGCCTCTGATAGTTGAGTGTCCGTGTCACGTCTCGGCACGATGCTGGACATAACCCAAATAGAATTCTTGCTATAGACGAGACCTCTAAACCGATTTAAAAAAAACTGATCTTTCTTCATCAACTCCATTTCGTCTGGTTTCAAAACCAGTTGATGAATCAAAAGCAAGCTCAATATGTAAAGAATTCAGTGAAGAACCAAACTTTACAGCGAGAAAGCATCTGGAACTGCAGAGAAACTCACCATTTTGTCTGAAAAATGGAGGGGGGCATTCGAAGGACTATACGATAGAGTCCAAATTAGGAGAATTTGTTGAAATAATTGGGATTTTTATTGCTTGATTTGCTGGCTAGGGCTTATTCCTCTCTTGGATTTTATTTTCCGGGCCTTGATTTTGTAACACCAAAGAATGAACGCAAGAAATGGTTTGTGTTTTCATTGCTTTTGCTTTTGCTTTTGCTTTTGGAGCCCTTTTTTTAATTTAATCAGAACTCGTTATAGGATATTTTCATTTAAACCCCCCATGTAATACATTTTTTATACATATATTTTGTCTAAGTTTTGGCTCGTTTTTGTTTAGCAAACCAAATTTGTGAAAGATTTTTTTTTTTTTAAACATAGTTTATATTGTAGTCTAAAACTCTAAGGAGTTCTTTAGGAATTATCAAAGAAGAAATTTTTTTTTTGTCACGATATGCAATCCGCAAATGGAATTACTATATATACTAGTAAATTCAGGTGCATTGCAAGTAAATCTTTTTTTAATATTGCTCAAAAATAGTTTAAATATTTATAAATTAAGATATATATATATATATATATATATATATATATATATATATATATATATATATATATATATATATATATATATATATATATATATATATATATATATGTTTATTGAAAAATTAGATAGAAAAAAATTATCTGATATTATTGAAAAATTAGACAACGATTTAAATTATATTAAGATAGTTTAAATATGATTCAAATTTATTTTATTTAATATTTGCTATATATATATATATATATATATATATATATATATATATATATATATATATATATATATATATATATATATATAACTTTGGATATACAGATATAAGAAAAATTAGTTTAAATATAATTTGAATATTAAATATATTTTTATTTTGATTGGTTATATATATGTTTATATAAATTTGGATATATGTTTAGTTAATTATAATAATTTTAAGATATTTCTACGTGAGAAAAACACATACATGGGTAGTTATAAAAATTTAAAAAATATTATTAATTACGTGAGGATTTACAAACGACTTAAATAGCTCAATTTTGAGTCATTTTCAAGCCATCTTTTATATACTAGTAATTGCACATGCGTTGCACGTAAACTAAAATTTTCTGATATTGTTGTAAATAGTTTAAATATATTTAATTAAAATTTGTTATATACATGTTTATATTTTAATTATGATTTTTTTATAGATTTGATTATATTTTAATTATAATTTATTATGAATATATCTCTACTCTTTATAAAAAGTATCGAAAATGTTAGTCGTCTAAACGGTACGTATATCTTCACGTAATTAAAAATTAAAAATTAAATAAATTTTAACTAATTGGTTAACTACGCAATATTATATATATATATATATAGCCAAACAACTATTCTAGCTAATATGGTTAAGGTAGGAGGTATTCTCCTTGGTTGGTTAGGTTTGAATTCCCATGACGTTATTTATAACTTGGTTGGTTAGGTTCGAATCCTCATGGCGTTATTTATAACAATTTAATTTTTCACGTAATATTTTTTAATAAATGGTGGAGGATTTACAAATGACTTAGACAGCTCAAATTTGAGCCGTTTCCAAACCTCATTATAAGTGTGTGTGTGTGTGTGTGTGTGTGTGTGTGTGTGTGTATATATATATATATATATATATATATATATATATTAAGGAACGATACTTCATTAATAAAAAAATAAGAACAGTACAAGCAATCAAACAGTCTTGGGATGTCATCCCCCCACACCACTATTATCTACCCTC